>CM040246.1:90592605-90732118 GCA_022545495.1 Chrysanthemum lavandulifolium
CGCTTCTTCATTCACATTTATGGAAAATAAGGAAACGTTAATAAAGAAAACGTTTTATCCTTAATTTCTTGGGTGTTTTGGGCGGTGCTATCCCAAACAAATTTAAAACCGGTTCCCAAAAAAGGTTAAATTTTGGAATAAAGGATATTTTGGAAAGTTTTAGAAAGTATTGCACCACAAAAAGGTTACCAACCCTAAAACAAAAGACAAATAATTTGGGAAAACAATCAAACGGGTTAATGCTCGATTGAGTCCTCAAAAACGCTCCCATTCCACCCAGGAAAACCCGAACTTTTCATAAACAAACCCATTTTCCATCCTTTTTCTTTTCTACCAACAAATGACCCTCAAGATTTGGAAATTAAAGAAAAGGATTTAGTTTAGAGGTTACCAAACAAAAAGGGCCCCCAAAACCCAAAACAGGAAAAAGATGCTCATATCCCAAAGGGAACAATCCCGCCCATTCTTTAAAATCAAGGCACCCGTCCAAACTTTTTCAACAATCCATATTCCTTCCAAATGTTAAAGAAATTGTTTGCCATGTTTGATGAAAATTTCAATTCTAAGGGTGCCTCCCTAAAAAATTATTTCTAATGAATCAATCCCTGGGCCCAATTCTTTAAGAAGAACATCCGACCTTCCCCACCTCCCTTCAAAACACATGGAAACCTTAAAAATTTGGACTCCGATCCCCCAAACCCCAACATCATGAAATCCCTCTCGCCCCCAAAAATCAAAACCCGAAAACAACCTGCAACCGATGCCTTATGGTGTTCTTCAACTCCATACTATCTAAGATCGAACCAAAAGATGTTAAACCGCCATGAAGAAATAGCGGTTCAATGCCATGCAAGATGAAATTCATGAGTTTGATCGCCTTAATGTAGGGAGAGTACCGCCCGATCAGGCATTATAGCTCTCAAATGGATCTTCAAAGTAAAACTTGATGAAGTATGTGTGAAGAACAAGGCTCGATTAGTTGCTAAAGGATATCCAAAGAGGGTATAGAATTTGAAGAATCTTTTGCTCCCTGTTCAATCGAGGCAATCGAATCTTTCGCACGTCCAGTAAGAACATGGTAGTATATCGATGGATGTAAAGACGGCATTTCGAATGGAGATTTAAAAAGTCGCACGCCCCCAACCCAAGGATTTGTGAATCAAGAGCATCCATCACGCTTATCGTTGAAGGCCTTTACGGTTTAAAGCAAGCTCCAAGGCATGGTATGAACATCCAAAGTTTCTTCTATCAACCGGATTCATCAAAGGAGCATGATCCTACATTGTTCACCGAAGTCGTGCAAACATTTAATTCATGTTCAAATTTATGTTGATGATATTATTTTTGCCTATGCACTCCAATGGAATGTGATCGTTTTCAAATGAAATGAGTTCAAAGTTTCAAATGTCAATGATGGGACAAATGTCATTTTTTTTTCAAATTTCACAAAGTCCCGAGGATTTTCATAAATCAATCTAAATATGCAATGTAGATTTTAAAGAAATTTGGATTTGATTCATGCCCAAACCCCCCATGATTGAGCAAACTTCCTTCAAAGTTGACCAAACAATATCATGTTGACCCTGCCCCGCATAAAATTTGGGGATTGGCAATCCCTTGTCCCCAATTAAAGGATTAAAACCAAAAGGGCCACCAAGGAACCGAATGGCCCATATTTTTAAGATAACCCCAAAGGGAAATTTTTAATTTAGTTTTGAAAAGAAAACTAAGGGAATTAGATTCACTTTTGGAAATCAAAACCAAACCCTTCCAACAAAATTTAGATTGGTTTGTTTCCCAAAAACGTTCAACACTCAAGAGCAAAGATATACATTCAATATTTCATCCACTAGTACAAAACGGATTTTCAGTTAATGGGAAAAACATATTTTGGGGTCAAGGAAAAATTGACAACATGTACTAATTAGTCACACATGAAAATTTTAATTGGGACCATTAGAATGACGCCACAAATTAAACGGGTTTAAAGGTATCCGTGATTTTGTTTCCATCATTTAGCCACATATGAATTTGGAACGCGGACAAATACAAGTAACCTTGATGCTAGTCAATGAAGTAATTTTTGGTGTCTAAATCATAGAGTCAAGTTTTGTCACACATTATTTAAGGGTGACCTATGTTTTGCCAACTCTTTAGCCACATCCGAAATTGGAACAAGGACAAATGAAAAGTAAGGTTGAAGCATTAGTCAATATAAATAAAAGTTGACAAATATATGTCACACACTTGAACACCGTGACCAAAAATATAGGTCACACAAATGTTTTGTCACACTTAGTACCAAAATCCAAGAATATGTTCACGAAGTTAATTGTGTTTAAAGTTTAGTTTGTGTTAGCTTAAAGCTAATCTATAAAGTCACATTTGACTAACACCGTGACCAAATGCCATATTGGTCCAAAACGCTTTTCACAATATTATTCAAGTAGCCAAAATCCAAACATATGGTCACGTAACTTAATATGTGGCCATTGATGAAATAGTCACTCAAAATACACGTTTCCTCACTTGAAAACCATATGGTCACACTTATTAACACGTTTAGCCACTTTATGGTTAATTGTAACCCCCGTTTGGGACTAAATTTAAAACCCAAAACAAAAACATGGGCCTTTGTTGACCCCTTTTAAAAAATTGGTTTAAAAGAAAAAGGCCAAACCCAAAACAAACAAATTTAAAATTTCAAAAAAAATTGTGGCCATTGGATGATCAATAGTACACAAAAGACAACCCCTTTTTCCCTTTTCACTTTTGAAAAAACAAAACCATTTTATTGGTCCAAAAAAAACCCCAAACTTAAAAAATTTAAAAACAACTTTTAAAAGCCACTTTTTTGGATTAATTGTGGTTTGAAAACTAAATTAACCCAAAACAAATTTTTTGTGCCCCTTTTTTTTTGGGTGAAAAACTTTAAAATGGTTTAAAAACAAAAAAAGGGCCACAACAAAAACCATTAAATCCAAAAAGTGGCCCATTTTGGAGATCAAAAAAAATAAAAGCACCAACAAAAGAACCATAATTTCTTCCAAAACCTTAAACCAACCAAAATAAATGGTCCACACTTAAAATTTAAAACCACCTTTTTTTAGCCACTTTATGCCCCTTTTAATCAAATGTTGAACCCTTTTTTAAATTAACCCCCAAAAGGAATGGGCGCCAGGACTTTTAATTTGTTTTTAAAAGAAATGGCCCACATTAAAAAGGGAAATTTGATTGCTAACTTGGGGAATTATTTTTTTTCCCCAAATGGTCCAACAAAAACATTGTTATAAATGGGGAAAACAACCTTTACTTTATCTAACAGCTATCCTTTTTTCAACTACCGAAATTGGAATTTAAAAAACTAATTAAAATTTAAAACTTTTATGGAAAGGTTTTTTTAAAATAAAGTCTGTTATGTCACACAAAATAATTTTTAGGGTTTTATAACGGCTTGTAAATTCACCCAACGTTAAAGTTCAACGCATCACCCATTTTCAAAAATCCGTAAACGTTTTTAAGTTTGTAAAAACAACTCCCCAAAAAAATTTTCATGGAACCAAACCATCCGGCCCACCAAATCATCACTTCTGTTTTCCTCCAAGATTTAATTTCATGATGCCCTACGGGCACCCAAAGAACAAAACAAATTTGTTATTGTCAAGATGGCCTAAATTCAAGGAATGCTAAATAGTTTATTTAAAGAAAACTTGCGGTCAAACAATTAAAATAATCCCCATTTTCCAAACTTAACAATTATTGATTAACTTTTTTCTTACCAAGGTTGGCGATTTCACCAAAACCCGCCCCATTTCCAATCAAGGGATGATCCGTGGATTCGTGCGTGTATCGTTAAAAAAATTAATGCTTCTTCCCAGTGAAATTGTGGCCACATTATGTATTGGCTTTGATCAATAAAAGTGCCACTGACCCAAAAACAAACTAACCAATTTCCAAGAAACCTTATGTTTTTCCCTATTGTGGATTTAATAAAAGGGGTAAAAATTTTAAAACAAAGAAAGTTTAAATTTAAAATAAGCAGATATCAATTTGATTTACATCTAAATTTATAACCTTAAGTAAGCATTTTGGTACAATTACCCGCAATTCCAATTTTAGGGTTTTAAACAAGGATGTTTTATTTTAAAACCACTCGCCAATGGTCAATAATTATATCATTGCTAACCAACTAATAAAGTCTTAGATTCAATACACTTTATCATTAAGGGCAAACAAAAATGATTGAAGATGTCTACTAATATTTTAGTTTAAAAAAAACATTAGCCGGTAAAACAATTTTTTACCTTTTCACTTACCCAATGTTTGTTAAAATCTTAAGAAATCCATAATTACCAATAACCTACCCATTGTTCTCCAAGAAACCAAGCTCGATAATTAATTCGGTTGTGCTTTACCTCATATAAAAGCTTCTCCAGATTAAAATATGTTTCAATTGTTAATTGCTTTTAAAAAATCCCACGTTTCCACAATCCAAAAACCTTATTTTTTTATTAAATATCCATATTTTGTACAAATTTCTAAAAACAAAGCATTATTTAATAAACTACTTTATGATCAAAATTATATTTTAGGATTTTAAACATTTCGAAAAATTCCAAAATGCTTTGTTCCACAACAATGAAACTCATTCTATTTACATTTCGCTATGGTTAAAAAAAAAAAAAAAAAAAAACAAGTCAAGATGATCTTTTTTTAAGGTGCAAACAAATATGGATTAAGTGTACCTAATATTACGTTTCAAACCCAATATTAAATTTTAAGGGAAGGATTTTTGTTTTATTTTTTAGCTTTATTATAGATTTAATCCCACTAAAACCAAAAAGCATTCTTAATCAATTTTTAATGCTGATTAAATCAATTAAGTGTTTTTATATATGCAAATATGTAAATTTTACAACAATTAGATAAAAGGACTTTAAAATCAACTATTTTTACCAAACCTTATTTACATCAAAATATTTTAGAATCACCAAAATTAATACCTTTAACAACAAATAAATAATATTACATTAAATACACATATGTAATTCTAAATAAAACATATTCAATACAATTTTTAATGAATAACAAAGAAAAACAAGGTAACATTTCAATGTTTTGTAGAGTTTGCCCTGAATTCAGCTAGTGATATAAAAGTGGTCCAAAAAAAAAAATTAATTTAAAAGATTTTGTTATTTTTAAATAAGAAACATACATTCAATAATTACACTACCAAATTAATTCCCAAATAATTAAGCCAAGATTAATTCTTACCCATTTTATTCATGTAAATTTCCAAACCCATTCTACTAACTAAAAGAGTTAACATTTTGACCAACTGATTATTACTTATGTAGGGACCAAAATTAATACTTCAAAAATATATATACATACCAAACGGACGACCCAATAAACATATTGAAAAAATTTAAATTCAAAATACAAGGTTGTATTAATCATAAAAATAAAATCAAAACATGCCTAATGTATCATTGTATAAACCGGTCAAGTACAAAAGTTTAAAACTAATTAAAGATAAATTGTGGTCTTAAGCTTAACACCCCTACAAAGTAAACACCCAGTTAAAGCAAGGGGAAAAACTTTGAGGTCCACCAAATCCCATTATTTATAAATGGGAAAATTTCACCAAACCTATTCAAGGAATAGGAAGGGTTTTAAAGCTCAGTACAAAGGTGCAAAAAAATTACGATTTACAAAATTAATTTTAAGAGAAAAACAAAAATATCCAAAATGAAAAGCTTTAATGCAATGGTTAAAATTTTAAGTTAAACTAGGGAATAAGATCTTGTATGTGCAACCCATCTACCATACCCAAAAAAAAATTGATATTTTTTTACTAAAACCGGGCCAGATAAATCAAAGTTTCAAAACATTATCACATATTTCATGATTTAATAAATATTTCATCACAAATTTCAAAAAGACACCTATAATTATAGTTTTGTAATTGTTAAAAAATTAAGGAAAATAGAATAGTTTGGATTAAACGAATTAACATACCAATTGGCCTTTTTGAATTGTAGGAATTTCAATTAGTAACCCTTCAATCCCCCACAATTTTGTCTTTAACCTTTTAAAGGCCCAAAAAGGTTTGCTAGATTGTTAAAAAATAAGAACATGAAAGGAAATGGTCAAAAAGTTAAATGTCAATTTTTAAGAAGTGGAGGTTTAACTTTGAACCCCTTAAATCCCTTCCATTTTGGTCGCAAAATTTGCCCAAACCCGCATTTGGGTGCATGGAATTTTTTGAAATCAAATAAAGTTAAAAAAGATTCAAAAGTTATGTTTAATGGGATAAAAGGGGTGGAGAACAATACCACTATAAATCCAATCAAACACCCAAAAATCAAACCCTTTTCGAGATCCTTCCTTTTGTCGTTAACCTTTGTGCAAGTCCACTGAAATCGCTAGATTGTTGAAAACAAAAGGAACAAGATGGGAACTCGTAAAGGGTTTGATTGTATTTAAGATCATAAAAAGTGTTTTCCTAAAAAGAAGCATAAACCCTTCCGACCCTACATTAACATTTAACTATGCTTTTTATATTTACTAAACCATACCTTATTGACTATTATGCGATCACAACAACAACAACAAAAACAAAAGGCAAAGGAGGGAAGGATAGAGAAAGAATACGAAACCAAAAGGCAAAGTAGTAAAAAGAAAGCAAGCAAACAAGCAAAGGGCATACAAAAAAGAAACACACAGGTCAGAATACCCAATAGCAAAGCGCAATGAATAAAACCAAAAGCCCTGCACACCAAAAGGTGCCAACCTAAGGGAGCAACAAAGCAACGCAAACCACGACGGGCCTAAGACTCCAAAACAAAACACGCAAGGGAAAAGGGACACCACCCCAAATCTCATTCTTCGGCCCTACTAATCTCATTCTTCGTGTCTCATTCTTCACGCATCCATACCGCATGTATAACACGAATCGTTATTACCTCAACTAATGATCCATAAATCATCAAACAACTACTTTTCCTATGCAAATGACTAATCCCGACTAACATCCTAAACTAACATAACACAATATCATCTATAAATCAATAAACATCCTAAACTAACAAACTAGCATTAAATTATAACATTTATAAGATATTAGGCTCAATAGGAAGAGAATCAAGCCCTTTATAATAGCCCTCAAGAGTATTTCATTGACTAACATTTATTTTCATTGATTTTTGCTTGATTGAAAACCCAACCCTATTAATTATAATCTAACCTGTGTTTTGACCAGTAAAGAGAAAATGTGTGAACTGAAAGTCAAACACACACTTGACCATTTTCTAATAAAAGTAAATAAATAAATAAAACTAACTTATTTCTTCAAGTTAATAAAGCATTAAAAACTAAAATTAACCATTGTAATATCATTGATCATTTTATAATTACTTATATAAACAAAGTAGCGCTAATAGCAAGCATCCATACAACCATCAACTATACATCATCAAAACACAAAAAACTTCCAAAGCTTCCTATGCTCCATCTTCACTCACCTTCATCCAAATCTTCCAAGAACTCCTCCTTCTCCGGCGATTGACAATAGCACCAAAAGTCGAGCCAAGAAATCAATCTTCCTTCGATCCTTCAACGATCTCACGGGGCATATCACCGCTTGAACGATTGAAACGAGTAAACAAACACCCCTCATCGATTGTCTGTCTTTTTTGGCAACAGCTCTTTCCTTTTCTCCCACCCGCCGATCAACTTTTTCTCTCTGCTTTCTTGCAATATCAACACCCAAAAACCGAGTTGCCGGATTCGGGCTTTATTTCATCGATATTAGTGTGGAAGACATTTTGTGTTTAGGTAAATGATTGATAGTTTGTGTTTAGGGTAAAATTATTTAGGTGTTGATTTTTTTAGTAAGTATACATAATTACAATGTACCTCACAATTTGCACAAATAATCACAAAAACACTTAAGAGGCATCGGAAAATTTATTTTGGGTGTTACCCCTTCATATTCTTCCATGCATAAATGTGATATGCAATAGTTCAAGAAAAAGAAAAGAAAAAGTGATATGGAGGAGATTTAGGAAGATATCTAATATTGCAATTTAAACCCTTCATTTTTTCATTGATCAAACCAATTTTTATAGTAGGGGTGTTCACGGGTGTTCGCCCGATTCGCTTAGAGATTTTAACATCGATCACGGGCGGTAGTTCATTCTACTATCCAAACCAACTGATTTAGCGGGTAACCACGCGGTATCTGAATGATGTTACCCGGTTCGGGTCACGTTAACCATTCAAAAATTAATCGAATCGCGAACAATAACATAAATTATAACGTAATATGTCATTTTAGTAAAATTAAATAACACTAAAGATATTAGAATAATAGTAATGTTGTTGTGTCGCAATAGCAACATTCAAATTACCATATCTAACAAAATAAGTAATACTACTTATTTGACGTTATAGATTACGATCACATTAATGATATGTAATCCATGGACGTTAGTAAATGATTAAATTAGATAAGTAAAATGCATTATGAACCGTGATGGGTTTTTCTTTGTTTTCTGTTTCTTTTTATCGGTTTTAGCTTATCATTTGCCAAATTTTAAAATTTATGAACCCAATCATACCAAAACAAATTAGTTTTACAAAAATTACAAAAATCAAAGTTATACACAACTTTGGAAAAATTTTTTTTAATTTAAAACCTTCAATTTGATCCCCACGAAACTTCCCCAAAGGTTAAACCTTCGCACGTTGTCGACCTAGGTTCATGTCTCTTGAATATACTGTAATACTTACAAATTACAATTGTTACAAATGGTTCACACATGTTTTTAATTATATGGTTAGGGTTTTTACCGAAAATTTTTCCCGTACACGCTTAACAATTCTCGCTTAAACGCTTTTGTCCGCTTTTTTCACGCCTTTGTCCCTTAACGTTTTTATACGCCCGTTTTGTTTCGTCCGTGTTTCACGCCGTAGTTTTTCATTTTGCCGTTGAATAATTTTACCCAACAAATATTTTCCGCCCATTTTCATGTTTTTAAACGTCCCTTTCCATTTACCCCTTATCCGCTTTTACCCATTTTGATGTTTTAAGAATTTTTCAACCGCCAAAGGTTTTCACACTTTTCACGTATTCGCCGAACAAGTTTCCTGCTTTAAACGCTTTGGCCGCTTTTCACGCTTTGTCCCTTTTTAATCGGTTTTTATACGCCCCGTTTTTGTTTAAGGTTTTCCCGTGTTTTTCCCGTTTTACTGTTTTTTATTTTACCGTTTTAAATTTACACACATTCGGCCAGTGTGTTTTGCACGGTCCCATTTCCCCTTTATCGTTTTTACCCTTTTCGTATGTTTTTGTTTTTCAACCGCTTTCAAAGGTTTTCAACCTTTACCGTTGTAATTTAAACACGCTGCTTTTTAAACGTTATTCCGCTTTCAGCTTTTACCCTTTTGTTGTTTAAGTTTTCACCCTTTGTCCCTTTAAAATGTTTTTAACGCTTCCGTTTTGTTTAGGTCCGGTTTTACGCTTAGTTTTTCTTTTCCGTCCGCTTGTAAGTTTTTCTGTTTACATACTAACACATTTTCAAAGTTTTTAATTTTCATTGTTTTAATATTTTTCGCGGTCCGACACCCTTATCCGTTTTACCCCAGAAAGAATTTTCAACCCCAAATTTTTTAATTTAAGAGGAGCTTTAAAGTTTGCCGCTTTTAAACTTTTGGTCCGTTTCTTAGTTTGTCCCTTTTAAGGTTTTATACCCCCTAGGTTTACGGTTTTCCGTGTTTGAGTTTTGCTAGTTTTTCTTTTAGGCCGCTTGTTAATTTTTTCAATTCGGGTTGATTTGAGTTTCCCATTTAGCATTGTTTACCCATTTTTATGTTTTAAAATTTTAAGTTTAAAGGTTTTTTCACTTTCAGTTGTAATTTAAAAGTGTTTTAAAGTTATTCCGCTTTAGTTATAAGTTTTGTTTGTTAATGGAATTTTTTAATTTTTTATCCATTTTGGTTTAAAACCATTGTTCAACCCAATAATAACTTAATTTTTGGTTTTTGCAATTAATTCATAATGGTTTTCGTTTTTTTAATTATGTTGGTTGCTTCTTTAATTGCAAAATAAAATATTAAATTTAACCCCAAAACCCGTTTGAATTTTTAAAATTTTTTAAGTTTTTAAAGAAGGAGGAATTAGTTTTGGTTTTTAAATTAGGTTTGAGATTTGGGTTTGGGATTTTTGTGAAATTAAGGTTTTTTGGGTTGTTTCAGGTTAAGATTTCCTTTTTTTTTTAAAAATTTTGATACCAAAAAAACAAATTTTAAAGCCCAAAATTTTTCCTTTGGAAATTTTATGGTTTTTTCCTTAATTGAAACCCCTTTAGTTAATTTTTTAATTTTCAAGTCTTTTTTTTTAAATTATTTTAAATTATTTAACAATTTTTTTAAAACCCTTTGAGGTTTTTTAACGAACAATTTTTTTTTGGGTTTAAAAATTGTTTGTTTGAATTTTTTCAAATCCCTTTTTCAAATTTTTTTAAAGGAAATTTGGTTTTTTAAATTAAAACGAATAAAGTATTTTTTAAATAATGTTAAAAAAGTTTTCAATTTTTTATTTTCAATAAGTTTTTAAAAATTTTTTTCTTGAAAATTTAGAAACACAATTTTTTTTTTCCTTGTAAGAACATTTTTTGTTTTTAAATTTAGAGTAACAAACAACTTTTAAAATGCTTTTTTAAATTTAAATAGGTTTGAAGTTTGATATGCGCCTTGGTTTGATTTCCTATTTGTCAATTGCCCAATTTTTTAAGTTTAAATTAGTTGTTTAACCAAAGGGGTTATTTTGTGCGGAAAAGTGGGATTTTTAAATTACCCATATATTTTTTAAATGTTTTAAAGGTAAATTTAAAAGTGTTTGGGATTAAAAACAAATTTCCTTTGGGTTTTTTGGGTTTAAAATGTTTGATTTGGAATTTTAAAATTTCAAATTTGAAAAAATTTTAACCAAAATTTTTTAAAACTAAATAATGGTTTTAATTAAAAACCCCCAATTGGGTTTTTTAAAAAAAAAAATCAAATTTAAAAAAATTAATTCAAAATTTTTAAATTTTTTTATTAAAGTTTCCTATTTTTTTAAAATTTTATTAAGAATCATTAAACCAATATTTGTGTTGGGTTTATTAAAAGTAAATTAAAACCTTTAGAATAAATAACATTTATGGTGAAGAAAAAGGGAACAAAACACAAAATTTAATTTGTTAAAGCATAACAAGGTTATAAGGGGAAAGGAAAATGGGGAAAAGGGAGGAAAAAGGGTTTGTCCTTGAAAGGTAAAAAGGGGTTATCAAAAATGGAGGGAAAAAAAAGGGTTTTTTTAAATTTGGTTTGAAAGCAAAGCATTAACCTTGGGAAAGTTAAACGTAAAGAATAAAAGTAAATCCAACTTAAACCCTTTTTTAAAATATTGGTTTTACTTTTAAACAATTTAAAATTTTTTCCCTATTTTAAAGAGGCAAAATAACAAAATTTCTTAATTTGGCAAGATTATGTTGATTAGGTAAAAAGGATAATAATTTGGGTAATTCAAAAAATTTCGAATGAAAAATTGATAAAAAACTTCAAAAATTCCCAAACCCAACCCCCAAAAAAAGAGGCGTATGTATTTAAAAAACCAAGTTTTTAAATTTTAAAATTAACCCAATAAATAAACAAAGGGAAAAATTATTTTTTTTTAAATATCTTCACCTTTTTTATATGTTTCCTTGGAAAAATTTTAAATACACAAGGATTACTTTCATTAAAAAGGGCGATATTTTGGTTGCAATTTTGAAAAGGAAAAAAAAAGTTAAAGTTTTTTCCCAATTTTTAATTTAAATTTGGGAATTCGCCCCCAAAGAAAAAAATGGTAAAAGAAAATTTTGCCCCTTTCATTTCCCAAAAAAGTCATAAAAATTTTTTAAAAATTTTTATTTACATTTTTATTTTTTTAGAATTTAAAATTAATTAAATTTTTGGAAAAATTATTTTTGTTTAGTTATAGTTATTACATGGGACTTTAAACCGATGAAAACAAAATTTATAAAAAAAGAAAACCCACAATTTTATTAAAAATTTATTAAATTAAACGGTTAGGGTAACCTTTAAAAGAAACGAGTTTTAAAACCACCCAAAAATTTGTGGCGAGAAAAGGACAAACAAATAAACAAAAACTTAATTTAATTTATGGTTTATCCCCGCTTGTTTAGTGAAAAGGGAATAAAACAGGGGTGAGAAAGAACCACAAATTTTTTAAAGCCTCACCAAACATCCATGAAAAGGGCCCAAAAGAAGTCAAAGAAAGGGCCAAAAAAAAAAAGGGCTAAACAATTTTTATAAAACAAATTTCCAATTTTTTGGAAAAATTTTTAATAAAAATTTTTATTTTAAAGGAAAAACATAAAAAAAATTCAATTTTTACCCAAAAAATTTTTCACCTTTTTAATTCTTTGCCCGTGAAAACCCAAAAACTTTTTAAAATTTAAAAGGGGAAAAATTTGAGAAATGCCAAAAACACTTTTTCACAAAAATATGGCCATTAAAACTTTTGGACTTTTGAATTTGAGGAAAATCCCAAAAAAAAGGGTGTAAAAAAAAAAAAAAAAAAAAAAAATCAAAAAATATTTTGGGAGAAAGAGAAATGGTTTATTGTCATTTTTCAGCAATAACCTGGTTTAAAAGAAAGAACAGAGCCATGTTTTATCATGTTTTCAAAATTCCATGCTCGATTCTATAAACATTTATCTCATTGAAACTAAATGCTTTGAAAATAACTCGATCTCTATTTTTGATAATCATCGTGACTTATTTGTCAAATCTCTATCTCTCAATCAACAACCTATGTCATTGATTGAGGGGAGAATGATTTCAATTAAATTAAAAAGTTATTTGGCATTAAATTGTTTTCAAAGATGTACATGCATGTTTTTATCAATGGAGTTTAAAGTCTTAAATCCGATCCTTATCGCTCAAACGCTTTCACAATCAAGTCACAATTCTCCTTAAAGCTTTCAAAATCAATTTAAATCTTTACGAGATCACAAATCTCAAATGTTTTGATAATTGTGATCGGGGAGAATGTGTGATTTAAATTGGATTTAAACCGATAATTGGTAAATGGTTTCATAAGAGTGTACATGCCGTCCTTCCCACATGTGACAAACGATTTCAAATTTTCCATGCACATGTCGAGGGGAGCATCTATATTAAACCTTTGATTTGAAACGTGATCATTCATCCCATCGTGTGTTCCTCTAGTATGTGCAAAACTCTTTTCAAACCTCGAGGCACATATCGAGGGGAGCAAATTTATGGAAACCTCATCCTTCCCGAAATGCTATACCTACTTGATTTGATGAGGAAGTGATGTTGATATCTTTAGAAAATGGTAATCAAAGAAGTTAATTCTTTCTCTGCCTCCGTGTGCAAAACATTTTCAAATACTTGATGCACATGTTGAGGGGAGTTCTCGCTCTAAAATATCAAAACAATTCGGTACAAAATGCTTTGATAATATATCACAAGTATCCGAATTGATTTTAAAATGGTTTTCAATTGATCCAATGGCGTGCTAACAATTCCAAATTGACCGACCAACTTTATTTCATGTACGGTGATATAAGGATGATAAGGTTAGGTATGTGTTCCCATGATCCGCCGTAATCGAGGGATCTACCGTGGACAATCCACTAGTTAGTGTAGAAGTCCTTAGGTATGATGATAAAAGGAGAAAAATGAGATATGGGAAGAGTGCGGACTAAGACCGAGCTAGTAATCGAATAAACCCAACAAGGTTCTAGCTATGAAGTCTCGTAAGCACCAAGGGGTTGAAGAATTAAAAGGAATTGAATGAGAAAAGGGTGAAACAAATAGCCTCCATTTATTCAACCTTAGGGGCGTAAACCGGTTCAATTCATATGCTACCGATGGTAACATCGGTATTGAAGACAAGACGTCATGGACCCAAAGGACGCACCGCACTTCAACTTTCCAAACCACTCAAGTTCCTCTTAAAAGGACTTGTTTCATTCTCACGGGAACCGACATTATCTATCGACTTTCTCTTAGAGATGGTTGATATTGAAGAAGGAGACCCTCTCCTAGTCTCCGCTATAGGATCCAAATATGCACAAATTGAGTCTAGAGCCACGAGATCATCAATAAATCTCATTAGGACACTTTCAATGAAGACTCTGCTTCACACAATGTGGAAGAGAGATTATATCTTGAGTCCTACGCATTATCCTTGTGGTATTGCCGTAACATCCGAGTGATGTGTTTACATATTCACAATGAAGATGGAAAGCCTTCCGAGCCAACATCAAACAAGCTCCTCGGTAGGTGGTATGTGAGATCTATTATATAGATCAACCATGTGACAACCTAATCAGAAACAATGGGCGATTCAATCTCTTGAATCAAACCCGTTCAGTTATGGATTGACGGATACCTTTGAAAACCGGTCTTTGTGCTTAAAAACTCTTTTCTTTAGCACATCGATCGTGTACTCATTTTTCAAACCAAAGGTATTTTTATGATTGATAATTGATTTTCTATAAAACCTTCGTTGTATTGCAAAACCATTTCTATTGAGCAATACACGATTGTGTTTCAAATCTCTTTTCATCAATCGGTGGACTTAAAATTACCGGTTCACTCACTCCGTGTTGTCTTCTTTGAGATGTTCCGTGTGAGAACAATTTAGAACAAATGCGAAACCTCACAAGGAGATTCTTAGAATCCCACCGATCACAAAAGATTGTCATCGATCAACGGGGAACCGGGCCGTGTACTCAATTCAACGAAGTGATCAAAGACACTTTCGCGGCGATTTATTGCTAACTGCTAGTATGCAGTACACCCGACGCTTGAAGTCGATCAAAATGGAGCGGTCAATCCATAGCCGATGCTCACTTAACACATTCAACTCAAAAGAAATCATGATTAGTGCATCAATGACTCGATATTTTCACACCAAGCTTCGCTACTGCCGCCAATATCATGAATCATCTAAAGCTTCGCTACTCGATGCGAAGATTTCATGATCCGTAATGTGAGCATGTCGGTCCTAAAGTCACAACATCACATAATACCAACACCACAAAGGATGTGTCGAGATTGTTGATAGCGATGATCTCAAAATATGGCTCAAAATGATTATCACGTGGATCAAGAAAGACCTCCACTTGAAGTAACCAAACATGCAATGTGAAGAATCAATGACTACGAGCTTAGAGCAAAGGACTACATCAAGAATGCAAGATCAATTGTTAAATGTAATATCTATTTGTATTCAATGTAATTTTGGTACATGATTGAGGTGACCTCCTTAGGGAGATTGTTAGGAATTAGAAATTCCTGGTGACAAAGAGTCGGTCACCTCAAGTATATGTAATCATTAGAAAGCTCGTAGTCGTAGTTCACTTTAAGTTTAGTAGTATTTAGTTGGCAACACCGTGGAGGACGGACGGGTCTTTACCCATCAGATGCCCGATCCACGCCCCAAAGTGTGGCGTTTATGTAAGACTATATATACTCTACCTCCCAAGGTAGAGTTGAGCTCATAATAATATCTTTCACTTTCTCTCACTAAGTTCCCTAAACCTCTAACTTTCTCTCTAGAATTCCATCTATATGCTACTTTGTGTTATGGTTTGATGTGTATGTGACAAGTTATATCTTACAAAAAAATAACTTTTTTATTCCCGAAATAAAATTAACCTCTACCCCAACTTGACCCACAACCCCGCACTCATTTTTCCTCCTCTTTTCTTCCATCCCAAGAAACACTCAACCTCCATCCTCCTATTATTACCTTAGACCGCCCCTACTCCCAAACCCACTCGCCCACTCTTTCCATCTTTCCCATGGTCGCTAAGTTGACAATCCAAGCATAAAACACCCAATGGATGGCTTGGATTAACTCCAAATGGTACCTACCAATCAAGGGCTTGGATCATCTCAAGAAAGCACAAAATTGGACTTTTCATTATTTTGCCTCACGGAAGAAGCACATATCGTGAGATTGAAGACCATGAAGACCCTTAGTAGTATATATAGGATCTTGTAGCCAATGTATAAGGCACCCTTTACTTGTTTTCTAAAATTAGTTTCGCTTTGTACCGAGTTTATTCAATCAATGAAAAGCTTCTTTCTTTTATTTGTTTCGCTTTTTAATTAAATGGTCATTGCCTATTTAGCACTTATCAATTTGTCTAAATAGCTTAGTTAAGTGTTATTTTAGTTTTCATTAAAAAATCATCTTAAGTTGTGAGGTTTTAAACTAGTTTAAGCATTTTCCAGTCCTAAAGGACTGTTTGGGTCAAAGTTCTCAAAGGGTCAAAGATCACTTTTTACCCGCTTGACCCACCAAGTCAAACTACTTTTATTACATTTGAGTCAAGTTTTATCGATCCGAAAAGATTTAACAAGTTTACAATGATTTGAATGTTCTTTGTTTTCAAAATAAAAAAGAAAAAAAAAAAAAAAAAAAGCTGTTTTGTCATGTTTTTCTTTCACAAGAATTTGTTAAGATAAAAATTTAAAAAATAAAATAGACATTTCACCACTTGTTTAACTTTGGTCAAAAGGAAAAATTTCAAAAAATGGTTTACTAGGTCTCGCTAATGGGTTAAAGTGGGTCACTGGCCATATTTATGTTACGTGTGGGATTTAGTCCAACTCAAGTTTTACCTCACTATTATTTATGTTTCAAACAACTTATTAAGGGTAGCATTTGGGGCAAAAGTGAGCTAGGTGGGTGGACTAGCTGTGCAAAAATCTTAGGGGTTGGTTCTCACTAGCTTATCCCACATAAGCTCAAAAAAGGTACCCTTGGCCTCTTTTGTCGCAACATTACAGACCATGTTCTTTTTTTTAGTGCTTATTAGATATTCCTTAGCTTACTTAGTGTTTTTTATTGCTTATTAGTAGGTTTAGAATAACTTTAGTGTAGTATAGCTTATTAGGTTCTCCCTAGTGCTTATCCATTGCTTATTTCCCATATATTTTTAGTGTAGGACTACCCTTAGTGTAGCAATTTTCTCAACTGCTTATCCCATTAATGATTTAGCTTGATCCTTTTCCTTTGCCTAGTTTGTAACTTATTGTTTTATGTGCTAGTAGTTAAAATTTAAGTTTGCTTTTAGTGTTAGTCATAGCTTAAATTGTACTTAAGGCTTGCTAAAAGATGGGTGTTGGCTTGTTTCACTACAACAAGAAAGATTTAAGTTGTTTTCACTCATTAAAAGAATTTCATAAGAAAGGTTTTGTGTAAAAGTGGTTCGAGTTGATTTCATCTTAAGGTCTCCAAAAGCGTAAATTGAAAAATAAAATATTTGCAAAATCGACATTGGTAGGATTCGAACACTAGGCCCGCAGTGTCTGCCGCAAACGACCACACACCAAGCCCTTTGTCCAACCGCCTTGGGACTTCTTTGGTTATAATGCTACACAATTAAACTTTTAAGGGTACTAAGCGCTTTGCTTTTCAAGATCTTGTTAACTTATTTTGTAGCTTATTTCAAAACAACCAACTAGTTTCAAATTTTTCTTAGCTTAAGTTTGAGTCAAAGTAGTTTCGTGATTTTTTTTTTAGAATTCTCAAAAATGTTTAGTATTTTAGTTAATTAATTAGATTAATTTAGTTTTTAATTCATAGAAATTAATTTAAAAGTAAAAAAATACCGGTCTTTTTCTAAAATTATTTTTAGTCAATTAAAACGTAGGAAAATTAGTTTTACACCCGTAGGCCTTAAATTGCATCTTTTCACTTTCGGGGCTCTGGATTAGCTCGGGTTTTCGCTTTTGTGTTTTAGCTCCTAGACCATAGTTTAGCTTCGTTTTAATGTTTGTTATATTAATTAGTTGTTAAATAAGTGTTTACCTTGATTTACGTGCTTAATTTCCATTCCCGTGCTTTAAATTGTAGAAAACGTAATCAAATCCAAAGTCATTAAAACCAATTCAAGTTATAAATCGAAAAACTCGATGAATCCTTCCATTCACACCTCGTTGGGACACGACCGGAAATCACTTTTCCGTATCACTTTTATCACACCCGTCATATTTGGCACGTTAACCCTTTTCCTAAAAGGTTGGTTTGTCGAGTTTTACGGTTAATTTGATATATTGATATTGTGTTTATTTTCACCACACACAAAAAAGACGAATCAATCCTTCAACCATGCCTCCTTGCCAAGCTTCCACGTAACACGATTCCAAACATCACTTATATACCGAGAAAAACATGTTAAAAGGTCACCAATTTGGTGAGTTCATAGGTTTAAGTTCAAATTAATAGTGGACTGTGAGGGAGTTTATTTGCTATCACGAGACCTAAGATAGATACACAATATCACACCAACACATACCAATATCACAATCAACAATATCATCAATAACATATCCGACGCCATAGTAGGGCCCTAAGCGACACTAGCCAAAGCAGTCGTAGCAAGGTCTAGAACAAATGCTACCCCGGACTAGGTCGGGTGAAGCCTATACTTAGCTAGGAAAGTGTTATAGCAATTATGATTGCTACCTTGACTAAGGCAATAGCTACCACATATCTATCTAAACAATCAAGCACATAAGCAAATCAAAAAGTTTAAAAGGTCCAAAAGAGTGGCATGATTTCTCACCCTAAATTAGTTAAAACATAGATAAAAGTGGGGCTATGAAACTCGCCTCAAGCAAGCAACGCACAAACAAACACTAGCAATGAAGATAACATCTAACACGGATCAAGAACTACTCACCAAAGACAACCTATTAATATAAACCAATTTTAATATATGTTTCCCAAAGTCAACGTTGTCTACGCCAATGTATTCCTTTTCTTTATCTCCAAAATGTCTTGTTTCACCGCTTAGTCCTAGCGTTTGGTATCGCCGTGTGTGTATCGACTCAACATGATATCATGAATGCACTCAAATAACCATAATGCGACTCAATGCAACATAATGAGATGTCTAGCGATAAGCTCCACATCCAATAAGTTTCGAATAAATAGTAGACCTTATCGAATTCGCCAACTCGATAAACTCAATCATTTATTCGTGTCGCTTATTATCCCATAAACCGGTCGCATCCTAACGAGTCATAAGATAATTCACCCATTAATAACGTTATCCTACGTACCTAGCGGCTCTTATTAGATTCGTCAACCTAATAAGTCCGTTATCCACGTGGATCGACGCTATTAATGTTAGGTCATCCGTAACCCATGCACAAGACGAAATAGAATTAAATACTTAAAATGGTATTAAATGGGAAAATTAGTCAAATAGACCGCTACCGGTGCATATCACTTTATGGACCACGCTTTTTGCCTTACGGAAATGGACTTGTTGCCCAATGACTTTCTTGTAGCCAACCATATGGTGCCACGTGTCCGACAAAGGTACAATGTATACATATTTTGAACGATTTGTCATGTATTGTTTTTGGGCAACCAAAATGTATTTTCGGCAACTATATATTATTGGGCAACTTGTATTTATACACGAGGATAATATGGTCAATTTACAATGGTCAGATTATAAAAGTAATATTAATAAGTCGACACGCACTCACACACCATCACGCCACAAGACACACACAATCAAACATCTTCTACTACAATTTAACAACTTCTACAATTAAACATCTTCTTCTAGATCACGCGCACACACTCACAAACCACATCTTATTCACGTAACCTCTAACCCCTAATTAATTTTATCAGATAATTACGTATGACAAAATTAAAGTTGTACAATTGTAAAATCGCAGCTCGTTCTACATTGAAGTTGTCGCCAGATATTAAACTCGCTTTGTCAAAGAACGAAACCGGAAAGGTTGTTCGTGCAAACAAGATTTGGTCCATGGTTGGATATAAAGTCGCATGAATGACCGCTTTCGATGCATTATGTTTTGCAACACCGTATATGTTTCTAACATCTCCTCCGATTCCTCCACTAACATTCCAAATAGGGAGCATTCGTTAAGGTTTGGTCGGAAAGAATTTTGTCCGATAATGTGGTTTCGATTTGGCAAAGTTTCAAAAGCGAAAAACGATCTAGCGCTTCGTGATCGTGTATTTCCGAAAAAGAGTAATGGTGTAACAAATGTACATGCCATTGATCTTTTGGAACTTGTTAATGATTCAAAAAGGATGGAAAAGGTGGTTATCGCTTTCGATGAGGATGTCGTTAGGTGTGTCTGCTGGTAGTCAGCAGAGTCGGTGTTTATGGGAAAAGAAGACAGAATTGCATCCATAATCACTTATTGTCCTTGGTTGATGATTTTGAGGCCTGGAATGTATTTCCTTGGGGTGAATATATGTGGCATAAATTTTATCAAAGGATCACAATATTGTTCATATTCACGTAAAACATCATCTCGTTAAAATTGAAAAACCCAAAGTTCAAGTTCCACATACAATCTATACGGGTTCGCTTGGGCTTTCAAGGTTTGAATTCTCTGTAGTTTGTACTAATGTATGCATGTCTTTGTTTGATAACACGTTTGTTTTAGAAAACAAGTTATTAAAAGCTTTTGATTCTATTTTGTTCAATCGAAAATTACCTATAAATAATGATGTTTTTAATTGTTATGCAATGCTTGTCTTTGCTGTGTATACACGTAATATAAATGTTACCCGTAATTTAGATAACAGCAATGTTATAACACTTTTTAGTTTGCGATTTTTTTGTAATTGTCATCATAAACGTATTGTTTCATCGTAAACAGATTACATTTAGCTTGTTAAAACTTTAAACAAATTAAAAAATGATAACTGCATAGCTAGACATTTTTAACGATGACGGGTGTGCCTATTACATATTTGGATTTTGGAGAGTTTTCCTAGAAGCTCACTTTGGTGGGTCAAAGACAACAAGGTGATTCCACGTGGTCTTGCTTGGTCAGAACTTGCAAAGTTTCGAACGCAGATCGTTGTAATCTCTTTGGACCGGTAGGCATCACACGCCTTATGATGCACTATACTAAGTTGTACCTAAATTTGTTCACAATATCAAGAATTGTAACTCTTTTTGTTCTTAGGACTCAACTCCCATTGTTGAAATTTCGCAACACAAGTCGAAATGAAGCAACCGTGGTGTATTTACAAAGGCCCAATATATAGATGGTTTGTCTGCGCTGCATACGCACGGTTGTGAGAAGACCGCACAACACTCTAATCAATTCGTGGACGCTTTCAATTTACACACCGTCATGGAAAGTCAACTACAGGGGTTACCCGAAACGCATTGCAACTCAACATTGAGCAACAATATTCTTTAAATGGTGCACAAACGGGACCACTCTTTCAACAAGGGTCAGAATTGTGAGTTAGTGGATTTGGATCAAAACTTTGATGATAGAAAATGGCATTCATTCGGTCGAAACACACCGGTCGTATTTGATGTGTTTACGGATGTCAAAAGCGTAGTTTCAAAAGTACAACAACTTTTGGGTCTTAAAATGATGCGCCTTCGCTCCTCGAAAAATCTAAAAGTTGTGCCAATACAAATGACTCGACGTTAATCCCGATGATCCAAGGTTTGTATTTACTTTTAAGGTTGCCTCCAATGTTATACCAAACCCAAATAATCCTTCGTGTGTACACTTATATCAAACCTGGGCTCTACAGCCACGCCGTGTCATACTCTAGGCCCTAACGGGATAAGGTCGCCGATGCGAAGATGCAACGGACATTGACAATGATGATGGGCTTAAAGAAACGCAACCATGTAACCTTGGGATTCTTGTACAAGCTTGTTCCATGACCCAAAAATGTCCCGCTATGGAATATGGAGGTGATCGTACTACTCAACTTCAACTACTTGCACCAAACGAGGAAAAAAAAACACACGGTGACCCCATTATTGTATGTTATCTTTCATTTAGACTTTACATATAAAGTATAACATATTTCCATACTTATGTATATATAATTAAAATTCATCAGGAACCGGATTGTGGTATCGATTGGTCGTCGTACATAAACGATTTATAAACTTTCGTGTGATAATTCAGATGCAATGGATTGTGATAATCAACACCAAGATGTGGTTCGTAAACAATTGCTGGGAACCCGAACCCGTTAACAATATTGTTGGTGTGCGATGTAAGAAGGAACACCAACCAACAAAGCTTTTGAGGTATCTACATTATCAAGAAACAACGCCGATAAATAAAAGATTTTAATGTGTCGCTTTTTAACATACTATATTTTGAAATCGCAGCTCAAAGACAATAACTCGTCAAATGTAAATGTGGTTGGCGAAAATGACACACCTATGTTGGGACGTGTTTCCTCCGGAGATAATTTCAACAAAGGCCTCGATAAAACATTGTTTGTTCCGTCTTTAGATTTAATGGATTTTGATGAGCAAGAATTGAATGTGGTTGAGGAAAACTCGCTTGTTGGCCTCCGTGCCGAATAATGATGTCGTCATACCCAAGAAGAAACACCAACAAAGAAAGACCCCAAGCCCCTAAATCTCGTGTTAAATCCAACAAATTGTCATTTGCAAATGTGGTAGGTCCTAATGACAAACCTCCATTGGAAGAACTTTTCTCCCATAATAATACAAACAAAAGAAAGAGAGTCAAATTGAACGACAACCTCAAGAAAAACAAAGATTGTAAAACATTATAAGAAGATGGTCGATTTCAACTCGCCAACCGGCCTATCAAAACATCGCCTACTCCTTGCCGCCGCCTTACAAGATCGCAAGGTGTCATTAACGAGGCTTTTATCCCGCCCGCCGGTTCCGATGTAAAGCACCATATTAAATTCTAACGAAATGAATATTTTATGTTTGTCTCGCTTATTTTTCAAGTGTGTTTTCGTGAAAATTCAGAAACCCCAAAACGCGTCGCGTTAGTCACTTGTATTCGCCTGCATTGAACCGCTTGTAGAGGTATCTTCGCTTGTTAATCCATTAACATCATTATCATATGGTTAATGTTATTCAAAATATAATTTTTTTATATATATGTAGGAACTTTACGACACCAAATGCAACAAGGAGAAGGTTATCGTGCTCGATTACCTTCGCACCTATTTCAAGCTTAAAAACCATTACTTTATACGCCCTCGGGGCTCCGGTGCCGTTGTTGTTTACAGGAGTTTTGGGTAGCCTTGGCATGTGTTGAGGATTGCACCCACGGGTGGCTTATCGACTTAGTGAGTAAACCCGATTTTTATCTTGTCTCCTACACATGTTTATTATTTCGCTTTGTTAAATTGGAACCGAATGTTAACAGCTTTGATTTGCTTTATATGTCCGCAAAGACTTGGATGTATGGCTTGATTTGATGTGGTTGTTTAGACCACCGATGCAGATTGGGCTTTGGCAAGGTGTAATTTCGCAATGAATCCTAGATGGCGAACTACCTACCACTTATTCGATGGCACAACATACCGTCGCTTGGCGAGATGTTGAAAAGGTCGGCCATGCAGCCTTCATCAGACATCTAGCACTACCGTTATAAACAAATTTTATAATATTCTTCAATTGGTTTATATATCGTGTATTTTCCGTGAATGAAACCGAAACCACTGGTACTCGTGTGCTCCATATCCGCACCGGAGTTGTTTACGCTTATGACTCTCTTGGGTCACCGGAAGGAGTTCACGGTGGTGGCGAGTTTTGAAGAGAGATTTACAAACACAACTTCAACTTTACCTAACAAATGCCGGGTATCGTGATAGTAAGGGCATCTCACCCGAGGATTATAAAATCACATACAAGTTTCCAAAAGTCCCACAACAATCGACTTGTATGGCGATTATGAGTATGGGTGTGCATTATATTGTATGATTGTTCGTAACCACCTCTCAAGTAGACGACCCTCTTCAAACAAATAAGTAGCTTACCGTGAACGGATGCTTGAATACTCGAAGCACAAGGTTGAATACAAAATTGTCACGGTCTCTCAAGGTACCATCCTTAATGTCCTTTTGACCCATAATTATTGTCACATGTTGACTTGTGAATGATTTTTCTATCACTAGCAAGAGTTAGCATAGCTAGCGCTCTTATTTTACTACTAGCAGCTTGTAACAATACAACCAACTCGGTTTGACTACCTACCATTTGTAAAAGTAACTACCATTGTAAGTATACAAGCAATTGCTTTATGTTTTGAGATTCCTAATCTAAGTAATCGAGCATAAAAGCAAAGGCAACTTTTTTTACGCTTACAAATATCGATATAGCTCAAAATAATCATCTCAAATGAATTTAATCAGCACACATCATTTCGTTGAGGTCTTCTATCGCTGGCACTAGTTAAATTAACAAGTACATGATACTATACTACTACCAAATTGTATTAGCGATTTTCTATCCTTTTGGTATTTGGATAACGCTTATCCACAATTATAAACACTTTGAATTTAACTACTCGACATTTTAATTCGCAAATACCATTTCTTTTGTACCTTAGGGACTCTTTGAATATCTTTTTATAAGCTCAACTGCATTTCCTTTTTTTTTATACCAGTGCACATACACAAAAAGGCATATGGTTTGTAAACCAATTCTATATTGTTTATGTATATATTATTAATATTTGGTATACACCTGAATTAAATATTATTTGGTTGCCCTAAAGTACATCATGCTACATGTCCTTTAATGCCTCTGTTCCCAATCTCTTTCTTCAATACAAATCTTTCTAATTTTCTTTAACAAAATTTTTCTTTCTTCTTTGGTCACTTCACATCTTTATCTCAATCTTTCGCTTTTCTTTAACAAAATGTCTCGACAATATCCCACCGGATGTTCAACTAGATATCATCCGTAGGCTACCTCTTAAGTCTATACTCCAACACGCATCGCTTGCAAGTTATGGAAGGCTAGTATAGATTGTGGAAGCTTCATCTTTAATTACGGTGTTCGCCGTAATGATGCGTGTTTTTACGCTAACATTCGATCCGGGTCACCAAGGGTTTATGTTAGGTTTAGATGAAAAGCTAATCGCCACGCCACTGCATGCATTTAAGGCTTTCATCTTTGATTGCGCTTGGCAATTCTAATGGTCTTTCGTGTTTTGTTTATGGTTCTAATCTAATGTCTCGTTATTTGGAACCCGACAATCAAAAATCACTTGCAATATTTGTCCCGCTTTACACGCATCAAATTGAATCTCAAAAGATTTGTTTTGGTTTTGGCGTCCGTCCCGACACTCTTGACCCGACGATCGTGAAGGTCTCCTATCCTGCTTTTCCAAAGTGGTTTCGTATGTGTCTGCTTTTTCTTTGAACTCTTCACGGTGGACACGCTTTGAAAATTTCCACCCCTCGTGAAACAATCAAATTGAAACGTAAAACTCGTGCAACAAGGGTCGCTTTATCTATTGGACCGAGTGAAAAGTTAACTAATGAGGACGATGTTACCTACAAGATTTATATGTTGATTTCTTTTGATTTGGTAACCAACGAATTCAAAGTTATCGACATACCGCATATTTTCAAAATGAACTCCCATCCCATTCTATGTTACGGATCTTGGAACTTCTCCGTCATTTCGTATGATCATTGGTGAAGGTATGCCATTGTTTTGTGGATGGTTGTTGGACGTGAATGGTTGTTCCATAAGATCATTCGTAAGCCTATTCGCCATCCCTAGCCTAGTTTCGGTTCATTTGCTTGGCTTTACAAAGCATCATGCTCCAATAGTGGAAGCCTACAATGCAATCATTTGCATCACTCAGATTTGTGTACAACCAAGAACTTGAATTATTCGTCACCATGGGAATGTTAGAGATGCCGGAACTTTCTACATCGCCCATACAAAGAATCTCTTCTTTGTTAAATCACACGATCGTGCCGTGTATAGTATTTTTTTTTTTTTTTTTTTTTTTTTTTTTTTTGTAACTTAACATTCTATTCATATTCCTTTAAAAGATTATCACTTTACTTGGTTAATGATATATGAAGGGCATTTTCAATGTGTACGCCGGCCCGGGTTATCGATCATGATTAATGGAACGAGGCTTTGTGGTTTTAGTACTGCCTATGGGAGGAAGCATGGAGTGCTTATCTTTTCGTAGTCGCCGAAAGTTATAAATCACGTGGTTCTATAACTATGTAACCATTAAACTTATAATTATGTAGTACGCTTAATATGTTGTTGGTTGTGTGTATGAAACGTTGTAAGTCAACTTCTTTACTATTTCCGCTTATGTAATCTTGGCAACCAAGAAGTACGTAGGGCAACTTGATTTCCTAGCAACGGCTTTTATAAACTAAGTAGTCCTTTAGTCGCACAATTCAGATTCTACAATCTACTAATACCTACAAGCTACCGACATAAACACTCCACACTAATACCTACACACTTGACAAAAACATATTTAACACTCAACACTAGTACAATTTATCTAGCGCTTGTCGCTTAATACGACCGTGGCATCATTTCCTTGATTTCTTCTATCACTAGCGTAGTTAACATATCTATCGCCTACTTGACTACTAGCGCTTGTAACAATACAACCAACTCGGTTTGACTTAATACGACCGTGGCACCATTTCGTTGATTTCTTCTATCACTAGCAAGAGTTAACATAGCTAGCGCTTTTATTTTACTACTAGCGAGTTAACATAGCTAGCGCTCTTATTTTACTACTAGCAAGAGTTAACATAGCAATTCTTATTTTACTAGCAGCGAGTTAACGCGCTTTATTTTACTACTAGCGTTTTCTTTTCTATCCTTTTGGTATTTGATAACGCTTGTCCACAATTATAAACACTTTGAATTTAACTACTTGACCTTTTAATTCGTAAATACCATTTTTTTTGTACCTTAGGGACTCTTCGAATATCTTATTAAACCACACACACAAACCTGATTTTTGCGTCCAAAATATGCAACTTTCCATTAAAAAACGGATACATTATTAAAGTTTACATACGCGCTATTCCTTCTATCTTTTCAACAAGCACATATGCCACTTCACTTATTCTATTTGTCGCCAGCTTCTTAAACAACATGTTACAAGCTAGAGTTGGTGTTAGAGGGTAATCCGCATCATCCAACGTGAACAGATAACTTGTCGGCGTAGTAACCACATGAACTCCACATCGCTCGTACAATCTCCAACTCGTGACCAAGTGTTTCTTTCCATTCAACGCCCTCTATATCGGGCTCAAACATGCACTTCATCCCATACCACTTATCAACTCCTAGGCAACTCAAGGCCCCGGCCCGTCTGAAAGCCAATTTTAACGCACCGCCAAACAGCTTCCAAATCTTCTCTGCTATAGTATGTAGCAACCGACCCAAGTCATTAAATGTAGTTTCGAGTCCGCTGACCTCTTGATGGTAATTACAAGTGCCACCATTTGTCAAGTAAACGTTACGTGCACTATTTGTTATTGTCGGCCAAGTGCACCCGCCTTTGCCCCGTCAGATCAAGCACAATCAAACGGTTTAACCTTTCAATCCTTTGTTTTGGATCAATCCTCCGCTTTTTGACCGATCCTCGCTCTAAATCATCAAAAGCTCTTTTGGAACTTCCTTCATCTCTCTCACCGCACCTTTGTTCATAGGAGTTAACTTATCGTGCCTCATTCTACACTTTTCAAACATTTCTTTCACTTTATCATAAGTTAGCCTCCGCAAGACATTTACTTTATGCCTCCCATCCTCTCCAAGTACTCACACATGAAGATTTTCTGTTCTTTCTTCGTTGGTGGCTTTCGATCCTTTCTTGTGCTCTTTTTAATGTAGAATTTTGCCTTTCTATCACTATTTTATCAAGAGCTTCTTTTGCCTGCTCACATGTTAGGATTTCAATTTCTTTGTTCTCGCATCCTAGATGCTAGTATCTCATCGGCTTCACCGTTGACCTAATGTAATGCCAATGTTCCAACGCAGCCTCGCCTAGCTACAACATCCGCCTTTCTTTTCCTTTTAACCCTTGCTCGCCTTTTGCATTGGGAGAATCTACCGGGTTTTTTCACCGTTGTTTTTCGCTTACATTGTCGAAGAATCTTATCGCCTAATTCGCATCGATTTGAAAGACTTTGTCATCTTTATTTTTTCTCGTAAAAAGTAATCATGCAACTTACCAACTATGTCGTTATCGACTTCGCTTTGTTTTCTTTAGATAAAGCGCTTGTGTTGGTTCCTTTAACCAACGGACGCTTTCCTAGAATGTAAGCAACGACATTTGAATCAAGAGAAATAATAGCTTGCATATCACTTGCGCTCTTCAAACATGCTAGCCCAAGTTCTCAGTCCCAAGGTTTTTCGCTTCATCACCTCCGCTATCATTATCGCTACTTCAACACTTGTATGCACGCCAAGAAGCTACCAACATCTCCAGCCCATAGTTTCCACACTAAGTAATTCACTTTCAACTAGTAGCACCAAAGATAAACATATGCGCAAGCATCCGCACTTTGTTCAAAATTGTTGTTGGTGCATCATCTTGTTCATTGACGCGCTTGTTTGAGTGATATTTGTTTGAGTTGTAATGGAAGTGGTTGCACCATTTGTTGCGAGGTGGTTGCGCGGTGGTTGCAATGACACTAGCAATGGTTTCAGTTGACCATTTCCACCGCATCCGTAGTCTCTTTCACCGCTGTGTTTTCTGTTGTCACATCACCATATGCCCAACAAGATCTTTTGCAAGATCATTATCGAATGGCACCACCGCTTCTAGTCACATGAGTATCATTAGTAATGTATTGAGGTTCACTATTTTCACTGGAGGAGACTCTCATTTCCACTGAGGTGAAATATTTATTAATCACAGCAGAACATCCGCATTAATATCGCCATGTTCAATCGTTGCTTTTTCTGCTCCTCGCCGCAACGCCATAAATGATATACAAGCATCGCCACTTGTGACAAAATCTTTGGTTTTGTTGAACAAGCAATGTAATTATCTGCATCGGCAGCAGACACAGATCCCGCTTGTACGTCCGCTAGACTGCTTAGCATTGACAAAGAAAACATCCTCCCAATCGCGATGGCAATGGTGTAATTATGGACTAGTCAAGCCAAGTGATAACCATGCATGTACACATCAACATAATAAATAAGAGTAATGACAATAATACCTTATTTTGGAACCAAAATAGGCAACGACATCTTCAAGCAGCCTTTTTAGTTCGAACTCGCTTCTCCACGATTAGCATCATCCAATGAAACATCCACATCCACCCCGATCTTTCTCAGACGACACGGACTAGTCAACGCAAGTGACAACCACGCATTTACATATGAACATACTTAAGAATTGTAAGGACACGATACCTTCGCTTTGAATCAAAAGAGACGCTTACATCTTCAACAGCTTTACTACTTTCAAATGTCTCCTCCACCCAACAGTAGCCTCCCTCAAGCATCCTCATTCATCACGCTGTGTCGTATAAGTACCGACTAGTCACAATGACCGACAACAAATCTTTACATACGAACATACTTAGCGAGTTGATGACACGCATACCTTTGTTCGACTCAAATGAGGCAATCGACGCCATGAACATTTGTATTAGTTTCGACGGTCTTCTCCACTACATCCGCGCCTCCGCTGAACCATCCACATCCTTCACGGCCGCTCGTGGTAATTATCGACCGGTCAAGGCAAGCGACAACCACGCATTTACATATGAACATACTTAAGAAGTGTGAGGACACGATACCTTCGCTTTGAATCAAAAGAGACGCTTACATCTTCAACAGCTTTACTACTTTCAAATGTCTCCTCCACCATATCAGTCGCCTCCCTCAAGCATCCTCATTCATCACGCCAGGTCAGCATAAGTACCGACTAGTCACAATGACCGACAACAAAGCTTTTACATACGACAAATACTTAGCGAGTTGATGACACGCATACCTTTGTTCGGTGTCAAATGAGGCTCCGACGGCGTGATCGCCTTATTAGTTTCCACGGTCTTCTCCACTACATTCGGCGCCTCCCCGAACCATCCACATCCTTCACGGCCGCTCGCAATTATCGACTAGTCAAGGCAAGCGACAACTATGCATTTACATATGAACATGCTTAAGAAATGTAATGACACGCATACCTTTGTTGTGGCTCAAATGAGGCACCAACATCGTGATAACTTGTATTAATTTCGACGGACTTCTCAACCGCAACAACACCCTCCCCGAACCATCTTCATTCTTTTCGCACGCCTCCCCGCTTGGTAGTATCCTCCGCATGATCACAACTTGCTTCTTCCGTAAATGACTCAACTACCGATGTTTTCGAACCTTCACCAAACGCTTTATTTTTGTGGTACCGCTTTTTCTTCTCCAACCGCTTAAACTTCCTATTCAAATATTTTAAATCGCATGTTGTGTCAAGTTTTCTTTGTTAATTCACATACCGCTTACATAGTTGATCACACTTTTCCACCGCTTATTTAATATCGCATCACCGTCCTGCCTTCCAATTGTGTTAACTCCCGATCGAGGTGAATCTTCGAGGTGTGCACCTCATCTCTTGCCTACCATGAATGTAAAGATCCCCATATTTTCCGCATGGGTTCATCAACAGAACTTGTTCCACCGAAATTGATTCACCAAGTTTCATTGGTTTGGGATGTAGAAGGAAACGTCCGGTGTGTTTTGGGATTCGAGGACTTCCCGATCCTTCCCCAAATTCGAGGCAAAGAAGACCATGTGGGAACAATGGTGTTAGTGTCCCATCAAAATTATTGCCCTGCCTTCTCATGTGACTCATAAGTTTTGAGTGTGACAACGGACATGCCAAGTTTTTGAATGTTTGGGTGGTGTCTCAAAACGGTTGTCAAATAGCGCTTGTAAAACCTTGGATAAATATAATATTTTGCATGCGATCCAACAAGTTCTTGACTAAACCATCAAATATCATTTTGGATAAATTGAATTTCTTATTAAGAGCTACACAAATCACAAAAGATGCTATGTTTGTACTAAACTCATTCCGTGAAGTTGTCTTTGGACTTAGACACCGCAATATGGTATGGATCAAGAATTTCCATTGTGGGAGAACAAGGGTTTAAAAAATTTAATTTTGGTCCTAATTCACCTCCATACCCCAAAAGCGGTAGTGTTTCAAAATGGTATCATTATCCAAACACACAACACCACAAGATCATCTAGAGAAGATCTCTCCTAATTGATGCCTCAAGAATAATTATCTCGCATGCCATGTACGCTACCATGGATTTGTACTTCCTCACCAATAGTTTTAGTCTTTGCAGAGACCAAAACCGCTTCATACAACAAACGAGATAATGTGTTTGGCAAGGAGTGCATACCTAAGCGGTGTGCATTCAGAAATCAATAATTTGTTCAAACCTCAGAGCCTCCTTTGGTTTTTTCAAAACGCAATCATGTTGTGACTTCTAGCAAAATACTCCGCGCCATTCTTGTTTATCTCGAACTTGATTGCAACCGAATGTTAGGGTTTCAATGACGCCTTTTGTGGGTCTAAACTATGTCATGACCAAGCGCTTGTAACACTTGTAGCAGCTTGTTACAATTTCTTTGCGTAGTTATCGCTCTCTTTTTTTTAATGATATAATAAGGATTATTATTTTAATACATAATACATAAATAAGCATGTAACTCAACACGTCATCTTCTTTCTATTATCGAGACACAAAATGTCAGACTACACACATTATTAGAAGAGTTATCTCTCTTTCCACGCATCGACAACTTGGTAAGAAGCCCAAACAAGTACACACCCACATTATGACTTTTTTTTAACTAAATACGTTTTTTTTGGGTACATGTAAATCGGTCTTTACTTTAGCAGTAAGTTTATTTTTTTTATTTTTATATTTTGCTTATTATTTTGTTTATTTAATTTTTTTTTTGTAACATGACTTACTATATCGCACACAATTGAACAACTACGCAATGTATACATACCAAGAATAAATTCACAAATATATACAACTAACATAAAAGGGATCAAATCCATAGGTTAACATAACATAGACAGAGTATAGAAGATGAGATAAGTGACTCAAAAATATAACAACGATCCCCTAACAAACAAAAGCCACCACCCAAAGTAAGCAATACATAGCACATCAAATCTCCATTGACTCCAACTTTGGATGAAACCATTCGTGTCTTTAACACGGTCATGTTTCTTAAACAAAGAAAGAAGTAGTTTGGAACTCTCACCAGATCCTCATTTTGCATCCTTAGAGGTGATTAATAGTTGCCAACGAACAATCCAAACCGCATAGAAGCTCGACTTCCGCTATCATTAGTCGCTCACGGTTGACACGGGCCCTAATTTCAACAAATTTTCCTCATTTGATCCGCTTCTTCACGTAAAGCAACATCCAATTCATCCCTATAGTACGCGATCGTAATCTCTTTTAGTAATTCATCACATATAACCATGGCAAGAGACATTGTTAGACACTTAGACTAAACAATTTTGGGACACTTGTTATGTTTGTTTTTCTAAGACTCTCACTAATAGAGATAAAAAATAAATAATAATAAGTCTTTTAGTTACATATATAATCAAGAAAAGCAACCGTTAGCGCCATACATTATCGAGACACAAAAATTCGACAAACAAGTTATGACATTTGTCTGCTTCCCATGGACAAGTGGATCACAACCCCAAATAGGTACCCACCCACAATCTATTTTTATGACGAGTTTGCTAACTCTTTGCTAGAAAATGGTACTTTGGGCAACTAAAATAGTGTACACATGGCAACCAAGCATAAGACATATAGTACAAATGTGATGTATGCAAAATGGCTAGTGGTTGAATGTTTTTTATTTGCATTTCAGTCAAATAAAAATTAGTAATAGGTGTACTCAAGTGGTGACTAGTTGAATTTATTAAATATTGAGTTACTGAGGTTTGTCTCATACGCAAACAGTTTTATTGGGCAACAAGTTACAACGCAAACAGTTTTTTTGGGCAACTAGTTACAGTTTTATTGGGCAACTAGTTACAAACGTTGGCCAATTTTTTTAGTTAGCTGGCCAACTATTTGTGGCACACAGTCCAACTAATATTTTACATTCGACATGTACAATTCTTTCTACAATGGCCAACTGTAATATTGTAGTGCACTTAATGTCTGTACCCTGTGCATATGTGAGTGTTTACTTTAATAATTTTAACGGCGTAAATATTCAAAGTAAATGCTGCCTTGGTTAATAAAACGATAAATTAAAAGTGGTTATAATTGAGTCAATATAATTGCGTAGTTGTTATTACCTTCGACTACATTTATTCTATGATGGAACAAAACTATTTTATAGACCATCACTTATTCTAAAATCATCAACATGTTGAGTTTGACGTAAACACATAACGGCTTCAAAGTTATCGATGTGTAGAGTTACATTGATTTGAGTTTATTATTTCAACTTTATGTGACATTCCTAAACGTTAAAAAATACGACACTACTTTTATGCTCGATTACTTAAATAAAATATCTTAAATTATAAATGAAATGGTTGTATACATACAACTCGCTAGTTATTTTACTACCGCTAGTTATTTTAAATACTAAACCGAGTTGGTTGTATACTTACAACCGCTGGTTATATTAACTATCGCTAGTGATAGAAGACAAGAACGAAATGATGACACGCTTTTAAGAGTAAATTTTCCACTTTACACCAACTTTGTACTTTACTACAACCGCAGAATCGCTAGTAGGTCATGCTTTTGTAAAAGTAGAGCCACTTGTTTAGTGGGCCACAATTTTAGTTAATTGGCCATTCGTTTTCGCTCCTCGTGCAACCTTTTATGTTGTAATAACGATGTAATTGCGCTTTTTGGACTTTAAGGCCACCTGTAATTTGCAATATGCAATATGGGCATCTAAATGCCATATTTGGACAATATGTCATGTACTATCGGGCAACCATAATTCTTAACCATTCCACAATTCTAGACGTAACAGCATAAATCTAACATCTTGGTTACGGTTAGAAGCACTATCTCATGGTTGGCACCAGAAAGTCAATTGCAACTGCTAGTTTTTCATTCATATTTTTTTAAACCCAACAAACATTCATAACAGTGCAACCATACATCTAATTATCCGACCTAAAAACAAATGATGAAAAATCGAAAACAAGTAAAACAACGAAAACCCCCAAAAAAAAATAATAATAATAATAATTATAATAAAATAAAATAAATAATAATAATAATAATAATAATAATAATAATAATAATAATAATAATAATAAAACACACAAAAAAAACAAACCACCATCATCGCGAATCGCCCACCCACCCCATTTCAAACCAAGTTGTTAGAACCACAACTCTCTTCCCTGCTTTCCTTCATTTCCTTCCCGGCTTTGACTTGTTGAAACAAAATTTCAAGCCGGCTAATCTGCTTTCCAGATCATAAGGGGCTTCAAACCCATGTTGTTGCTCCTCCCGGTTTTGCCGCACTACCACATTTGTCCGCTCCACCCAATTTCCTCACCGATCCACCACCGACTTTGAACCACCTCTCGCATCCTGTTGATCATCCTCCTCATCTCCACCTCCTCATCATCTTCATCTTCGCCGTCCTCCTCCGCATCATTCATTCCATAAACCTCATCCCAAGAAAAGTCTTTTGTATGGAGCCAGCTCAAAATAATTTTCCTCATCCTCGATTCACCTCCTTATAGGACCCAAATTCTGAAATGGGTTCCTCCCCGAAAGCATCAATAACCATGTCAAACAAAAAATAGTTTTTTTAACACAAACACGTACTCTTCTACATCATTTTCAAAGTAACCATTTGCAGCCATTGATGTGGTAATTTTTGTAAGGGAATACGTGTTATGTCTGTCCTGTTTTTTGGTATACAATCGATGCTATAAAGAGGTTGTAGATGTAAATGGACGTTTTTTTTTTTTTTTATTTTTTGTATTTTATTTTTTGGGTTAAGGGTTACCCAAAGTATTGTATGTAGATGGATGGTTTCAAGACTTTATGGAAAACGGACTAAAGCCGCCAAAAAAAATTAAGACAGAATAAAGCTTCATCCAAAAGCTTGCAAATACTTGATCAAAGAACTAGTTGTACGCATGATTTGTGGCCAAAATAAACCGAAAAAGTAAACATTATTATTGGATTGGTGATTATGGTTTGAATTGATAATAAACCAACACGAGGGTAAACAATCGGGTTCATTAATTTTGAGTCGAGGAATAATTGTTTGCCTGCTGTTCGATAATAAATAGCACCTCTTTTGTTGCGACTAGATATTCACTCTAGTTGGAGCAACTTAAAGTTTAAAAAGTATAACAATTGTCGAATTACTACTTTTAAAAACAATTATTGTTATATTTTGTTAATGACGGAATAAGTAGTTTATAAGTGTTCGTGCCACAATTTTTGGATACAAAAGGAACAAGCGAGGCCTATTGGAGTATTCACACATGGCAATCGATGAATTCGCTTTTGGTATATCGTCACCAACACTTTTAGATGTAATCTGGGCAACTAAATTTGTATTTGGGCTACCAAGTTAGTACTTTAGGCAACCTTTACATATTTAAAGAATATATTGTAAAATGGGTCCTTAGCATTTATTGGTACTTTGGCCCACACCTTTAGATGTACTGGGGCAACAACTTTTAGTGTCATGTAGGAACTTTAATTTGTACCTCGTGCAAACCTTCTAGACGTTAACTGGGCAACTATAGGACATACTTGGTCAATATGTCTTGTACGTTGGGCAACCTTAAATCATATGCATATCATCTTAGAGCATTTCCAATACCATAACGCCCTTAAACTCTTCCCAAATTTCTTTGACAAGTGTTACGTAGAGGTACAACCGATCTAAGGGCTACCTTATGACACACTATTAGTGTGTTTATAGCTTTTCACTAAATATAACCACACCCTAGTTTCCATGTGCTTATTTACTTGACTCAACACATAACAACAGACTAGTTTTATCAAAACAAAATAACATCACAAAAAAAATGAACTCATTGCGAAATGCAAGGTGTTTATGCGGTATGAAGATCTTGTGTGTGGTGTTTACTCGATTGACATTAATTTTTCGAGTCTTGTGAGGTACATCAAGAAAAAGTTCAAAGTTAATGATGTAAACGGATAACTCTAACATACAACATCGCCTCAACCACAACGAACATACTTGACGACGATGACTTGGATTTTTCAAAAGTATGGTTAATGGGTCGCAATATAGGTGCAAACCATATGCATCAACCAAGTTAAAGAACCCGCTGTGGTAACCCAAATATCTTGTTCCCCACACTTACATGTGGATCTTAATGATACGTTGTTACCGAGCAAGATGCGAATACATGGCAACGAAACAACTTAACTCATATACCGCCCACACCCCAACCACCACCTATTGATAGCAGACTTGAAAGTAAAGATAGAGGTGTTATGAAAGTGAATGATAGATTTGATGATAAGGCAGTGTGCATATATGAGGTATCTTTGAAGTGCCTAAAAGAAGGGTATGAATTTTATGTTCATAAATCGTGCACTATTAGGTACACAGTAAAATACGTGCAGCCAAAATGTGATTGGCACATAAACTGTCGTAGGATTCCAAACTTGTAAGATATAACTTTTCACATGCACATCAAACCATAACACAAGGTGGCGTATAAGATGGAATTCTAGAGAGAAAGTTAGAGGTTTAGGGAACTTAGTGAGAGAAAGTGAAAGATATTATTATGAGCTCCAACTCTACCTTGGAAGGTAGAGTATTTATAGTCTTACATAATTCGCCACACTGGGGGCATGGATCGGGCATACAGGTGGGTAAAGACCCGTCCGTCCTCCACGGTGTTACTTAACTAAAATACTACTTAACTTAAAAGAACTACGACTACGAGCTTTCTAACGATTACATATACTTGAGGTGACCGACTCTTTAATACCGGAATTTCTAATTCCTAACAATCTCCCAAGGAGGTCACCTCAATTTTACATCAAAATTACATTGAATACAGATAGATATTACATCAACAGTTGATCTTGCATTCTTGATGTAGTCCTTTGCTCATAAGCTCGTAGTCATTGATTCTTCACATTGCATGTTTGGTTATTCCAAGTGGAGGTCTTTATCGATCCACGTGATGATGAGTTTGAGCCATCTTTGGAGATCATCGGCTATCAAAATCTACGAGACATCCATTGTGGTGTTGTGACTTTGGGACCGACATGCTCACATTTTGGATCATGATTTCTTCTCATCGAGTAGCGGAAGCTTTAGTTGATTCATGATATTGGCGCAGCGTGCGAAGCATGGAGTGAAAATATCGGGGTTATTGATGCACTAATCATGATTTCTTTTGAGATGAATGTGTTAAGTGAGCATGCGGCTATGGATTGACCGCTTCATTCGATCACCGCAAAGCGTCGGGCGTACTGCGCTGCACAACAGCTAGCAACAAATCGCACGAAAGTGTCTTTGATCACTTCGTTGAATTGAGGTACACGCCCACGGTTCCCCGTTGATCGATAACACATCTTGCTGTGATCGGTAGGATTCCTAAGAATCTCCTTGACGGGTTTCGCAATGTTCTAGTGTTTCTCAAACCGAACGTCTCAAAGAAGACAACACGGAGTGAGTGAACCAAATAATTTTTAAGTCCACCGATTGATGAAAAGAGATTTGAAAAACAATCGTGTATTGCTCAATATAAATTGTTTTTGCAATACAACAAGGTTTTATTGAAAATCAATTATCAATCATAAAAATACCTTTGGTTTGACAAATGAGTACTCGATCGATGTGCTAAAGAAAAGAGTTTTAAGCACAAAGACCGGTTTTCAAAGGTATCCGTCAATCCCTAACTCGAACCGTGATTGATTCAAGAAATTGAATCGCCCCATTGTTTCTGCTCGGTTGTCACATGGTTGATCCATATAATGGATCTCACATGCCACCTACCAGAGCTTGTTTGATGTTGGCTCGAAGGCTTTCCATCTTCATTGTGAATATGTAAACACATCACTCGGATGTTCGGCAATACCACAAGGATAATGCGTGGGACTCAAGATATAATCTCTTTCCACATTGTGTGAAACAGAGAGTCTTCATTGAAAGTGTCCTAATGAGATTTATTGATGACCTCGTGGCTCTAGACTCAATTTGTGCACATTTGGATCCTATAACGGAGACTAGGAGAGGGTCTCCTTCTTCAATATCAACCATCTCTAGGAGAAAATCGATAGATAATGTTGGTTCCCGTGAGAATGAAACAAGTCCTTTTAAGAGGAACTCGAGTGGTTTGGAAAGTTGAAGTGCGATCGTCCTTTGGGTCCATGACGCCTTGTCTTCAATACCGATGTTACCATCGTTAGCATATGAAGTGAACCCGGTTTACGCCTAAGGTTGAATAAATGGAGGCTATTTGTTTTCACCCTTTCTCATTCAATTCTTTTAATTCTTCAACCCTTCATGCTTACCGAGACTTCATAGCTAGAACCTTGTTGGGTTTATTCCATGCTAGCTCGGTCTTAGTCCGCACTCTTCCCATATCTCACATTTCTCCTTTTTCATCATACCTAAGGACTTCTACACTAACTAGTGGATTGTCCTCGGTAGATCCTCCCGGCTCGGCGGATCATGGGAACCAATACCTAACCTTATCATCCTTATATCACCGTACATAAAGTAAAGTTGGTAGGTCAATTTGGTATTGTTCATCCGCCATTGGATCCAATTGAAAACCATTTGAAAATCAATTCGGATACTTGTGATATATTATCAAAGCTTTTGTACCGAATTGTTTTGATAATTTTAGAATGAGAACTCCCCTCAACATGTGCATCAAGTATTGAAAATGTTTTGCACACGGAGGCAAGAGAAAGAATTTAACTTCTTTTGATTACCTTTTTCTAAAAGATATCAACATCACTTCCTCAACGGATCAAGTGGGTAAAGCATTTCGGAAAGATGAGGTTTCCATGAATTTTGCTCTCCTCAATATGTGCCTCGAGGTTTGAAAAGAGTTTTGCACATACTAGAGGAACTCCGCACATTAGGATGAATGATCACGTTTCAAAGGTTTAAGATCGATGCTCCCCTCAACATGTGCATTGAAAAATTGAAATCGTTTGTCACATGTGGCGGATAGCATGTACATCCTATTATAACCATTTACCCGATTATTAGTTTAAATCCAATTTAAATCACACATTCTCCCCCGATCACAATTATCAAATCATTTGAAATTTGTGATCACGTATAGATTTAAATTGATTTGAAAGCTTTTAAGGAGAATTGTGACTTGATTGTGAAAGCGTTTGAACTGATAAGGATCGGATTTTAAGACTTTAAACTCCATTTATAAAACATGCATGTATATCTTTTGAAAACAATTTTTATGCCAAATAACTTTTTAATTTAATTGAAATCATTCTCCCCTCAATCAATGACGTAGGTTGTTGATTGAGAGATAGATTTAAGTCCCGATGATTATCAAAATAGAGATTGAGTTATTTTTCAAAGCATTTAGTTTTCGCAGATAGGAGTTTATAGAATCGAGCATAAGATTTGAAAACTTGGTAAGATATGGCTCTGTTCTTTCTTTAAACCGGGTTATTGCTCAAGATGACAATAAACCATTGTTTCTCTTTCTCCCAAAAATATTTTTGATTTTTGATTTTTTTTTTTTTTTTTTTTTTTTTTTTAAATAAAATTCGAACAAACATCTAAAGTCCGTGTCATTCTTTGAATGACAAAGACAAAGACCGTAGATATTTTCGAACCAAGAAAAACAAGACACAAATGACAATATATTTTTTTTTTTTTTTTTTTTTTTTTTTTTTTTTTTTTGACGATTTTTCTAATTTTTTAGATTTTATGGATTTTGAAAGTTTTATGATTTTCTATTTGATTTTAGAGGGTTTTATAATTTTGTATTTTGTTTTTAAAAAATATTTACAAGAGATAGATGAAGATAGACCTTTACTCCTCGTCTTCCTCCTCGAAGACGTTTGAGAGTTTTCGTTGAAGGCTTTTCAAGCCAAGACGTGGAAGAATAAACTCAAAACGTTCTCTTGGAAGAGCTTTGGTGAAGATGTCCGCTAACCGATATTCGGACCTCACAAAATATAGTTCCACCACACCTTTTTCCACTTGTTCCCGATGAAATGATGTCGAATGTCGATATGCTTTGCCTTGAGTGTTGAACGTTGTTGCATGAGAGAGCAATAGCACTTTTATTATCACAAGATGCAGGGGATTTTGTTGAATTCAAAGCCATAGTCGATAATTGAGATCTCATCCATAAGATTTGAGCACAACAAGATGACATGGCTATGTATTCACCTCTGTAGAGGAAATAGAAGTACTCATTTGCTTCTTTGAAGACCGACTCACAAGCTTATCACCCAAAACCGAGCACCTCCGACGTGCTTCGACGTGTATCTTGACAACTGCATGATCGGCATCCGCATAGGCCGTTAGTGACATACCGGTGTCCTTCGGTACCATAGTCCCATATTGATGGTTCCTTGGAGATACCGAAGACCCGCTTAATCGCTTCAAGGTGCTTTTTAGTAGGCTTAGCACGGTATCTAGCACACATGCATACAGAGAACAAGATGTCTGGTCTACTAGCGTTGAGATACATCGTGGATCCAATCATACTCCTATACTTCGTTTGGTCAATCATGATCCCCGAGAGGTCCTCATCTAGTTTGGTTCGGTCAATCATGGAGTGTCAACAGGTCACTTGAATCAAATCCAAATTTCTTTAGAATTTCATTGCATATTTAGATTGATTTATGAAAATGCCTCCGGACTTTGTGAAATTTGTAATCCCAAGAAAATGACATTTGTCCCATCATTGACATTTGAAACTTTGAACTCATTTCATTTGAAAACGATCACATTCCATTGGGTCGGTCGAGGCAAAAATAATATCATCAACATAAATTTGAACATGAGTTAAATGTTTGCTCGACTTCTGGTGAACAATGTAGGATCAATCGCTCCTTTCTTTGAATCCAGTTGAAAGAAGAAACTTTGAGAGTGTATCATACCAAGCCCTTGGAGCTTGCTTTAAACCGTAAAGAGCCTTCTTCAAACGATAAACGTGAGTAGGATGCTCTTGATTCACAAATCCTTCAGTTGGTGGCGTGACGACTTCTTTAAGATCTCCGTTTAGAAATGCGGTCTTTACATCCATCGATAAACCACCATGTTCTTGCTAGCAAGATTAGCCGAAAGATTCGATGGCCTCGATTCGAGCAAGCTGGAGCAAAAGATTCTTCAAAGTCTATACCCTCCTCTTGACGATATCCTTTAGCAACTAATCGAGCCTTGTTCTTCAACACATCACCATGCTCATCAAGTTTTACTTTGAAGATCCATTTTAGAGCTATAATCATAGCACGATCTGAGCAGTACTAACTCCCATACATCAAGACGATCAAACTCATGAATTTCATCTTGCATAGCATTGAACCGCCTATCTTCATTCATGGCGGTTTAACGTCTTTTGGTTCGATCTTAGATAGTACGGAGTTGAAGAAGCACCATAAGGCATCGGTTGCGAGTTGCTTCGGGTTGATACAGGACGAGAGGATTACCAATGATGTTGTCTAATGGATGATCGTGAGTCCATTTTCCGAGGTGTTCATGTGGTATTTGTTGAGGAACCGAGGTAGCCGAGTCGATGTCTCCTCAAGAAGATGGTTCTGCGATGATTCGTGAGTAGCAAATATGTTTTCAAAGGGGCATCTTGAGAGTCGCAAAGGATTAACTTCATCATTGATGCGAAACATTTCCATGATGTACATTTGAAGAATGATGATTTGTTGATGAGATCAAGGATCGATGAGGGTGCTTCTTGACTTACGATATTGAAACCGATGGATTGACTTCATTCACGGAATCGAGCATCCTCTCATTGTAGGATCAAGACTTCATTAGTAGTGGACTCATACAGTTCATCAAACATTGGATCAAACAATTTCTTTACATCATCTTCGATGGAGGTACATATGGTGTTTCTTGATAGGAGTTTGGAACAAGGATGACCCAATAGGGTCAAGTTATGAATTATGGGTCCCGAGTGGGAGTGTCCAGAGCCATTTGACCGTCACTCATCAAACGTAACGTGAATTGTTTCCATGATATTTCGGGTTCTTTTGTTGTAGATTCGATATCCTTTTGTTTGGTGCATATCCTACAAATACTCCAATGTCGACTTTAGCTCTAAGTTTGCCCAAGTCTTGACCCTCATTAGTTGGATAGCACAAGGCACCAAACACACGAAGGAAAGATAGATTGGGTTTCTGTTGTGGACAAGTTCATATGGAGTTTTTCCATGAATGGTGTGAATCGTGGAACGATTTTGTGTGTAACATGCAGTGGCAATTGCTTCACCAGTAGAAACATTGGAACCTTTGAGTAAATCAAGATTGTTCTAGCAACTTCAACAAGAGTACGATTTCGTCTTTCAACTACACCGCTCGTTGAGGGGTTCGTGGAACACTTCTTTGATGGTCGATTCCAACGCTTTCATAGAATTCACTAAGTTGTTTGTTAACAAACTCGGTTCCATTATCTGCTCGATAATTCGGCAGTTTTGTTTAGTCTAACTCGCGGTTGTTTGATGAGTTTGATGATGATATCGAGAGTTTCATCCTTTGTCCTTAAGAACTTGACCTGTGAATCTAGAATAATCATCAACCACAACTAACACATATTTCTTCCCAAAGATATTCTCGCACCTCATTGGTCCACATAAATCCATATGAATCATATGAAGAGCTTCGTGACGAGTTAGTAGGTTTGGGTTTATGGGCATACTTCTTGCTTTTTCCCAATTGACATCTTGAACAAAGATGATCCTTTTCATACTTTAGTCTAGGTAAACCTACAACTAAGTCCTTTACGAAAGATCGTTGATGGTGCCAAAGTTCGGTGATTGAGACGACGATGCCATAACCAAGACTTTGTCTTTGAAGCCTTTGATAACAAGCGATTGGTGAAGCTCTCATCATGTCATCGATAGATATAGTGTAAAGGTTTGAGCCACGAGTTCCTTTCAACAGTTCCTTACCATTAAGATCTCTAACAAAGCGGTATGTTTTCGAAGGCTACTTCTAGATCGAGTCACGAATTGACCAACGAGAACAGATTATGTCCTAAACCTTCCACATAATACACTGGGAGATGACACTATCACCAACAACATAATCTCCATAACCCATAATAGCACCGAAATGATCATTACCAAATCTAACAGTCCCGATGAATTTGCTCACGAAGTTCATGAGCCGTGACCGTCTCCAAATATATGCTTGGAACGACTGAGTCCGGTACCACGTAACGATTTGAACGATCCGCAGTTGAACACAGACAAGAATGGATAATCGGATAATTGGGATCCCCATGCAAGAATGGGTTCCATTTGGTTAGTAGCAACAGCTTGGAACACCCACATCGAAATAGAATCATTCATATCGAACAATGAGGTAATGGAATCATTATGAGTAGATGCAATACTAGTATCCGTATTAGTCCTGCTTACGATGTGACCACTTCTTAAGGAATAGTTCTACCAAGAGGCATCCATTTTCTAGTGGTCATTATCGATTAGTCTTATGACCAATGTGTATCCAATAAAAGCCTATTTTGTCAATGTTCTTCCTGTGGGTTTCCATTGTTTTCTAACTCTCTTCGCTTTTGCCTTTTAGCCTTTTTAGCATGAATTTTAGCATTAACAAGATTAACAAGGCAATTAACATCATTAGGCGTAACATTAACATCACATCCAACATTAGAAATGAATTCAAGCAATCATCGATTACAAGGTTTGCAAATAGTATTAGAATTGAATTAATTACAATGCGCCTATGGCTAATACTAGAATCAACACGATTCGCTTTATTCGATTCAAACTTAAGGTTCCTAGATTGTTCTTCTACTTTCTTCCAGGCACATTCTTAGCTTGAGAGGTCCTATCATTCCTTGTATTGTCTTGAGACTTTGACCCGCTCCGCTTAATGTCACTGATTACTCCTGTAGAGGGAATGGGAACATTAGTTGGCTTAACTACTCTTTGCATCACCTGTTTAGATGTACTGGGATCTGAACTACATGCAGGTGCACTAAGGTTCACTTTCTTAATATTAGAGGTACTGAGATTAGTACTCCTAGAAGGCACATTTGAGTTCACATTCCTAGTATTGACAGATCTAAAATCTGAACTACTCACTGGTGCACTACTCCTCACATTCAAACCATTGGGAATCGAGTGCATGTCATGTTTGGCCTTAGGCATTGAGCATGGAATCAAAGGATTAACTCTCTCACCTAATGATTTTGGGCATATTGTGATCAAGCATTCTAAGATTTCTTGAGATCGTTTGGCATATAAGCAAGCATGTCCAATTGCATTATCATGAGGTTTCTCTAGCTTATCCTCTTCAACAATCTCACGCAGACATTCTAGGCAGTCCTTAAGGGATGAGAAGTATGTTTGAATGGCAAGTTTGTTGTTCCTTAGATGAGGGGGAACATATGTCACAGATAAAGCATATTTATTACTAGAGCGAACCTTAGATACAACATTCTCCTCATTGATCATTGGCATTTTCCCTTTTACCTGACTCTTCAGATTCTCAATTTCCTTTTGCAATGAAGTTATTTGTTCGTTGTTTTTATTACGAGTGACTTTAATTGATTCAAACAACTCATTGAAATGACGTTTAACCTTTTCATTTTCTTCCAAAAAACTTTCGTTTTCCTTTTGTAAAGCATTTACTAGGTTTTGAAGATGAAACGTTTGAGAATTCTGAGAATCTAGAGAGGGAGGCATTTGGGAGCCTGTCATATTGTTCGTTTGGCCCTTTAACTGAGAGATTTGGGCTTTCAACTTTCTGATCGTGTTGGACCGAGCTTGAATCTGCTCATCACGTTTGTTAATTTGAAAAAGCGCATCAAACTCGGAGCATCCAAGATGTCTTGATATTTGAAGTTTTGACATTTTCTTTGAGATGTTGATATTTTAGTTGTAAGTTAAAATACTCAACTTCTAGTTTAGAAAAATGTTTAACCAATGTGTCGTGATCATCCAGTTCTATTTTCTCGCTTAGTTTAGAATTAGTTTTTCAAGCTCAATGACACGATCATGGGAGACTTTCGTACCACAGATAATTCATGAAAATTTGAAGCATTAATAGAGCGGTTTGAGCGGTGAAAACACATCTTGAGCAACACATTCAAGAATAAGATTCTCATTTAATGTATGCAAGTTCTTTCTCTCAATCTCATTATATTTTAGTGCACGCTCATAATCACTAACTTCAAAAACCATTGCATCAAATTCCTTTTCCATACCCTTAATATCGCCTTCTACCCCTTTTAAGACTCTCAAAGTGATCTTTTAGAAGTTTAAAGAAAGGCATGACCTCGCTTAAATAACATTCTTTCATTTGTTCAAAACCTCTTTCACCTTCGCTTATACCATGGGAGTGATCCTTTTCTTGCAAGTTTTTCAAAATCAACAAATAGTTGGAATATAACGTATTGGCTAATTAATGTCTTGCTTTTAGTGGCAATTGTTCTAGGTACAAGATGCATAGGTGTATTTGGAGGATACACAGTTGCTCTAGGCATTTTTCAAGGGAGGGTTTGTTTCTACAATATTTTCGGCTTTACGCTTATCTAAATCCATTTTCCGAAAGACTTGTTCGAGTCAACAAAGTCCGAGGCTTAAACTTGTTTAATGCAATCCAGTTTTCCTTTACGTAATCGTGAGGAGATAATTATTTTTTCTCTTTGCATTTAGGGTCATCTAGTTTTTGTTCATCCTTTCCTAGTGACTTCATCGATTTCTTATCTTCCTCGATGCACTCAACGCAACTAGGTTTACGCCTAGGCTTAAGGATTTCATTACCATCATAAATCACCTTATGAGCATTTCTAGCCTTTTGATTACCTCTGGATTTGGTTCCTCAACAAGGGAATACTATGCTTATCGCTTAAGACTCGATGTTTGGTGACCATGTGAGCGATCGAATGGTGTTTCCTTGTATGTACAACTTGTTTTCAAGTTTGTTTTCAAAGTTTTCGATTAGAAAAATCTCTTAAGAGCTTTGATTCTTTTACACTAAATTCTTGCTTAAGCATTTTCACGTTTTCTTGAAGTTCTTGTTTTGCTTAATTGTTTTAGAAAGTTTTTCTTGCAAAGAATTTAATTCTTGTTTCAATACTTCTTCTCTAAAATTACTTTTTCTAATTATTGCACGCACTTGGTCATCCATTTCCCTTCACGAGTGGTCAACTCAAATTTTGCACGTTGTTCATAAATGGCAACACGTTCCTTATAGGCATTTAGTTCGAGATAATGGAATCATCGAGAGCACATGCGGTGAATTCATCAAAGACATAGTCATTGTTGATCGCAGAAGATGCATCACTAGGTACAACTTCACTTTCACTTTGTTTCACGTATTGATCATATGGGACAATATTGATATTACCCGTATTTTCAATATTTGATTCAAAAGTTTCGGTTGGTTGTACTTTGTCATGCATCTGCTGCACATCAAGATCATCATATAGCTTTAATACCTCGTAGATGAGTTTGTCCTTTGATGGGCCACTTGTGGTGAAGAAGAGACCTTGGGAGACACCATGGGAGAGATGCTAGCCATAAATATTGTGTGTGCAGAGGGTCCATCATCCACATCGTAGTCGTAAGCATCGCAGATCACCGACTTGAAAGGCATTTGGATGATTGTGACCTATCTCCGAATGGGCCGCCATCTACATCTCGCATCATAGGTCTTGGCATTGCCTTCAAGAAGAAAGCAGTTCCTCTTCATTCAAAGTAGCACCATTGTCCCGAGCTTGAGCCAAGAACATCTTATCTCTCAAGTATTCGGCATTTTGTGGACGCTTTGGAGATGTGCGCCCTTGCAAAGTGTCCTCACCACCACAGCTTAAAGCATTTGATTGGCTTAGCTTGACCGGGTTACCATTCCTTCCTCGATTCGGTTTCCAACATAACCTCTGCCACTCCACCTCGTCCCTGCTCATACTTGTCTTTCTGAATCGGTTGCACCACTATCCTTCCATCTTTAACAAGGGCTTGATTGTGTGGGTTAGATGCGCTTCGAGGTTGTTGTTGGTTTGTGGGAGAGTATTCATGTTTTGACTAATGAGAAGAGCAAGTTGATTAATGATGTTACCCACATGTGCATCAACATCGCCTTGTTTGAACCGAGGATCGTGGATGAGTTTGTGATTACCATTACCCAAGGGTATGACTTGTGATGCTTTGGTTGTGATTCCAATGTTTGAGTAGAAAGCGGTTGAGTCATTAGACGAACTTGTCTCACCCCAGTTGGTTTTGAACCGATTGAGAATCAACTTTTCAAACATGGCATGTCTCTCATTCGAAGGAGGAAGGCATAGAGTTGCTCATAGTTTGTATGCTTCAATCCTTTAGTGAGTTTCACGGATGTGACAAACTTGTGCCATTCGGGGTTCATGTTGTTCACAAATTTTGAGTTCAAATGAATATTAGGCATAGTCATTCGATGTTCCTCATGTCATTCACTAACTTATGAAATCTCACATAGTACTCATAAACACTCTCATCCGGTTTCATCTTGAAGTGCTCAAATTCGTCATAGAGTTGGGATTCTCTGCCTTCCATAGTTAATTCAACCCGAGAGAAGCATCTTAACGTTATCCCAAACCGCCTTTGCATCGGTGTTATGATTGATCGACTTGTAGATGTCTTTAGGAAGACCTTGAAGAACAATGTTTGAAGCCCCGATATCTCGCATCGAATCTCTTTTCTCCTCATTATCAAGCTCATTGTACATCTTAGGTCCGCCCATTCCGTGAGCAGAGTACCATCTTCATTAGTAGCAAGTATGTCTCTAGTCGTCTCAACCCGATATGGTCCTTCATCAATGGATTTGAGAATGTTTACACCATTTTCCTTTCCAAGGCAATACAATCGATTCGTTGAGCCCAAGAATCGTAGTCGGCTCTGTCAAGCATTGGTGGACGAGTATCCGAGCCACCGCTTGAACATCCTCGACAACAATGGAGATGACGGTGGGAACAGTGGGAATGTTGGTAGACATGTTAATGATTATACGGGATTTTATAACTCTATGATTAAACCGGAAATAGATTCTTTCACGGGATTTTACTAAATCAAGAGAAAACCGTAAACAATCACTCAAGTTGCTAGATGATAAAGTACTAACTCGCTACCAAATAATGCACTAAGTCGCTAGAAATTAGTGCACTAAGTCGCTAACCCTTAACTCGCTACACGCCTAAGTCGCTAGAGTCCCAAGTCGCCAATGAAAAACAAGTCGCTAAGTAGTAACTCGCTATGCACTAAGTCGCTAGCCAAATTTGTGCGAGATTGCCACACAAGTCGCTAGATATGCAAGTCGCTAAAGAGCAACTCGCTACGGACTAAGTCGCTACCACAAGTCGCTAATCTGTGGTGGAGATTCCACTACTTGTACTTTAACTCGCTAGCTCTAACTCGCTAGCTTTTATAATCAGAACTCGCTACAAAACCGTGAAGTAAGTCGCTACCAAGAAAAATCCGAGAGCTAAGTCGCTAGCTAGAAAAACCAAGTAACCTTCACTTTTCAATCCAAAACAACCCAACCAAGATGATTCAAGCTTACCAAATGAAAACCTAAACACTTTTGATGATTCTAAACATGAAAGTACCAACAAAATTCAAACTTTAACACAAGAAATCAACCAAATGATACAAAACCACTAAACTTTTCAAACTCAAAACCACCTAAAACCACTATAAATCCAAAGATGTGCAAGATATGATCTAACCATGGCTCGATACCAATTGTAAGATATAACTTTTCACATGCACATCAAACCATAACACAAGGTAGCGTATAAGATGGAATTCTAGAGAGAAAGTTAGAGGTTTAGGGAACTTAGTGAGAGAAAGTGAAAGATATTATTATGAGCTCCAACTCTCTACCTGGAAGGTAGAGAGTATTTATAGTCTTACATAATTCGCCACACTGGGGGTGTGGATCGGGCATACAATGGGTAAAGACCCGTCCGTCCTCCACGGTGATACTTAACTAAAATACTACTTAACTTAAAAGAACTACGACTACGAGCTTTCTACGATTACATATACTTGAGGTGACCGACTCTTTAATACCGGAATTTCTAATTCCTAACAAAATCAGATCCGCTTTAGAATCACGCAATTAATGACCGTCATGCATGTTCCAAAATCCAGCTCAATCCAAATCATCGAAATGCTACAAGAAAAACCCCGCCTAAATTAATACGTCCGAAAATCACAAATGTTACACGCGTTTATAAGCCAAGGACATTATCCATGATCCGAATATGCGCTTGAATATAGATGTTTCATACACAAAAGCTTGGAGGAAACAATTGGCGGTGGAATCAACCTGTGGTTGTCCAAAGGCATCGTTTGCAGCTACCATACTACCGTCACAACCTAAAGCTCAAACGAGGGACTGTATACACATTGAGACAGACGATCAAAGACGTTTTAAGAACCTTTTATATCTTTCGGTGTTGCGGTTAGCTAATTGCCTTGAATGTTTTTAAATAAATCTTGTCTAATATATGATATGGTTTTCATACAAGTGTGTTGGTGAATAGGCATTGTTTTTAGTTTAGCATGCGGGTGTTTAGTAGTATATCGCAACATCAACACAAAATGGAATATAAAACTATACATTCATAAAACCGTAAAATAGTTACATACAACTAGTTTTACTTGTCTTATAAAAGTTGAGCATCCTAGCAAAGTATCTAACAATTTATGTCGATAAGCACAAAACATTCGAATTGGATCTACTCATGTCGATACTATTGTTTGTTTCACAAACACACCCGGTAAAAAACATAAAACAAATTATTTGACATTAATTTACTTACCAATGCATTACAATAGTATAGAAAGTTCACTTAAATACATGGTTTATGATGATTTTACCTTGATATACAATGTGTTTGTTATCCAAGATGTAATCGCATTTATATTTTACTGATTAAGAGTTTCCTATGCTATAGGCGACCCCGATCATAATTGACGCGACACATCTTAAAGGGCCCTACGTGGGACAAACACAGTAGCCGTGGGAATGGACGGAAACAATCAAATTATACCGATTGCCACGGTGTTTCTCAAGGTGAGTGGTGAATCATGGACATGGTTTTTGACAAACCTGAAAGAATCCATAGGGGAAGTTGCTAATTTGGCAATTATATTTGACGACATCATGCAATAGCCCTAGCATGTAAAAATGTTTTTCCAAATGCCTTTCATGGGTATTGTTGTCGCCATTTGATGTTGAATACACGTATGCAAAGCGATAGCCTAAAGTGTTTATACTGGAAGACGTGCAAAGCTTACACAATGGAGGAATTTGCACACCTAATGTGTGAGATTCTTGCAGCACGACCGATAGCTCACAAAAAACTAGTTGCAGCAGGTATTGAAAAATGGTCAAGGGCACATTGCCGCAAATGTAGTACAACTACCGACCTCAAACGATGTGGAATCGATCAATGCTTTAACAAAGGATGTGCAAGATCCCAATAACGATGTTGATGGAATGGTTTAGGGTCTTCTTCAAAATGGTATTACAAGCGGCGAGAAAACATGCGGTAGAGCATATTTTGTTATTATTAGATAGTTTATTGAGCAATAATTAAGCGGTCTTATTTAGTAATGTGTTAATATGTGTAAATGCTAGATGCACCGGATGACGAACTTACAGACTGGGCGACTGCCAAAGTGAAAGACAGAATGGAAAAAAGTGCAAAATGGAAGGTTTTGGGAATACTAAAGGACAAAGTGTATGAAGTACACGACATAAAAAAACAGCATGTTATTGATTTGGCAAACGGTGAATGCAGTTGTCGCAAATGGCAGCTTTCAGGCTTGCCGTGCGGACATGTTTGTGTTGTGGGTAGATTTGCAGGCCTGACCAGTGTTAAGAAGTTGGCAAAAGCTTGGTTTTATAATACAACTATTAAAGTGACGTACCAAGACATCATTTACCCATTAAAAGATATGACGTTGTGGGACACTGAAGTTAACTTAGAGGTTGTGTTGCCCCCTGTTATCGGTAAGCGTAATTCGAGCGGGCCTAAAAATAAAGACCGAATACCATCTCAAGGTGGCGCCTAAGAGCAACTATTGTGGAAGGTGTGGCACAAAAGGGCACAACGTAACATGTAGAGTACCTTTGGTGAAAAGAAAAGTAAGTATTTGTTCGACTTTACAAAAACTTTAAGGTTATGTTGTTAATCGGCAACTAACTCAGTACAGCACTTGTACAGACCGGTTGGCTACAAACGAAAGGCTAAGCCGGTACAACAGTGCAAAAAAAGGCTCGTAAGATGGGTGAATCATCTCGCTTAACTAGCAATGCCAAAGCGAGGCAAACGGAGACCCTAATCATGGGGTGATTAATGCGGCGAATCACATCAACTCAAGTCAAACCATCGAACAACCAAGCTCGTCCGCTCCACACATCGCCTTCTATCCGATTTCCTTACTCCAAATGAATTTTTAAAGTAAGCGGGAACATGGTTTTTAATAATGCATTCACTGCCTAAGTCCTACTATAGTGTGTTTTGTGTAAGGTAAACGTTTGTGTGTATTTGGCTTTGTAATAACGGATGGATTGTAAAGTATTACTTATTTGTGTCATGCGGTTGCTAGCTAAAAGGGGTCGTGCATCTGTGTGGTATGAACATGTTCATTGAATATAAAAACACAGTCTATAAATGTACCAAAACCATCATTCAGGCATCCAGGACCTCCATCATAATCGCTTTCCCGTTCTGTATGGCCCGCCTGTAAGTAGTTATAGAAACCCTTTTCCCACTTCTTGACACACCCTCTTGCTCAACAACTGGTTCTTTTCCTCGCGCCCCATGACCGCTTACTTTCATGTACATCCTCATAAAAGGGTATCTCTTTTCCTTCGCACAAGAATTCCACTGAGTTCCACACCTTCCTCTTGCAACCATTTTTCGGTTTGTTGTGCACTACCCCTTTTTCTCGATCTCGAACCCTATATCGCTTTTCCTTATAGACACACGGGTTGCTAGCTTCCTTCTTTGAACGGTGTTGCACTAGCGCATCGCATGCCGTCCTCTTCTTGCCAAACCATGTTTTTAAATAAAATTGTGACAAAGGTCATTGCTTATGCGAACGTAGAGGTCCATTGATCGAGTCTCCTCCACAATGTCATACATTCGCAGAATGTCATTGTCTGTGCAACAAAGTTAAACCATCTTCGAGTGACTTGTTTGGTGCACCATAAAATAAAGCCCATTTGCCCCGATATCGCCGAAAACATGATCAAGCACCCTTGTAATGCACCGGAGCTAAAACACCGACATCGACAAGGCGACCACCCACATAGCTGAGTGGTGAAATTGAAACTTCCGTTGTGGTGAACTTTAAATATGACTTCTTTGGTTTCCGCCATGTCCTATAAAACATAAACACTAATAAAAATAAGAAGAAACTACTAGACTTAAAGGGGTATACTGACCATACCTATAAAACATAAACTCTAATAACAAATTCAATAACTTTGAATTAAATAATAATTTAATAATAGAATATAAAATATAAAGCTGCACAGTTATTTATATTCATATATAAATATATCAACCAATATGAACGAATAAGGTAACAAATATATAAATATATCAACCAATATGAATGAATAAGGTAACAAAGTACATACTGGATAGTACAACAAACCCGAGTTTTTCCTAAAATAAGATGAAAAGGACAATCGATATTTTTTGTAATGTTCAATGAAAGTGACCTAGGGTATAAAGCGGAATGTTGGGATGTTGATGGTCGGGACCATAAGGATAAGTGATGTGTGGGTAAAAAGTTTAAGTGTTTGTCATGGTAGGTCCTCTACTTTTTACAACAAATATAAGTCAATATATGTCTTTATAATTTTGTTTGGGCAAAAAACAATATAGTTATAAAAGCCTAAAAGGTACTTTTTGCAACTTTTATAAACTCCCCACCACCTAATTTGTCGGTCAACATTTTCCTACATTTCCACAAACTTGTTAATTAAAAACCTGTTTATCATGAGTTCCAGAACTTTAGCTACAACCCGACTAATTGGTGGCAAAGTTGAATACTTTTGCAAATGCAGTCTTCGTCTACCAGTCAAGACGTCAACAACAAGGGAAAACCACGGGAAGCGTTTAGTAAATGCTCTATTTGTGATGTGTATCGCTTTTGGATGATGATCGCTAGTGAATACTATAAAGATCCGTGTATGGGTTCTTTGAAAAGGAGAAAAGATCAAAGAAGTTGGTGGATATTGAACAATTGGTTGATACTCTTGCTTTGGACAAGTCAATATTGGACAAAGAGTTGACTAATGCAAAGTCAAAGTTGAAGTCGTATGATAGGTTGTTTTTCATTATGTTAGGATCTTTGTCGGTTACTTGTGTTGGACTTGGTATGTTAATAGGCAAGTAATGTAATGGAATAGATATAAATGTTTAATTATATATGTAATTTGCTTTTGGAGAAGTTGCAAGTTTTATGTTCGATGTTAAATTGTAAAGCCCACCGTAACAAAGAAAAACATATACGGTACAAATTACCTTTACATAATGTAAGCAACAACATAGATCACATAAAATGGATACCCTAGAGTAATGATTCATGTGTAGATCTTTTGAATACATAATCAAGACTATACGATGTTGCATTTCATAAAGTAGAAACAATCTTAAACTAGTTTCCTAATTTTGTGATTTGTTATAGTTGTTTACGTAAGTATACAAAGGGTTTAATTGAATATGATCATGAGTGTTGCGAATAGCACAAATTCATGATAATGTTGTAATCTTTGCTCTCGTTGGTTCTTCTTGTCTTTGCTTTTAAAGGTAGTCATGGTGATGCAATATAATGCAAAACATATGACACGTATATTAGGACGTGAGAATGAATACTTAAAAGCTGCTATTGCACGTTAGTCTTGCTAGTGCTAAAGACCAAGTAACATAAACATGTTGTTAGTAAATAGTGGGTAAATGCACACGCTTGATAAACAATATGAAAAAATGTATAATCAAGTCAGAAAAGCTGTCAAATACATTTTTGGGTGCCTTTCTTTAAAGTCAAAGTGGGTAAACACAAACAAGTCCGGATTGTTGGATCGTGAATATTATGTTGTTTGATGATTCGGGTGGTCTAGGATGATGATAGTATATGAATACCATGGTTAGAGAGATGAAGAGAGTAGAGGGAATTCTAGAGATAAACAAAGTGTAGAATATTAGATTAGAACTTCCAACCCTCTACCTTGCAAGGTAGAGGGTATTTATAGGTTACAAACTAAACGACCTCCTGACGGCCTGTGGATCAGGTATACAGTGGGTAAAGACCGTCCTTCCTCCACGGTGTTACACTAAACTAATCTACGCTACTAATTAACTAATTAACTACTAAATAACGTAAATAACGACACGTCTACGAGCTAACATATGCTAGACCATAATTGGGGTGACCGACACTTTGACATGGAATTTTCTAATTCCTAACAATCTCCCCCTAAGAGAGGTCACCCCATGTTTTACATTTCGAATCCTAGCATTCTATTTTGTCTTCTGTTCTGAGCTCGTAGACTTTAATTCTTCAATGTCCGCAATCTTTGTGCTTTTGTAGTGACTCTTCATAGTCCGATAATTTTGTACTTTCAGTGGAGGTCTTTGAACTGATCCACATCATTGATGATCTTCGAGCTTTATGGAGATCATCAGCCACAGTAAATCTCTGGATCACCCTTTTTGTGTTGCCATAATGTGAAGTTGTGACTTTCGGACCGACATGCTCACACTTTCGGATCATGACATCTTTCCATTAGAGTAGCGGAGCTTTTTGGTTCATGATATTTGCAGCAGTAGTGCGAAGCATAGCATAAAATATCGTAACCGTGTTATGTAGATATGCACCGGTCATGATTTCTTCAATTAAGTGTGGATGCCGTGAGCATGCGGCTTTGGATTGACTCCTCAATTCGATCACCGCAACCGTCCAAATGTACCGCAAACAACGCTAGCAATAAAACACACGAAAGTGTCTTTGATCACTTCGTTGAATTGAGGTACACGACCCACGGTTCCCGCTGATCAAGACATTTTGCTGTGATCGGTATAATTTGAAGAATCTCCTTGATGGGGTTTCGCACTGTTCAGCCGTTCTCAAACCGGAACGCCTCAAAGAAGACAACACGGAGTGAGTGAACCAAATGAATTGAGATTCACCGATTGATGAAAATGATTTGAAAAACAATCGCGTATTGCTTAGAAGAAAGAGTTTTGCAATATGACGAAGGTTTTATGAGAAAGATCAATTTTCAATCATAAATACTTTTTATATTTGAAAAGAGTACACATTCGATGTGCTAGATAAAAGAAGAGATTCGCACATCGAACGGTTTTTCCAAAAGTATTTTTTCAATCAGAGATACTTTTTGAATTTTAAATATGAATACACATTCGACGTGCTAGAGAAAAGAAGGTTTGCACATCGAACGGTTTTTCCAAAAGTATTCGTCAATTCCAATCCTGGACCAAGGTTGATTCAAGAGTGAATCGCCCCATTGTTTCTATCCAGTTGTCACAAGTTTGATCTTTAGAAAAGATCTCACATGTCACCCACTAAGAGCTTGTTTGATGTTGGCTCTAGAAGGATTTCCATCTTCATTGTGAATATTTTTACATATCACTCGGATGCTCTGGCAATACCACAAGGATAATGCGTAGGACTCTTAATATATTCTTACTTTCCACATTGTGTGAAACAGCAAGTCTTCAAGAATAGTGTCCTAATGAGATATTGTGGATGATCTCTTGGCTCTAGACTCAATTGTGCACATTTGGTTCCTATGCCGGAGACTAGGGAGAGGGTCTCCTTCTTTAATAACAACAATCTCTAAGAGAAAGTCGATAGATAATGTCGGTTCCCGTGAGAATGAAACAAGCCCTTTAAGAGGAACTTGAGTAGCTTGGGAAGTTTAGTGCGGTGCGTCATCGGGTCCATGAAGTCTTGTCTTCAATACCGTTACCTTGGTAACCACCAAGAGTATATGTATTGAACCCTTCATCGCCTAAAGTTGAATTATTGGAGGGCTATTTCTTTTCACCCTTTTCACATTCAATTCTTTTTCATTCTTCAACCCTTCAAGCTTACCGAGACTTCATAACTAGAACCTTGTTGGGTTTATTCCATTACTAGCTCGCCTCATTCCGCACTCTTCCCATTTCTCATTTTTCTCCTTTTTTTCATCATACCGAGGACTCTACACTATCTAGTGGATTGTCCTGGTAGATCCTCCGGCTCTGGCGGATCGTGGGAACTAATACCTAACCACACCATCCTTATAACTCCATACTTAAAGTAAATGGTCGGTCTTTTGGTACAGTTCATTCGTCCTTAAAACCAATTGAAAAATTATTTGGAAAATCAATCAAGGTACTTGTGATATAAAATCAAACCATTTTGTACCTTAATTGTTTTGATCATTTTAGAAATGCTCCCCCTCAACATGTGCATATGATATTGAAATTGTTTGGCACATGGAGGCAAGAGTTCTTTGAAATAATTTCTTTGAAATAATTTCTTGATCACAATTTCCTTAGGAAAAAGCCATTTGATTTTCTTTGGTAAATTCTACCCTCAATATGTGCATAGGATATTTGAAATCATTTTATCACATAGAGGCAAGAGTTAATTTGAAGCACATCCACAATCACAAGAGCCATTAAGAAACCATTTGAAAACTCAATCAAGGTACTTTATAAATCACTTTAAAAGCTTTCGTTACTCGATAGTTTATTTGCTCCCCTCAATATGTGCTTCGAGATTCGAAAGCGTTTAGCACATATGAGAGCGACTGCACAATTAAATCAAACGATCACCTTTATCAAATTTCATTATTAAATCACAAATTCCCCGATCAAAAATATCAAACCCTTTGAGATTTTGGATCCTAAGTGATTTAATTAGGTTTAGAAAACATGGGAGAAAATGTGGCTTTGTTTAAATACTCATATGGTTTTTGGATAAATCCTCCTCCTCAACATGTGCATTATGTATTTGAAATCGTTTGGCACATGGAGGCAGGAGTGCCTATAAAGGACTAAAACCAATTTGAGATTTAAATCACTATCTCTCCCCCGATCAAAAATTTCAAACCTCTTGAGATTTGTGATCCCAATTGATTTAAATTATTTAGAAAATTTTAGGGGAAAGACGTGGCAAGATTTACTTTGAAAAATGACAGATAAGGACCATTTTAAGACATTAAAGATTGTTAGTGTCAGGTATGATTATTTTAAGAGATCTTTAAGTAAAATAAAACAATTTCACAATCAAACAAGAACAGAAAAAATTTCATTTTGAAAGACCTTGATTCAAAAGAAAAATCATACCATGACATAACATTAAATCTTTAGATCACCACTTATTATTGTACAACCGGACCTTTTATGAAGAAATATCGATTGAAAATATTTTATTTTAAATCACTCTCCCCCTCAATCGATGACCGTAGTCGATGATTGAGTGACTTAAATTTTGATAAAATGAAGTCCGGTGATTTTCAAAATTAAGTCCAATATAGTTTCAAAACCAATATTTTCCATTTTCAAAACAATTTATTCAAATTTTTTAAAATTGTTTAAAAATGGTATCCTGCACAAAGATACGTTAGGTGGTAGAGCTGCTTTTGTTGTTGTTGCTGAGGGTTGGAAGAAAACCATCTGCTGATGCAGTGAGACTTCTTACGTTGCATTTATATGCCAACTGAGGTCAAATTAAGCTCCGTTTCTTCATTCGTTGATGAAGAAAACCATCTGCTGATGCAGTGAGACCTCTTACGTTGCATTTATGCCAACTCTTAATAGAAGTCCATCTAAGCTCCGTTTCTTCATTTGTCAACCCAAGATATAGTTACCCTTTCCTTTCGGCATCCAATCATCTTCAATTGTGGATCCGGATCGGGAACATTCTTTTATACCAAAATACCTGCATACGTTAGTGAACACACATACAGATATATGGTGGTCAACATCACCCAAACAGCAATCGACTAGTAAAAGTCAATCCAACATGTCAATCAGTTCATATAAGGCATGGGAATAATGTGTTTCATCAAACTATAATCATCTAATCCTAACAATCATATCCTAAATTCCTAGTCCTTCGACATAGGCAAATATCATTTTTAATTAAGCACGTAGGATAATTAAGAAAGCCCGTTAGATATAGATTTGAAAACATTATCCTCCTCAATCAATGACTCAATTTTTTGAAAATTTTAAAAGCGCTGAAGTCATTGATTGAGTTTGCAAATTTAATAACAACTCTGAAACTGATTGTTGTTAAAGCAACTCATTTTACCACCATTTTTGGAAAACAACAAATATTTTTCTGAAGAATTTTAGACGGAAAAACATTTGTGTAGGAACAACAGATCCTTCGACATACTTTCCTCAAATTGTTTTAGGATAAGTGCACGAATTTTGAAAAAAATTTTAGCGCAAAGACTTTTCTGATGTGCTCGGTTGGTGCAAGTTTTAAAATTTATAATCACGAATTAACCGTATAACCTTTTAACACATACGAGCAAGTATACTCGTCCATAATAGCAAAGTTTGGTAAGTCGAGATCGTCCCAAGGGATTTTGTTTTGAAATAGATTTTATTAAAAGTTTCTAACAAGAAAGCTTGTCAAGGCTCTCTCGAATAAGTGTTCTAGTGAAAATCTGAATCAAGAATAAAAATATATACTTGTGTGAAGTCTCATAATCAACCATAGATAATGTTCATAAAGGTTTGGTGTATACTCTTAGTATGATGCACAAATCATAAGCAAATGATTCCCCAACCATGGTATTTGTTTGTAAAAATCATTCTAAGAACAAAAACATTTAGGTAATCCTTTCGGTCCTTATCCCAATGATTATCCTATAAAATTCCATTTGTTTGCAACATGCTCTCATTAAATTTGTTCTTACGAATCTTTCGACCCTTCGTGATGAAAACGTTCCTAGTCTTGTTTTAATAAGCAAAACATGGTGGATGTCAATCACCATATCCCCATACTAGTTTGTCACAACACTTTTGGAATAAAACACAAGAGAAATCCTTTCGGTCCTTTTTCTTAAAACATGTTTTATTGACAAATCAATCCAAGACTAGTATTTTTCCAACAAACTCATTTAAACAAGATCATATATACATGCATCACATTTTGAGAACATTATTATGATTAATCACATTTCAACACACAAGTATAACACAAACTACTCCATGAAAACAATCATATCTAAACACAAGTCATAACAAAGTAATTCAAACAATTCAAGAGAATAGATTTCCATAACAAAGTTCATAGAATACCTAATCTTTTGTGATTACAAGAATTAGAAATCGTGGAATGTAGCAACCACGCGCCTCCAATCACCTAGGATCACCGCACAATTCCAAACTACCAAACAATGGACAAGAATGGTTCCTTCCTTGCTTACGGACGTTTCCGGTAACTACTAAGCTTTTGGGTTGAAATAAATGGGTAAGTATGAGTTTTGGTGTAAACTAATACTCTATTTGTTGTGTCACACTTAGTATACAAGTACTAGGTTCTTTAAATAGCCAAAGCACTTGCTTAACGCCCAAAAACGTTCTCTCAAGTTAATATCAAGAAATGATCGGACTCCAATGATTATGGGAGTTAAGACAACAATAAATGCGAATTGTGTAGCTGCGGTGCGAAAACGGATCGGTTTCTTCATCGACCGAATCGGTCACGGCTTTGACCATTAGCCCGGCGGATCCGGTTGCGGGTTGCGACCGATCGGTGGGTTTTGCTCCTTTGACTTTTGCGACTTTTCCCTTTACGCTTCATTCTTTGCTTACGTTGATGATTTCCAAAGCCAAACTTGATCTTTCCTTGTTGTAGATGCTTGAAATCACTATGCTTCCATATCATTGAGTCCACAAGCTTCCAATCTAAACTTCCTTCCTTTAGGCGCTTCCAAATGTGCATAAAACTTCATTTCTTCAATATTCGCAATACACGGCTACATATACATACACAAGGCGCATCTTTGCACTTTTGCAATGATTATGAATAAATATAGCGAATATCATGCACAAAGCCGACAATAACGCTACTAAAAACATGTTCATTTTAGGCGTTATCAAATTCCCCACACTTAAGCTCTACTAAGCCCTCGAGTAGGTCAAACATTGCAAAGATTGATTTCAATGGTCCATAACACCATGTTTGAGAAAATGTAACAATTACCATAAAAGATAACTATTATTTTGCTTATAATATGAGAAAATCTTCTAAAATGAACCAAACACTTTAGATAACATAACTAGGATACCTCACAAGTGGCTTTAAGATTTCACTCAACACTCATATATTGGTGGGTATATCACTCAATGCCTAGTCATGATCAATGCTTTTACCATAAGCTTGTACAAGTATCAAAACAAAGAAAATAAATTCATCAAAGAGGTCTTTTATTCGGGTTATAACGATAAGGCTATGGGTTCATAATAGGTATGGATAAGGCATGGGATAGTTTATGAAATTGGTTTAAAATAAAAATAAAATCAAGTCCAAACCTCCATGGTGCTAGTCATCATACAAACCACAATCCCGAAAAACGATTATTACTCCTCTTCTCATATCGATCACCAAATATATATCACGTCTTAGCACATTGGCTAATCGATAACTCAAACATACTTCATCTTCCTTCATCTTCATAATAATATAGCACATTGGCTATAATTGTCATCACTTTTTTTTTTTTTTTTTTTTTTTTTTTTTTTTTTTTTCATAACTCCCCACACCGCATAAGCATCACCACAAAATACAAAATAAAAGTATGCATCCTTCGTCTTTGTCGAAATGGCACACACGAATGGCAAAGTGTAACTAACTCATAATCATCAAAAACAATCCAATCATTCCAAACAACTAGCAACAAACCATTAGACTTGATAAGGGTTGGCTAAGGTTTAAAGGTGTAAAATATTTTGTATTTTTGGTTTTAACAAAAGCGAAAAGGATGGCTCGGAGGGTGTAACTAGGGGTATCTAGTGCTAAAAATGAGCACTAACAAAATGGGTCCATGTGGGTGGTTAACTAACCGATGTGGTCAGCTAATATATCATTAAATGTAAAAATGGAAGGCCATTTGGGTTATTCCTAAAATGCCTCTTATCACTTGAAAATATTTAGATCACTCGAAAGTGATTTTAACCATAATGCATAACTAGTACAAGTTCTAGAATCGACATAATCACCGGCACACTCATAGCAAATATAAAACAAAAGATGTTTCATACAAAAAGAAACCTCACAAAAATGTGGGAAAAAGGCTATTATGCATGCTAGAAAATGCTATCGAATCCAAAATGGATTATTTCAAGTAATTTGGTTCAAATCTAAAAATTTTCAAAACCTCATTTTACCATTGAAATCCCAAATTATGTATTTTAATAATCAATAACGCGAAAACTATTAGACCATCAAGGCGAATTTCTTCTAATCACTTGCATCCAAAAGTTATCTAAAAAATAAAAAATGCGTATCATTTTCCTATTTTCTTCCCTCCCCATACTTAAGTTTTGCATTGTCCTCAATGTAATGAAAATGAACTTCAAAGTAAAGAAAATGGGAAAAGATAGTTAAAAGATACCACGGAATAAAATATGCAATAAGCACATTGGGTCATTAGCAAGCACATGAGTTATCCAACTCGAAATATTCGACCATCAATAAGCTTCCAACATATCCATCCCGCAAACAAAAGCGCAACACAAAATGCACAAAACAAACAAAACTACTAAAACTAGATAAAACCAAAATATACCAAACATCCTAAAGAAAATCAATCAAAAGATAGAAATAGTTTAAAACACATCATGACCATTGTTTTGAAACCATAATTTCCGAATGACCCATAATCACTCGTCATCCTCGCTCATTTCTTCTCCTTCTTCATCATCAAACTCATCATCATCATCACTTTCGGTTACATAGTTTTCGTCTATGATTTACGAGCGAACTCTCCTCTTTTCTTCTTGCCTCCAACTCCGATGATGATCCTCCGACTTCATAACTTGTTCCTCCGACTTGAGCAATCGACCATATGGGGTATTGGATCGAGAAGCGGTGCGTACCGGGATATGGATACGGATAGGGTCCGGGATAAAAGTGTACGGAAAAGGATATGGTGGAACATTTGGTGGATTGTAGGGTGGCAACTCGTAATTGGCTTCTCGAGCCATGTGTTGAAAGATCGGCATCGAATAATCATTGATGTAGTTGTTCCTTAACATCATCGAATCTCTCCACACATCCCTACATTGAATCTCATCTAGATGTTGGTTCCACTCTCCCATCCCGAATCAAAACTCTGGGCGTACCCATTTGCACGTTCTCCATTGGTATATTCCCTTCTTTGTTGTGGTGGTTCTTTGTCGTGGTGGTTCTTGTTGTGGTCTTGGTTCAACCCATAACCCTACGGTTCTCAATCTCCTATTCAAAGCATTACCAAAACCTTCGCATGATCCACGTTTCACTATACTTTGGCTCTCCACACTTAGCCAATTCCTCATCAACATAATATCCAAGATTCTTCGCTAATCTTGTCACAAAATGTCCTCCACAAATATTCTTGTTGCTCTTGATTCCGGGGCTCTCTAGACAAATATTCGACAACACGCCAAATAGCATTACCATCCTTAGTTTCTTCCAACAACTTCATAATCCATAAGTCCGGTTTCGACATTTGTCTCGCTTCCAAATCTATTAAATGGCGGTCACAATCAACTTGTGAAGTATCCTCATCAACGGATTCACGATGGTTGAAGCATTCCTCCTAGCACAAGTAGGATCTCCCACTTGATTCCAATAAGCGGGAATACTAGGGTAATCTTTTCAAACCTCCAAGTCTAGAAAAGTGAGTTTCAAATAATCGATGATTTACCTCATGTGGTTCATACAAACCAAGAGCTACACCAAAAGGCGGTAATGTGTAAGCATGATCCCTACCACAAAGTCTAAACCAAATACAAATCTCCGACATCAAATTCCGAACATCTACTTTTCTTTCAAAATACATGGTTGAAAAGAATTCCATACACCATTCTCGGTAGACTTCTTCATTAACACTGAATGCTCTTTCCCATGACAAATCATTGAACGAATCTCCATCCCCTGGATATACATAAGACGTTCGCATCATACTTCTTAACTCATCTTCACACTCACATTCGTTAAATAAATCCCAATCAATCACCCTTGGAACTAAACATTGCCTATGTTGTAATTTCGACAATCTTTCTCGAAAAGCATGTTTCTCTCCATCGGTGAGATTTTTGAATTTTAAATTAGCATTTGCTTCCTTCTTCACACTATACTTAACCTTCTTCTTCTCGTTCCTTTCACAAAACTTCGTAACAAGCGGGTTAATTGGAATTTCCTCCCCACTCGAGCTTCCTACAATAATTCTCTGTAGAAATCACAAAAATAAGATCATATAAGAGTGTTAGAACAAACAAGAAGGTTAGAGAACCCTCTACTAGACATTTCAAAATTTCACAAAAAATTCTCTCAGAAACCGTAACCGGATTCGGTTGGATCACCAACCGAATCGGTTTCCTACTGACATCAGGCAACAACCGTTCGGTTGCCATGCGCAACCGAATCGGTTGTCTGACTACATAAGGTATTTCACCTTCAAATCCTCAACATCTCGAATTTCTAACGCTCAAACCACTTCTTAGATCGCATTCTATCATCCTCAATGATTTCCCACATCCTAGAATTACTCTATCTTGTTTCCAAATCATCAAACATCTTAGAACTCATCTCAACATTCTTAAAAATCATAAGCTCTAATAGTGTAGCATCCATCACTCTTAAAAATCAAACATATCATCCATCAAAATGAATCAATAGTTGTAACTTATCTCATCCCATAAGCATAACCCAATTAATTCCGAAAAATCTTATCATCTAAAATCCATTCTATGGTGAATCAATCAATCATTCTCTTGTTGTAATGCACTCCTATATCAATTACCCACTCAATCCTAAAATATTACCACTTAATTGGATTATAACAAAACCCCAAATTGGTGACCTAAAATCCAATTCGAATCAAATGTTCTAATAAAGCCTTAATTGAGTAAATTGAATGTAAATGCTTACTTGCTTGGGTGCCATGATGTTATCCTACAATTCAAACAACTTCCAATCTGCTCTCTTGGATGAATTTTGCAAAACCCACTGGAAAATTAGTGTGTGTGTGTTTTGGAAAAATGAATTTTTATTTTTTGGTGCAACCGGTTCGATCAAGGACACAACCGATTCGGTATGCTTTTGCCAAATTTGCTTTTTACTTGTTACTTAGGCATTTACCCTCCAAGCAACATATTTTTACTCAAAAATTCACGCTAAAATTTTCACACAACATTCATTCACCAAATGAAATTTTTAACAATCATTCAATCCAAAAAAAAACTAAACTCATCATATAAATGAACTAATCCAAACTCAACTCAAAATCATAGTCATAATGTATTAAAACCAAATTACCTCAATCATAACATGAAAAATAAATAAGAAACAAAAATCCTAATGCATCAAATCAAAACAAAATAAAATAAAGCATAAAATTCAAGCAAATGATTGCTTGTTATTACGGTCTTTCCTTTCCTCAAAATTCCTCAAAATATTCTTGCCTAAGAATATCCTCGCTTTGAAATTTTCCGGTCAATTCACGGAATGTTTCAAAAGTTTTAAATTTCCTCATAAATCTTCGTCCATCCGGGCATAATATATCAAACTTAACATGCCATGCCCCATCTCCGCTTTGCCTCTTGTAAGTCCCCAATCCTTGGTTTCCACTCCAAATTCTTAAGTTGCACGGTAAAGATCCTAAAAGTCGGTCAACTTCTTGTAAACAAAAATGTTTTGAATGGGTTATAAAAGCTTCTATCGCGAATGCACGTTCCATTTCGTCCTCAATATCGAAATAAGGTGGAGTTAAAGGTCCGTACATTGGATTACCATGGACATCACGTCCCACTTCAAAACAAGTTAAATCATCATTTGCATCCATCCATTCCAAATCTTCCATACCTTCCAAAATTGGTCCTCTTGGTCTTGGGTAGTATGTTTGCCTCGAAATTCCATCGTCAATAGTCATGGTACCTCTTCCCATGTCTATAATTGCTCCACAAGTTCGTAAAATGGCCTCCCAACAATAGTGGTAAACTCTTGTCCACCGGAATATCTAAGACAAGAAAATCGCCAAATACGGTTGGTAGCCAATTTGCACTCTTACATTCTTAACTTCCCCATTGCCTTTGCTTGAGTGTTATCCGCCATAGTGAGCTTAGAATGATTAGGTTGCGGATTACTTAGTCCCAAAGTTTTGAACAATGGATACGGCATCACGTTAACACTCGACCCGTGTCGGCTAAAGCATAAACCGGTGTAGTTCCATTTACTTTGATTGGCAACACAAAATTACCGGATCCTTTTCTTTCCTTGGCATGCCTTTAAACAAAATCCGATCTCGATCCTCATCCGTGAGATTCTTATCTTCCAACCTAGCCCTCGCTAGCATCAATGCATCCAACTTCTTTCGATAAAGCACATAATCTTGGAGAACTTCAATAACGGTTTCTTTTCATTGAGCTCTAGAAATTTTTGTTCTAGATTCTCTAAGATAGCTTCTTTTGGCTTTCGGTTAAGGGTTTGATAGTAGTAGTAGGTGACAATGGTGTGTAATCATTTTTGGTGGTGGAGGTTGTTGTTGGGGTTAATTTATTTGATGATGGTTTCTTTCGGTTTGCTTTCCCCATTTTCACCACTTCCACATTTTCTCCTCCATATTTGCACAAACTTCCACTAGCATCTCGTTGATCCCTTTTCTTCTTCCAACTCGGTTATGTTAATCCGCATCTCTCCCATACCAAAATCTACTTGACACTTAGTTGTGACAAGAAAATTTCTTCAAAACAAACATTTGGCTCATCCGCATTACCTTCCTCTAGAACAACAAAATCGGTTTCAAACATATGCCCATGAATATTGACTTTCGATTTTGACCATCTTTCTCCCATATGCCTCATAATCCATACGAACATGACCGATCTCGTCAAGAACCTCTTCCAAGATATAATTCTCTCCATACGCCATATTAAGTTTGTGCATCCCAAGCACGTACTCCTTCCACTTCACAAGGTGTTCCAAATCTCATCATCGGTGAATCATACACCGTTGATGGTGCTTGTGTAAACACTACCACTCTTTTGTTTTGGGTAGTTGAACCTTGTTCTCACATACTTCTTCCATATCACCGTGTCAAATCCCAATTCTTTCTTGCTTTCCTCCGAATTCCTCCAATCTTTTCTAATGAACTTCCGTATCCTTGAACATGTCATCCAAAGTACGAAGGTATTCCGAGATTCCGCTCAAACTATCCATGTTACTAGACAACTTAACAAAACAAAACAAATCAAATCCGAATGATTAGCGTTAACGTTAGTAAAACAAGAACAAACTATATAAAACAAACAAATAATAAACAACTAAGACATCTAACAAAATTAAGAAATAAAATCAAATAAAAACTCAAAACCTCAAAATGATAAAACTCGTACGAAACTCCAACGGATTCGGTTGGATCACCAACCGAATCGGTTGGTTGAAAATTCTAGGACGAAACACGAACCGGATCGGGTTGCGGGTTGCGACCGATCGGTTTGTTTGAAAATAAATTTTTTTTTTTTTTTTTTTTTTAAAACAAATTTAATAATAATAATTGAAAGCAAATAACTGTTATTAAGGATGTACTAACTCTAGTTAATTAAATAAAACTCTTCATAAACTTATAATTAAATAACTCATTAACTCTAATTAAAACCAAAATTAAAACTAAACTTAAAACTAAATAAACTACTAATAATTGCTATCATAAAATAAACTATAACTGAAAATAAGATACTCTTAACCATTACCATCAATTATAAAATTAAAATAAATAAAACTAGATTAACTAAATAACAAATGTAAAGAAAAGAAAAATAAATAAAGACAATAAATCTAAGAACGATTAAACCACACAATTACTCTAGAAATCAAAACACCATAAACTAAATAAAGATAGATATAAAATTCGAACCAAAAATTTTCACGAGAATGTCTAACGGATTCGGTTGGCTAACCAACCGAATCGGTTAGTTTGTAACAAAACTTTTTTTTTTTTTTTTTTTACTAATTTCAAAGAAAATTATAGAAAAAAAAATCCGCGGCAGCGGCGCCAAAAACTTGATGTGCTCCGGTTGGTGCAAGTTTTAAAAATTTATAATCACGAATTAACCGTATAACCTTTTAACACATACGAGCAAGTATACTCGTCCGCAATAGCAAAGTTTGGTAAGTCGAGATCGTCCCAAGGGATTTTGTTTTGAAATAGTTTTTATTAAAAAGTTTCTAACAAGAAAGCTTGTCAAGGCTCTCTCGAATAAGTGTTCTAGTGAAAATACGAATCAAGAATAAAAATATATACTTGTGTGAAGTCTCATAATCAACCATAGATAATGTTCATAAAGGTTTGGTGTATACTCTTAGTATGATGCACAAATCATAAGCAAATGATTCCCCAACCATGGTATTTGTTTGTAAAAATCATTCTAAGAACAAAAACATTTAGGTAATCCTTTCGGTCCTTATCCCAATGATTATCCTATAAAAATTCCATTTGTTTGCAACATGCTCTCATTAAATTTGTTCTTACGAATCTTTCGACCCTTCGTGATGAAAACGTTCCTAGTCTTGTTTTAATAAGCAAAACATGGTGGATGTCAATCACCATATCCCATACTAGTTTGTCACAACACTTTTGGAATAAAACACAAGAGAAATCCTTTCGGTCCTTTTTCTTAAAACATGTTTTATTGACAAATCAATCCAAGACTAGTATTTTCCAACAAACTCATTTAAACAAGATCATATATACATGCATCACATTTTGAGAACATTATTATGATTAATCACATTTCAACACACAAGTATAACACAAACTACTCCATGAAAACAATCATATCTAAACACAAGTCATAACAAAGTAATTCAAACAATTCAAGAGAATAGATTTCCATAACAAAGTTCATAGAATACCTAATCTTTTGTGATTACAAGAATTAGAAATCGTGGAATGTAGCAACCACGCCTCCAATCACCTAGGATCACCGCACAATTCCAAACTACGAAACAATGGACAAGAATGGTTCCTTCCTTGCTTACGGGCGTTTTCCGGTAACTACTAAGCTTTTGGGTTGAAATAAATGGGTAAGTATGAGTTTTGGTGTAAACTAATACTCTATTTGTTGTGTCACACTTAGTATACAAGTACTAGGTTCTTTAAATAGCCAAAGCACTTGCTTAGCGCCCAAAAACGTTCTCTCCAAGTTAATATCAAGAAATGATCGGACTCAATGATTATGGGAGTTAAGACAACAATAAATGCGGTGTGTAGCTGCGGTGCGAAACGGATCGGTTTCTTCATCGACCGAATCGGTCACGGCTTTGACCATTAGCCCGGCCGGATCCGGTTGCGGGTTGCGACCGATCGGTGGGTTTTGCTCCTTTGACTTTTGCGACTTTTCCTTTACGCTTCATTCTTTGCTTACGTTGATGATTTCCAAAGCCAAACTTGATCTTTCCTTGTTGTAGATGCTTGAAATCACTATGCTTCCATATCATTGAGTCCACAAGCTTCCAATCTAAACTTCCTTCCTTTAGGCGCTTCCAAATGTGCATAAAACTTCATTTCTTCAATATTCGAATACACGGCTACATATACATACACAAGACGCATCTTTGCACTTTTGCAATGATTATGAATAAATATAGCGAATATCATGCACAAAACCCGACAATAACGCTACTAAAAACATGTTCATTTTAGGCGTTATCAATAAGCATAGTATGAAATATCGAGCCAGGTTATGTAGATATGCACCACCATGATTTCTTCAAATTAAGTGTGGATGCGGCTTTGATTGACTCCTCAATTCGATCACCGCAACCGTCAAATGTACCGCAAACAACAGCTAGCAATAAAACACATGAAAGTGTCTTTGATCACTTTCGAATTAGGTACACGCCCACGGTTCCCGTTGATCAAGACAAGTACTTCCTGTGATCGGTAGGATTCCTAAGAATCTCCTTGATGTGGTTTCGCAATGCTCTAGTCGTTCTCAAACCGAACGTCTCAAAGAAGACAACACGGAGTGAGTGAACCAACGAATTGAGATTCATTGATTGATGAAAATGATTTGAAAACAATCGCCTATTGCTTGAAGAAAGAGTTTTGCAATCGACGAAGGTTTTATGAGAAAGATCAATTTTCAAACAAAATACTTTTGTATTAGAGAATGAGTACACATTCGACGTGCTAGCGAAAAGAAGAGATTCACACATCGAACGGTTTTTCTAAAAGTATTTTTCAATCGAGATACTTTTGAATTTGAAAACATAAGTACACATTCGACGTGCTAGAGAAAGAAGGTTTGCACATCGAACGGTTTTCCAAAAGTATTCGTTAATTCCATTCTCGACCAAGGTTGATTCACGAGTGAATCTCCCATTGTTTCTATCCGCTTGTCACAAGCTTGACCTTATGAAAGATCTCACATGCCACCTACCAAGAGCTTGTTTGATGTTGGCTCTAGAAGGCTTTCCATCTTCATTGTGAATATTTTTACATATCACTCGGATGTTCTGGCAATACCACAAGGATAATGCGTAGGACTCTTAATATATACTTACTTCCCACATTGTGTGAAAAAGCAAGTCTTCAAGAATTTAGTGTCCTGACGAGATATTGTGGATGATCTCTTGGCTCTAGACTCTATAGTGCACATTTGGTTCCTGTGTCGGAGACTAGGGAGAGGGTCTCCTTCTTCAATATCAACAATCTCTAAGAGAAAGTCGATAGATAATGTCGGTTCCCGTGAGAATGAAACAAGTCCTTTTAAGAGGAACTTGAGTGGTTTGGGAAGTTTAGTGCAAGTGCATCATCGGGTCCATGATGTCTTGTCTTCAATACCGGTGTTACCTTAGTAACCACCAAGAGCATAAGAATTGAACCGGTTTCGCCTAAGGTTGAATTATTGGAGGCTATTTCTTTTCACCCTTTTCATATTCAATTCTTTTCATTCTTCAACCCTTCAAGGCTTACCGAGACTTCATCACTAGAACCTTGTTGGGTTTATTCCAAGACTAGCTCGCCTCATCCGCACTCTTCCCATATCTCACTTTTCTCCTTTTTCATCATACCTAAAGACTCTACACTATCTAGTGGATTGTCCCCGGTAGATCCCTCGGTTCAGCGGATCGTAGGAACAAATACCTAACCTAACCATCCTTATAACACCATGCATAAAGTAAATTGGTCGGTCTTTTGGTATTGTTCTTTCCTTCATGAAACCAATTGAAAATCATTTGGAAAACCAATCAAGGTACTTGTGATACGAGATCAAAGCATTTTGTACCTTAATAGTTTTGATCATTTAGAAAACCTCCCCTCAACATGTGCGTATGATTTAGAAATTGTTTAGCACAAGGAGGCAAGAGGACTTTGAAATATTTTCTTTGATCACAATTTTCATAGAAAAGCCATTTGATTTTCTTGGTAAATTCTCCCTCAATATGTCGTGGGATATTTGAAATCTTTTTATCACATAGAGGCAAGAGTTCTTTGAAGCACATTTATGATCACACAAGCCATTAAGAAACCATTTAAAACTCAATCAAGGTACTTTATGTTAAAACATAAAAGCATTTGTACCTTGATAGTTTCTTTTCTTTTAAAATGCTCCCCTCAATATATGCTTGAGATTCGAAAGCGTTTAGCACATATGAGAGAGCACTGCGCACAACTAAATCAAACGATCAATTTTTATCAAATGTCATTATTAAATCACAAATTCTCCCCGATCAAAATATCAAACCCTTTGAGATTTTGGATCCCAAGTGATTTAATTAGGTTTAGAAAACATGGGAGAAAATGTGGCCTTGTTTAAATACTCATCCGGTTTTGATAAATCCTCCTCCTCAACATGTGCATTATGTATATTGAAATCGTTTGACACATGGAGGCGGGAGTGCCTTTAAAGGACTAAAACCAATTCCATTTAAAACAGTTTGAGATTTAAATCACGATCTCTACCCGATCAAAATTTCAAACCTTTTGAGATTTGTGATCCCAATTGATTTAAATCATTTAAACATTTTGGGAAAGACGCGGCTTGATTTAACTTTGAAAATGACGAGATAAGGACCAACTCTAGACATTAAAGATTGTTAGTGTCGGTATGATAGTTTTTTTAAACGATCTTTAAGTAAAATAAAACAGTTTCACAATCAAACAAGAATGTAAAAATTTCATTTTGTAAGATCTTTGAGTTTTAAAAAAATCATACCATGACATAACATTAAATCTTTAGATCACCACTTATATTGTACACACGGACTTTTATGAAGAAATATCGTTTGAAAATATTTAACATGAAATCACTCTCCCTCAATCGATGACCAAGTCGATAATTGAGTGACTTAGGTTTTGATAAAATGAAGTCCGTGATTTTCAAAAATTAGTCCAATATATTTTCAAAACAATATTTTCCATTTTCAAAACAATTTTATCAAATTATTCAAAATGTTTTAAAATGGTATCTTGCACAAAGATACGTTAGGTGGTTGAGAAGCTTAGTTGTTCTTTGTAGGGCTTGGAAGAAAACCGTCTGCCGATGCAAAGTGAGACTTCTTCACGTTGCATTTTGAATGCCAACCGAGGTCAAATTAAGCTCGCTTCTTCAATCACTAAGAAGAAAACCATCTGCCGATGCAAGGAGACCTCTTACGTTGCATTTATGCCAACTCTCCATTGAAGTCCAATTAAGCTCCGCTTTCTTCATTTGTCAACCCAAGATATCGTTACCCTTTCCTGCGGCATCCAATCATGTTCATTTGTGGGATCCGGATCGAACATTCTTATATACCAATATACCGCATATGTTAGTGAACACACATACAAATATATGGTGGTCGACAACACCCAAACAAAGAATCGACTAATAAAAGTCAATCCAACATATCAATCGATCATGTAAGGTATGGAATAATGTGCTTCTCAAACTCTAATCATCTAAACCTAACAATCATATCCTAGAAACCTAGTCCTTCAACATAGGCAATTATATTTTTTCGGATAAGCACGTGGGATAATTAAGAAAGTCCGTTAGATGATATAAATTTGAAAACATTCTCCCCTCAATCAATGACTTATTTTCGAAAAGATTAAAAGCTGAAGTCATTGATTGAGTTTTCAATTTTCACAAAAACTCAATCGATTGTTTTGAAAGAAACTCATTTTCCACCAATTTGAAAACACAACAAATATTTTTCTCAAGAATTTTAGACGGAAAAACATTTGTGTAGGAACAATGATCCTTCGACATACTTTCCTCATTTTTTTTAGGATAAGTGCACGAAATATTTTGAAAATTTGTATAGCGCAACACTTTCCTTTCTATGAAAAACGGGTTGCTATCGGAAATAATAGCAAGCCATGGTTTAAGCACGGGTTACAATCAAGTAACTCGCAAGCTATCATTTGAAGCCCGGTTCAATCCAAATAACTGTAAGCCATATTTTGAGACATGTTTAGAAAAGAATATTTACACCTCCTGCTCGAACTTCATCGAATGACATTTCTAAGACCGTAGATGTTATCGATACCGTAAGACATGTCTTGAGAAAACATATTTTTGGTATTTTTGAAATTTTCGATTTTTATGGTTTTGAAAGTTTTATATTTTTCTATTTTCTTTTGTTGGTTTTATATTTTTCTATTTTCTTTTGTTGGTTTTATATTTTTGTATTTTGTTTTTCGAATAAATATTTACAAGGATAGAATAGATGATATAGTTAAAGAGGATGATGATACGAGTACCGAGATAAGGATATCAAACAGCCCGTTGTAGAAGATAGAGGTCATCATCTCTTAACATTTCACCACCAAAGCTTTCGAGGCTTCGAATTGAGAAATTGAACCATCCGAAAGTGAGACTCGCGCTTCCCCCAAACCGAAAATCCTTAAGATGAGCGATTCAAGCTCTATTTCAAGCTTGCTTTAGCCAGTGCACAAGAAAGCACACCATTATCATAAATCATTGCTCCATTTAAGAACGATAATCGAGGATCTCCATTGGGGTTATATCATCAAGAACAAAGAACGTATCATCCCACACATAAAATAATCTTCTCAAATTTCTTTTCTCTGACGTCTCAAGCAATCCATTCCAAAGGTGTCAAGAGACCACTTCCCCACGTAGTTGAATTGAAGCGCCGGTTCTTTTGTATAATGCTCAAGAACTCTCCCGAACACACATTATGAGGGAATGAAAACACCTTCCCATGTTCACATTTTTCTTCCGGATGATCGTGTATGAAGCTCAAGAACCAAGTACACCAATATCCAAGAGCTCTCCGAATACACATCATGAGGGAATGAAAACACCTCCCATGTTCACATTTTTCTTCCCCGATGATCGTGTATGAAGCTCAAGTATCCAAGTATACCAATACAGGGGAATGAATAATCGATAACATTGAAGAAGTAGGCCAAGTCACCGATTATCTCTGCGGGTGACAATCTCGCGGATGTCAACACCGAATAAGTGATTATATCTCGAATCATCGATTAAGCACTCAAGTGAAACAATTGAGCATCCCCAATGTACACAATCTCTCCCCGATCATTGCGATACCATCGAAATCACCTCACACTAGTGTACCTCTTTATCTTCGAAACTTTATCTAACATCACTTCCCCACGTAGATGAAATACTAACACTAAACGCCTTGATGAGTAAAACCTTGAGTTTCTACGGTCATGACATTTGTTTTCCCGGATATCTTCAATCACTTAGAAGAATTAAGTTCATCAAGTTTACTCGTCATGAGTCAAACCTTGAGTTTCTCTCATGTAATAACATTTGTCTTCCCGGTATCTTCAATTACTTAGAAGTATTAAGTTCATCAAGTTTACTCGCTTAGGTGCTTATCTCCTTCCTCTTTTCTCGGTTTTGATACTTCGAATCAAGAACTCTTTGAATGCCCAAATACTTGAAATTTGTTGAGAAGATCGCTTGAAGTCTTTGTGAGAATCAACATGTTTGAAAATGTGAGCAAGTCTAATTGGGATTAAATTCGACATATCACATTCCCCAATTAGTGCTCTCCCTAGACCGACAATCTTTTGATAAATAGCCCAGACAAGAAGAAGTCTTTAGATCGTTAAATGCAACTCGCCTTTAGTCTTCTAACACGCAGAGAAAATGTAGAATCGATTGTAGACTCGACCTTCTTCAAGATTGTCCAATTGGGGAATAGAAAGTCAACATCTTCAACTCACCAAAAACAAGAACATCGAAAAAGCATCCCAATCAACTTACATCTTGCACATCCCCTTAACTAGAATCCTCCCAATCAAACAAGAACGTAAAGATGTTCATCAAGGAAATCAAGAATCGTGCCAAGAACGAACACACCTAAATGGTAACACCAAGCAAACAATCACATCAAACAAGAACGGAAGGTTGTTCGAATCATCATGTTGATGTGCACGTGAAGCATTAACCGGAAGCACTTTGTAAATAAACTCATATCGACCAGAAGATGTCAACTAACGGCTCTTAAGAAGAAACTCCATGTGAAGATTACCCGATAAGAAAGCTCGGTTCTTACATGAGTTTAGAGCCGTATGACCATTTAAATTCTCAAGTAATAATCAACCATGCGCAATTTCACACTTTTTCTCCCCTCAAGAATTGCATACGGAGTTGCCATTCTTGATTAAATAAGTGAAAATCATCCGAATGTTCTATTCACTTCTCTCCCGCAAAATAAGCACATGATGTCGCCATCTTCATTATAATCAAGCAAGTGGAATGAGAAAACAATCAGTGATAGCCCGGTTCACTTGATGACCAAGCGCATGGAAAAGTATGAAGCATGTTGATGAGAATGGTCATAATAAGAAGATTTCTCTTCTTCGTAAGATAAAGCGCCTCAAGCGTACACTTTTCTTTTCTTTAGAGAACGAGGCATGAACTGTTGTGTTCATACGTCATAAGAAGATTTCTCTTCTTCGAAGATAATCGCACCAAACGCACACATTTCTTTTCTTTAGAGCACGAGGCCCGAATCGATGTGAATGTATCGCCATAATCTCTCTTTTTCAATCTCTAGGCAAAACATGTAATCAAACCCATTATCATTCTGTAGGCTCTTTGTCGTGACGGTGATGGAGAAACCCAATATGATGAATTTGACCTCAAGTAAACTATCCCAACTCGTGACTTAAACTTGCACATATGAAACAAAGAGCGGTGCCGATTTCCATTAGCATCTCTAAGTACTCTCTATGTACTCTATACTCTTCAACCAACCAACCATCAAGTATAAGACGTACATCACCTCTTGAAAATCCACAATTGAATGTGACACTGAGCACTACAACGTAACTCCTTTAAGTGATAGTTATTTTGAGAAGATAAGAGCCCAATTCCCCCAAGTGGTAAAAGAAAAGGAAAGAGTCTCCCAACAATAACTAGATTTCCAAGTCTTCGTTTTTGATAATAAGCTTGAACAAGGATCTCGAAGAATCATCATCCAACCATCCCCGATACCTTCAGATACTAAGTACACTCGCCCGTGATAATTCACTTCAACCTCAAATAAATAATACTGAATTAACGCCGTTGTCACATCTTCTGAACTGCTCAAATCAAGCCTTCTTTGAAATTTAAATGAACTTTGACAATGGTTTTCATCCCACCATGGTTACAAGCACGTAACCCGCAAAACCATAAAATAACCAAACTGCCATGACAAAATCCAAACACACATCCAATTCATGAAGTACACCCTTTATCCCTTATTTGAAGCGAAACCGTAGCACCAAAGATCAAGTAAGATCCGAATTACATTTTCTCTTCTCCAAGATGGTTCCATCATTACGGATTTTACAACGCTATGGTTTAAACCGAGAAATAGTTTCTTCAAGGGATTTTACAAAACCAAGAATAAACCGTAAGATAGATCCGAAATGCACTTTACTAATACTGTGATGTTTCCATTGCCACGGGATTTTACAAGTCTATGATTTAAACCGAGAAATAGGTTCTTTCACGGGATTTTACAAAATCAAGACAAAACCGTAAACAATGTCAGCTTGAATGTGTTATGACAACTTTGGTTTCGGTGAATATCTGTTTTAGGGGAAACATGCAGCGGTTCATCAACGATTCATTCACCAACATCAACACCATCATCAACCATCCAATTAAACAATTTGGTAAATACATCAATCACGCATACTGTCGGCTATTGTAGTGACATTCTGGAGAAGTAAACACGATATACCAAACTTGATCATGAAGTAAAATTCCCAGATTTGTTACTTAAACTTGTACTAATTCTTGTGAAGAAGAAACGGTGTACCCAATGTACAAAACTTCTTGACATTCTCAATCGAGTGAGACATCAAGTGATAGCAACGCTAGGGTCAAGCGAGAAAGAATCACAAACGTAACTAAATAGCCAAGTCTTTATCATCGTCTATAAATGCCCAAACAAGTCATCTTCGCGGAAGGGTAGAAAGAAGTAAGACGAAATAAGTAAACGTGCCCGGAAAAACTTACTTCAAATCACAATGAGACATATCGTATAAACAATCCTGTAGTCGACTAAGTTTCAGTAACAATTCAAGTCGTAACAAAATACCCATTGTGAAAATGCATAAACCAACGTATCTCATCACCCCGCACAACACAACGTATCTCATCATCAACTCGCATCAAGCCTCTTTGAATATTTAGAACTCATCATCAAATCTCATTAACATTAAGTCTCATATAAGTCAAATCACGAGAAGCCTATCTGACCAAATCATGAGTGCAGTCCAAACTTGGTTACATGTAAAAATCAAGGCCCAGTAAGTGAAAAACAATCCAATCATCCAAGTCCAATTGTCCCAATAAACCTTTTGAACATTCAACTCAATACCAAATTAACAATAACGGTCAAGAATCTCGAACTCATTCAATAACTCATGCCCATTAAAAAATATATCACTTGTACACCAATTATCAGTATAGATACCAAAACCATATCACCCGCATATCATTCTCCAACCCGATCTATAATAAATCACATGCAGCCGAAGTCTATTATCTTAGTGATAGTTTCGGCCCATGATTAAAATGGTGTAAGTGTTGTTCGCCCAATATCTACACAAAGGATCCAAAACAATTGTTACCCTAGTTTAGGGGATATAAATACACTCTTTATAACACTTCTACCCAAATAATTAGGAACCCTAATCACATGACTCGCCTCGTCCGCCCCATCACGTAAAAACGCCTCATAAAAAAACTTCAGCCAATCTTCTCACACATAATCCATAATTAACACAAACAAACCCTAATACTTACAACATAATCAGTCCGCCCCCATCTTGTACCAAGACATATCAAACCTTAAATACTCAAAAACAGTCTGCTCCTCCTAATATCTCTTGATATGACGATTAATGATTTTGCCACAGGGATGGCATGGGCTTGATGTAACAGCCATGGGATGGCTTGGTGTCTCGAATATGGACGGCATCCAAAATCCACCAAACGATTATTTGACAAACGTAACTACGATAGAATCACGGGTAAGTTTTGATTAGAACTTGATGTTTGTTTTTCGAAACCGAGCAAGAGAGATTAATGAAACGAATTTGTTTTGTTAATTTCTTAATCAAAGTTCAAGATTAAAAAACTTATACTTTTAAAGATCGTTGATGATACGGTTCAACGACACAAACTATCTTTGATGATATGTAAAATAGTTGATGATTTGAGATCTTGATATGCTTGATTATTTTGTGATAAGTCTCGATGGATTTTGTTTTCCTTTTCATCTTTTATTACCGATGTTCATGAGTCGGATATGTGATGTAGATGTTGTGTAAAAGCCTTCAAAGGTTTAGACTTGAAACAAGGAAGCACATCATTGTTTTGAGATCATTTGGAAGTCTTTATTTTGAGTCAAAGAGTGATGTAGGGTTTGTTGTTTAATTCGGATTTGTTGTAACAACTTCAGTACATCTCGATATTATATAACTTGAAAAACCATGGACCAGTGATGGCTTAAACTGAGGTCGATGATGGTTGTTTAACTGAGGTCGAGTCTTGGAAAATGGTATTTGGTTATGTGGTTGTGTTATATGTGGTCTATGGTCTGATCATGTCTTCACCTTCTTCATTTCTGTTCAAGGTCAAGTCGCTAGTGACAATGGTCTTGAGTCAACTCGCTAGCCAACTCGCTAGCTGTTGCTAGCCAAGTCGCTAAGCCAACTCGCTAAGTTAACTTCGCTACGACTTGTTAAATAACAAGTCGCTAGGTCTTTAAGGTCATTTTTAAGTCGCTATGCTCAAAAGCAAGTCGCTATGTTTAAGCACAAGTCGCTACTCCAATACAAATGAATCTGGACATCTTTAAAGGACAACTCGCTAACATGAGCAACAACAAGATTTGACCTTTTTATTTTTTTCCGATGATGTTTCCGACCATTTTCTCGACCATTATCATACATAACCCAAAAAAATGTATATGAAAAAGCTTGAATGACCCATATGACCACCGTAGAACAACCATTTGACCATCATAACATACACCATGTTTGGTACAAAATAATCGTTTGGACAATAAAATACGACGTAAACTCAGAAAACATGCTTATTTGTTGACCAAACAAGAGGATAGTGAAACATGTAAAAACAGTTAACCACACGTATACACTAAAAACAGTTTTCCGACCAACATAAAGTACCAAAAAACAGCATACAAACATGAATCGAAACCATAGTAAATCATCAAAACACAACAACCTGGCTCTGATACCAATTGTAGGATCATTATTTTTATTGTGTTTGATGATTCGGGTGGTCTTGGATGATCAAAATACATGTTAGCCATTAGAGAGAGAAAGTTAGAGAGTTGGGTGTTTTCTTGCTAGAGACTTGGTTCTCAAAAGTATGGAATATTAGATTGAAAGCACCACCCCTTCCATGGATGGAAGGGGTATTTATACTTACAAATACACGACCTCCTATCGGCCTGTGGATCAGGGATAGAGTGGGTAAAGACCGCCCTTCCTCCACGGTGTTGTTTCTAAACTAAGCTACGCTACAAACTAACTAATAAACTGCTAAATAACGTAACCAACGACAAATCTACGAGCTAACATATGCTAGACCATTATTGGGGTGACCGACTTTTAACATGGAATTTTCTAATTCCTAACATAGTTTAAGAGGATGATGATACTAGTACCGAGATAAGGATATTGAGCAAAGACGTCATAGAATATAGAATTCGTCATCTCTTAAACATTCACCACCAAAGCTTCCAAGACTCTCGAATCGAAGAGAGAAATTGAGCCACTTGAAAGTGAGACTTTGGCGCCTTCTCCCAAACCGAAAATCCTTTAGTTGAGCGATTCAAAGCTTTCTTACAAGCTTCCTTAGCAGTGCACAAAGAAGCACACCATTATCATCGAACTTGTTGCTCCTTTTAAGAATAATCATTGTGATTCATCGTTCGGGGTTATATCATCAACAAGAACAGCAACGTATCATCCCACTCATAAATAATCTTCTCAAATTTCATAACCACTGAAATCTGACGCAATCCATTCCAAAAGGTGTCATGAGACCACTTCCCTCGAGTAGTTGAATTGATGCAGTCAGTCTCTTAGACTAGAGCTCACGAACCCGAATACACATATACCCGAAGACAGAGAAACTTATATCATCGAAGTAGCAGATTAAGTCCGATAGCCAAAGAATAACCCCGATGTATACTTTTCTCTCCCCCTGAAGAAAGTGTATGAAGCTCAAGAACCCGAAGTACCCGAATGCCCAAAGAGAGAATAACCGATAACATTGAAGAAGCAATTAATCATCGATTATCTATGCGGAGGACTATCTGCGGATCTTCAACTCCGAATAAGTGATTATATCTACGAATCATCGATTAAGCTCTCAAGTGAGACAATTGAGCATCCCCAATGTACACAATCTCTCCCTTGATGATTGCGATAACATCGAAATCATCACACACTTGTGTACCTCTTTTATCTTCGAAACTTTCTTTACATCACTTCCCCACGCCGTTGGAATAATAACACTAAAAGCCAACCATGAGTCAAACCTTGAGTTTCTCTGCGGTAATGACAATAGTCTTCCGGGATATCTTCAATCACTTAGAAGAATTAAGTTCATCAAGTTTACTCGCTTTGTGTTTAGATGTGTGTCTCCTTCCCCTTGTCGGTTTTGACACTGTTTACATATCTTGGCTCTTCATCTTGTTTCTCGTCAATTACAAGATTATATTGCATGTTACTACTAACTTTTTCTTTATAGGTATTATATTTTCTCACTTGACGCCCTATTCTAGGGGGAGTTAGTGCTTCGTGGATTATACTATTTTTTCCACACTTTATTTCTTCGACAGGTTAGCTTTTTGTTTCGACAAAAAGAGGGAGAAGAAGTAAAACTTATGCTTTCAAAACATACATCTAATCTTAAGTTTTACTCATCATAACATTATGTTTCGTCATAAAAAAAGGGGGAGATTGTTAATACAAATAAATCGTAAAAATATTTAATCATATTTAGCGATCCCTTTGTGTTTTGTTGATAACAAATATAAAGTTATCATAAGTAAAATTATAAGGATATATGTTATTTTTGTAAAGCATTTACATATATAATCATTTAACATAAATTGTAGTAATAATTTATTTATTATAATAGTTTATTAGGATGGGTAAAAATCATAACCCATGACCCATACCCATGGAGCATATCCATAACCCATGGAGCTAACCCATGACCCATTGACTATATGCATTGCATCTTCTAGATACATTTTATCTAATTGGATACCCATGGTCCAAAGTCTATGACTCATGACCCATGATCCGTGACCCATAACCCATTTAGGAGGCGCCCCACGGATCCCCAGCCATACATCGGACGGATCCCTCATGTAATGGGATCCGTGGGATCCAAGGAACAGAGAGTGATTTTTGCCTATAAATAGAGAGTCGCTTCTTCATTGTAACGCACCTCTTCTTACAAACTCTCTCATATACTATTTCTCTTCTAATCTCGCATCTCTTGATCTATATAGTTCTTCTTCTTCTTTGTTGTGATTCTCATATAGGTCCTTATCAAAGGCGAGATCCCGAGATACTACAAGTCATCCAAGCAAGGGGTCCTTGATTGATTTGTTCCTCCACAAGATTTCTGTAGCAAGATCTTGTATTTCATATTTCACAAAGTTGTTGTGTTATAGTTGTGTTGGTTTAGTCCTCCGTGTTAAGGACCCTGATTTAGCTTTGTACTGAAAAGTGTAAGCGACGTTGTGAAGGCTTCTCCGCCGAGTTGAAGGAGTTTGTTGACATAGTGCTTGAACTCGAGTAGGTGACTCGGGAGGAGTAGGCAAGAAAGGTGTCCTTGTAGCCGAACCACTATTAATCGTTGTGTCATTTCTATCATTTACTTTACTTGCTTTCATTGCTTACATTACTTATTGCTTTATACTTTCTATCCATCCATACGAATTCACATAAGATCGAATCTAAAGTTTTGAAACTAACTTAAAATCGGCAAAACTATTCAACCCCCCTCCTTTCTAGTTTTCCACAACTCGCCTCGCTTTGGTTTGGTTCGGGTCGAAAATACTTATTCGGTTTGAACTAGCTAAACCGACCGAATCGAACCGACCTTATTCGCCTTGGTTTCGATTTTACTAGGTTTTACTCGCTAGGTTCTTGACTTACGCTTTACCCTTAATTGATTTTCGAGTCATGTCAGTTTGGTTGGTTCCGGTACGGGTTTAACTCGTTATCAAAATTCTAGTGGTAATTGTGAGCCATATACCATCAATTAAATATATCTAAGTATTATCTAGTAGGCGTAATCTTAAATATAAAAATAAGTCAAGAATTGATAATATGTAACAAAAGTGATTAAAAGTAACATATTTGCTCACACAATCATCAAATAGCTTGTGTACCAATAGATCACATGCTATGTGAGAAACTCTCCAACTAAATAATTAAGGGTTCAACTCTTGCTTAAAATATGTGAGATAAATTTGTAGTATAAATATTGTGAGATAGTTAAAATTATCGTTAAAAATACAACTATTTACCCTAATATATTAGTGGAATGTCTAACCAATGCCCTAAGGGCATTGGTTAAGATTGTCATTTTGTGGTTTATAATAACTATTCATGTGGGTCCTCTGTCCAAATATGTAATTATGTGTCAACTATAAGGACCATTTGTGTAACTAAAACCACAAATGACAATTTTAACCAATGCCCTTAGGCATGGTTAGACATTCCATATATTAAATAAGTCAAACCGATTATGTGCTTTTTGTTTGTAAAATAGATGAGTACATATGCATAGCAATGAGATTTTTAGTGCCGATAGTTTTAGTGATAAAAAGTTTTTGGGTTATAAGCAAAAATAATAAAAGTTTGAAGATTTGGAGATTAAGTATGATGTTTTAAAACTCGTTCGATCCGGTGGTTCAATCGGTTGAACTGCCCGGTCGAAAAACGGGTTTATATAAACGGGTCAACCCGACGGGTTGGGTCGAAAAACGGTCAATTAAACCGGGTCAACTCGCGGATTTAAACGACCGAGTCAACCCATTTTTTGATGTGTATTAATAGTTTCTTTTGGAAAAATATGTGTATTAATAATTGAAATTGCCCATAATTAATTGTTTCAACATTTACTTTTTAATTTTTTTAACGTTTCATTTGACTTTTTACTTTTCCCTTAAACCATACTTAGACCACTTTTGTTTTATAGATAGTACTAGCATATATATTATCGCAACTACTTTTTCTTTTTATTTTATAAACTAAAACCATGCTAATTCTCAAATTGATATATATTCCCGCAATCAAACACAACAACTATTTGATGAAAATCAAACCTTTACTTTTAAGCTTGTAATGACATGGTAAATTGAGGAAAGAGTTTTCATTTCCGCTAACTTTTCCGCCAAGTTCCTCATGTAACACCACGCTTCCTTTCTCTCTCTCTCTCTCTCTCTCTCTATTTTTGACATCATGCTACAACAATGTGTGATGTGTCTACCCTTATTTGTTGCAGGATTATCTTGTATATGAGAATTTCATGTCACAAATTTCTTTATTGTTCACATACACTAAGGCGTTTGGTTCAAATTTGAAATAATGAGATTTAATTTTTGTGGTTTTAAAAATCATATAGGAGTGAAATACATAAATTTAAACTCCAACTATATGTTTGGTTGGCAGATTTTATACGATTGGAATTAGTAGCAAAAGACTTCACTACCCTTATAAAAAATAAACAACACATGTTCTAAGGGTATATTTGTAGTTTTCAAGGAAACATAACTCACGTGTCTACGTGTTTTTAAAACATCACCCACCCACTAGTTTTATAAACCATCATTTCTCAAAGATTATAAATACAATATCTTCCTTTTAATCTCAACCAAACACGCTTTACCAATCGGATTATAAATACAAACCTACAAAACATATGAAACATACTGAACCAAACATTGTAATATACAAAGGGTGGTAATTATAAAACCATTTGTTTTTCTTTTGTACCTTTTAGTTAGGCGCTAGCTCACGCAGCACCCCATGAAATCCTGGCAGACACTCAAGTAGGTGGACCCCATTCTCACCGTGACGGCCTTTTTTTTTTTTTTTTTTTTTTTTTTTTTTAATAATTGTGTGTAGTGTTTTTTATAGTGTATTTAATTTGTGTAGTGTATAGTGTGTATATTGTATTTAATTTGTGTATGTTTTTTATGTATAGTGTATTTAATTGTGTAGTGTTTTTATATGGTATTTATTTTACGTTATGTTTTTAATTGTCTATAACAACAAATGTTAGACATTAAACATTAAACAAGTATAACAACAAATGTTACTAATATTACAATAAAACATTAGACATTAAAACATTAAACAAGTATAACAACAAATGTTACTAATATTACAACGAAATCTACTCCACATGAAGATTATTAATGTCATCTATAAGCTCATAGAGTATTCCACTCACGACATGCGTGATCAACCGATTTCTTGCCAATTCCAAAGTGATGCCTCCAACGCCTTTATTTTTGCCTCGCAACAAATTGTTTTGAGCCAATAGCATGTTGATCGTTGTATCTTTAGTTTCGCAGCTTGAGTAATCGCATTGAAGAAGAGGCTTCACCAAAGTACTTTTGTTGAAATATTTCCTCCACATGAAGTATCGACACCTATAGTCTTTATTCTCGTTGTTACATGATGAAACAATTATAAGAAATGTATTCTAAACAAACAAGTTATTGATATATTTATGCAAATAAGCAAACGTTTAATTATTTACCTTTGACAGCGACATGCATAATACTGCACTACAAGTTTTGGGCTCATGAGATGCTCTTTCAATTATAAATCCATCGTTGACAACGACACAAGAAAGGATTTTCTTGTTGCATCCGCCAAAAGAATTTGTATAATTATTCACAACATAAATTAGTAATATCATGGTTCACAAAATTAGAAGCTCAATACATAAATAACCAATCTTGTTATAGATTAATAGTTGATACATGGTTCACAAAATTACAATATAACTAGAAACTAAGATCAATCACGCCCGAGGCGTAGTCGCCCAATGATGTCGCCATCCGTCCCACACGAGACTCTAACTCAAATGCGCTCCTCAATCCGTTAATCTCTCGCTCAGATTGCCAATGTGAGACGGTCAGAATAAAAGATGAGGAAGAACCGAGAGGACGGTGTATAAAATTGTCCTCATCTCGCAATGGAGATATAGCCGAGTGGAGGCACATAAGATTGTGAAGAAAGCATAACTGGACTCTCAACACGAAGCGGTGTGTTGTTGACACAATGAATGTCCTCCATAGTTCGACACAAGGTGTCCTTGTAGCCAACCACTATTAATCGGTTGATTGTTTTGGTTGATTGTTGTTGGTGTTGTTGGTTGATTGTTGTTGGTGTTGTTGCTTTCACCGGGATTATATGGGTGCCCGCCAGCCACGCCTTTGAGAATCTTAGTACATTATTGCCTTTGAGAATCTTAGTACACCTTGTGAACTTTTGCAAGACTGTGAACTGTAACTTGTGAGAATCATGTTCAAAACGTGTAACTTGTGAAACCCGAACCTCAGTGAGTCTTGTGCAGCTTGAGACTTGTGCATTGTGAGGCTTGTGCTTTGAGGCTTGTGCGCTTTGAGAAATTGTGCATTTGTGAGGCTTGTGCGCTTTGTGAGGCTTGTGCAGCATGTGAGACTTGTGCAGCTTTATGCAGCCTATGTGAACCGGTGACTTTGTGCAGATTGTGACTAAAACTTTCCGAGGCGATGATGATAAAACCGAATGGACGGTAAAGTGAGATCAACCACTGCAACCTTCGGTTTGAGCCTAAAATTTTTCGAGGCGATGATGATTTTGAGCCTAAAAATTTTCCGAGGCGATGATGAAAACTGAATGGACGGCAAAGTGGGATAAAATCTCACTTTGCAACTTTCGAATCGAGCCTCAAAAATTTTCCGACTACGGTTTTTAAAAAATTTAAAACCGAATTTATAGCATAAAAAAACTTGTCTAACTAAAAAAACTTTTAAAAAAGTTATAAAAACTTGTAAAGAAAGTTATAAAAACTTGTAAATTTGTAAAACCAAAAAAGTTGTAAAAAGTTATAAAAACTTGTAAAACAAATAAAAACATGTAAAAAAAAACTTATAAAAAATAAGTGGTATAAGTGGTAATAAAATAAGTTGTAAAAAACTTGACGAAAAATCGAGAACCAATCATTTGACTAATGATTGAATACCAACGATTAAGACGAAATCGAGGCACTTACGCAAATTGCAAGCACCACTATCATCGTGCTGCATGACAGAGGACCCTTTAGTTAATTCAACCTGGTTATTTGGACTGCCACCCAAAGTCAATTGTTTGTTTGCTTTTGTTTATTGTGCATAGAAAGTGCTCGATGAAATGTCTGATGGAATATTAGCAACAAAAACTATTTGTTATGTCCATGTATGTCTACGTCTCTTGTATATATCTAATGAAGCTGAGGATTGATTTGGCTTAATTGATGAATTTCAGCATAGTCATAAGATATTATATGTTTGCTCGGCTCCTAGGGTGTGTTTGATAGAGAAAACTGGTAAAGAGAAATAAACGCATCGAATTCCTTTTTTTTGGTTGAGAATTAAAAATGTGGAGAATTAAGGAGAAATGAGAAGAATTCCAGAAGGAGTTGGTGACAGAATTTTGTAGTTTCATTTCCATCCCTTTGGTTTAAATCGAGAAACGAGAATTGTTAGTATTCCTAATATTTTTCATGATATGTTTTTTTTTTTTTTTTTTTTCTTTAAACTTATATTTGTACATTAGTTCCAAACATAAGTTTTTCTTAAATAAATACATTTAAAAAAAATAATTTAAAAAAAAAATATTTATTTAAAAAAAATAAGTTTTTTTTTAAATAAATACATTTTAAAAATAATTTTTAGAAAAAACAAGTTTTTTTTAAATAAATACATTTTTAAAAAATAATTTTTTTAAATAATTTTTTTTAAAGAAAGTAAATAAATTAAAAAAAATAAAAAATTTTAAATCAGTTTTTTTTAAATGATTTATTATTATTATTATTTTTAAAATATGTTTAAGAATTGTTATTTAGAAAAATAAAAAAATTTTAAAAAATCAACAAACAAATACATGTGAGTCTTATATGACAAAATGTTATTTAAATAATTTTATATATTTCTACCAAGCTCGCATTGTTACTAAACATTGAATCGAACAAAATTTCTACTGATTTCTATTCTCGAGATTTTATTCTCTCGCTTCATTTCATATTTTTGAAATTCTCTATCAAACGCGCCTTTATAGTCTATTCTAAGGGAATTTATATACTAGCTTGCATACAAAATAACCATCTAATTGTATGTGGTTTTGTTTAGGTTTCATTTAGTTGTTGGTGGTTTTAAATAAAGTTGATAATTTTAATTTATGCTTTTCCATGAACAAGTGTAGCATCTCTGATACAACAACCAAACAGGAGGGATTGTAACAAAAATATAGGAAGAATGATTTCTATACTTGGTATTGATCTGTACATTGTGAAGGCTCATAAAATCCAAACTTTTCATCTAAAACTTGATTTTAGTTTTAAGCTGCGACTTAGCTACGGTTAGAAACAGTTACATGCTCTATTTTATGAAATATTTGATCTTCATTATGTATACTGCAACTTGATTTATGTTTCACAAACAGGGGCTTTGCGAGTTTGCGATGCTCTCTGTTCTTGTATCATGCAATTTCACTCATTTACAACAGTAAAGAAATAAGCTCAGATGAAAATAGTGTCAAATGGTAAAATAACATCCTTTTCGTTTGTAATAACTGCGACCAACCAAATGTTAGGACATCTTTTGAATACATACATATTATGGTATGTTCATATTTTAACACTTAATAATACTACATGTTGTGATTACGCTTTGAACATAAGCCTCATATCTCTAAATTGTTTTTTTTTTTATACAAAGTGGATACTATAGTCTGAGTGGTGTCTTTACTCATTAACAAATGCAACATTTTATTAATGTGTTGCAATTATTTATAAAATGGGTAACACTTTTATTATTAATACATTTGATAAAACATAATGACGAAGACTGAATGATTAATAGTTTTGAATGATTAAAAGACTGTATTTAATCTATTTTCGTTGTTTGAGAACCGCACTGAATGAATAATTTGAATGAGAAAAATTACCATATCACTTTTAATGATTAAATAAAAAATATCACTTTTAACGTCCGAATAATTTTTATGCATCATTGTTTCGTTTTTTTCTAATACTGGTCTAAGTACCAAAACATTCAAAAATGCAAACATGGATCTATCATATGATAGCCGGTTTTGATTTATACTATACACTTCTTGAATATACAAAAGTATCAGAAATGTTAATAGCTAAAGCCATGAGTTCTTTGTTTACATGAACTCCATAAAAAAACATTTCAATATTGACATATGTTTTCCTTTTTCTAATCACCAATATTGATATCTACTTTTAAGTGAATGTAAATGCCAAACATATGCTCCAATTATATTGCTTCAATAATATAATAATATCATCACATTAGTACGTGTCATCTATTGGTATATAATAGCAATATTTTAATAGAGGTGAAGAAAATGTTATCAGGCGGAAATACAAAAGTTAGCGCTGAATCATTTTGCATACATTTTTGAAGAATCGCCAACAGACTTTTCATCATTAAGAGATGATTTTTGCTTTCATCAAACACCTCGAACACTAAACCGCTCAAAGATTCAAACTACGAATCTTTCCATTAAGCAGCTTGTCTTTTGAGCATTAGCAATTGCAACATTCTTTGCAACACTTGAGAAAAATGTTGGTTTAGATATTAATATGCAACACTCATTTTAAAAATGTTGCTTTGCTATCAATGTTGTCAAAAGGCAACATCTTTTACAAGTGTTGCTCGTAAGGTGTTGCATTAGGCTCATTTTGTTGTAGTTCTCTTTAAGGAACACTTTGCTGCTTTTCAAAGTTTTAGTAGAAAGAGGTTTGAAATTTTTGGTTTCAAAACCGTGATGTGATGACATTGCGTGAGGACACAACAATACCTTAGTTTGGGGGATTTTGGTATGTGTGAATTCACATACCTTTTCTTTATAAAAAACGGACTCAAAAGACCAAAATCCTACTGTAAATGCCAAATATATGTTTGTTTTTATGTTTGTGTATGTGCAGTAATGAGATATGAGAAATGACAAAAGAAAGACAAAACATACAAAACGAGCACTAGATTGAAAAGAGCGTGAAAACCAAAGCCGGGATGTGATTCTACATTTTGATCAACCTTAAACCTAAACTTTAAAACCTAACCCTAATATTAAATCTATTTCACCATAAGTCCTTAAAACCTTTACACCCTTAGTCCTAAATATTTTGCAAAGTTAGTCCTAAAATCTAACTTTGTTAAAATCTTAAACTAACCTACTAATAATCCCAAATTCAATATCACAACCTTTACCCAACCCAATTAATAAAACCCTTTACCCAACCCACTACCCATAACCTGAGTCAACCCCAAATAAACAATAAACGCACAAAGACCCTTGTTATCGTTTCAAATTATCAACAAGCCTTAGCTTATTGGTGATGGTTTATTAATTAGGTTTAAACCGCTTTTAAGTCATCGAGTCATAATAACTGCTTTTATTAAAACCTTATAAGTTTTCTAGTCTAAATAAGTTTTAAATCGCTTTTAAAATTTAAAGGGTGTTTGGTTTAATAGACTAAGCCAAGAGCTAAGTCTGTTAGAGTTGTTCTAGTCCTTTATTCACCATTAATTTAGCTTAAAATTCGTTTAAATAGTAGTTTAGTATAAGTTTAAACCAGTATTAACAAGTTTCATAGGTTTTAATCTAGTTTTCAAAGTTTCATAGCTTTAAAACTGTTTTTTCAGCTTATTTTGATTAAATTTCTTAAAAGGTTTTTAGTAATGAGTTTTGTGTCCAAAATTAGTCTAAAATGCATATTTCATTTTATGGTGAAGTTTCAATAGAGTTGAGTCTAATTTAGCCAAATTTCAGTTCAAATAATCCCATCGGCATACACATATCAGTGTATGCTGATTGATCAGTAGGTTCATAAAACCTTTGTTTCAGCTTATTTTTGGTTCCAGTAATTTTTAATAATAAAAACAACTTAGTTTTTAGTCATTTGAGTCATTTTTATAAGTTTAATTGTCCTAATTGAGTCTGCAAGTTCTTTTCAAAAAATTCCAAAAAGCCAAAAATGTTGTTATAACTGTTGCCTTATCAGATTAATTTTTAGCTTATTATTAGTCCAAAATTCTTAAAAAGTTGTTTTATTTGTTCTTTGGTAGGTAAGCTTCATCTGTTTTATAGTTGTAGCTTATTTTATAGCTTATAGTAGCTTAAAGTTAGCTTAAAAAGTAATGGGTCAGGACTGCAGTTTTTTATAAAATCCATAAAAATTGTTTCAAATGTCAGTTTTCTCAGCTTAGTTTTAAGCTCATATTAAGCTGAAATTGTTTGAAAATTGATTTTGTGAGTTCTTTGGTGTATAAGCTCTGTTGTTTTCAAGTTTTTGAGGATTAGCTTATTGATTAGGTAGCTTATTTAGTAGCTTAAAAGTACCCCTCTAGGATGATTTAGTGCAGTTTTAGTCTTAATTGCTTATAGAGTTTTTGAGCTTTTCTGGCTTATTGGAAGTTGGTGATTTATTTTAGAATTGCTTTTTAAGTAAGCTTTTAGGTTCCTAATAGTTTATTAGCTTATAGCATAAGCTCATAGCAGCTTATTTGCTAACTCAGTTAAAGTCCTTTATTTTTTAAAGCTGTTGTTCTTATCAGCTTTTTCAAGCTTATTTTAAGTTTTATAAAAAAATTGTTTTCACAAAAGTTGTTTATTATCAGCTTATTTTCAACTTTCATAAAAAAGTTTTGCAAAAATAAAAAAAGTGGGAAACTGGGAAGCCAATGGTGAGCCAAGCTCGAACCCCTGACCTCAATCAATCTCAACCACTCTTTCACACACACCCTTAACCATATGCACCCTAGGGACTTCCAGTTCTAGGGTGCATACAATATTTAACTTTTCAAGTTTAGCTCATTTCCTTTTCTTAGCTTATTTTCAGCTAATTCCTATAAGCTGGATCTTTTGTTTTATTTTTCTTAGATTCTTCATAGCTTAAAGTACTTTTCCTAATTTTCTCAAATTTTTCTTAATTCGTTTAGTATTTTTTTTTTTTTTATAATACTTTTAGTTTAAAAGTATTTTTAATTCATAATAAATAAAATAAAAATCAGAAAAATATAATTCTTTTTTCTAAATTATTTTTAATCATTTAGGACTTTTAGAAATTAAATATGCACTTTTAGGGTTAAAATTTGATAATTTAGGTTTTCAAGCTTGTTAAGTTCCTGTTAAGTGCTCGTTTTGAGTTTAGTTTGCGTTAGAACTTATTTGTGTTTTGTTTTCTTGAATTATGTGCTTTTATTTGCTTCCTTGTTTATGTATTCTATCTTAAGTACCAAAATCCAAAATATCTCGACTATTTAATCACCCGATCACGAACCGAATCCAATTTTCCATTTCACATTTCGTTGGGACATTAACGACCCGGGAATATTCATTACTTCCGGAAATATATATAGTTTGACTTTCTTTGACTGATTGGGATTTTCACTCTCTGTTAGAGAGCGAATTGACTAATTGGTCAATTAAGTATTGCTATTATATATTATATATATATACTTGACGAACATCAGTGTTTGTGTGTGAAAGTGATAAAACCTGTAAATGGGGTTCCTATTTATAGGAGTAATATTGGAAGGAGGCTCTAGGCTTTCGTGTCTTGATTAGAAAGTGACCATCTGCTGGGAATTATGCGAAGAAGGATTTAACATATCTGCCAAGGATTCTCATTAAGTAAAGCAGTAATCATCAAGAAGAGATTATGTCAAGTATAAAAGTCGTGCTGTATCTCTCAAGAGTGAAGCCGACTAGGATCTGCACACGCTTTATTAATTATATGCTAACCCATCATTATTCTTGAACCGCCCGAGGTTAGCATGGGTATTATTGTAACGCTCAATATTGTTTAGTGTTTAGTCATTAAATGCATGCTTGCATGCTTAGTCGATTGAGTAGTAATAGTTTAGGTTCCTCGTCTATAAAAGGAACTTCATAGTTTGTAATAGAAAACAAATTCAAACATAGAGTTTCGCTTAATAAAATATCCATAGAGGATCTAAGTGTTCTTAGTTATAACAACTTGTATTTACATTCCGTTATAGAATACGAGTTGTAGAGATTTTCTATTAGTTTGCTTATGATTACATAGGCAACACTAACTATCCACGAGTGCTCAAGATCCGCTCAAGGTCTCGTCTGTGTTCAACAAGTGGTATCGAGCCTCTGGAAAGTCTCTACGATATCGAGAACCATATTTAACCTCACCCCATACAACCAAAAATACTTTCACCATGCCCGAACTCGATGATGAACCAAGTCACCAACAACAACATCAAAAACACCACCTCTATGCAACAACTTAGTCTTTCCAACAAGAATGGTAAGTTTCCTTATCTTAAAAAGGAAGAGTATGATATGTGGACAATGAAGATGCGAATCGGATCTCCAATATTGATTGGAATCTATGGGAGATTGTAAAGAAAGGAAACAATCAAGAAGACTATCCTGCATCTTGATGGTAAGTTTACCATTGCTCCTCCCAAAACTCGCCAAGAGATTCTAGCCGTGCAAGAGAGCACAAAGTAAGAACCATCCTTCTTCAAGCCATTCTCGAAGATCACTGGGTGATTTTCACCACATGGATGATGCAAAGGACATATGGATGGCGCTTAAAGCAAGGTTCGTGGCAATGAAGAGTCCGTAAGAATGAGGAAGTCCATGCCGAGACAACACTTTCAAGAGTTCAATATCTCGTATAAGAAGGTATCCATGGGATACGACAGTTTCATAAGATTTTGAGTCACCAAACCAAATTAATGCAAACCCGACAATGATGATTGCAATTCAAAGTTCCTTCGATCTTTGCCTCCATCATGGTTACATGGGCATAGCCCTTAAAGCTAAAGGCGCGGGCTGGACATGCTCACTTTGATGAGTCAGACAACAAACTCAAATCTCTTGAACCCGATGTCGATCTCCCTACCGCATTCTCTTCCGGGTCATACAAACCTTTGTTGGGACATCTCACCCAATATGATGATGCATGCTCCAAGTCCATCTTACTTACCATCATCATCTTATCGTCCCACCATCATGTCCTCAAGCTAAACCGGTAGTATATTGGAGGATGTTCTTCATTCATTTGTTCGCCGACATGATACTCAAGAAGATCTTGTCTATGAAGATTTTGATCTGCTTGGACCCACTTGAAATGGAGGAGATGAAACCGAAATGGCGGTGGCCATGCTTTCAAGAGATATCAAGAGGTTCGAGGAGAGGTCGAAGAAAGTTTGGCTTCAAGGAAAGGATCCACTGCTTTGACAGGAGAAAGGTCAAGTTTTCTCTTGTCACCGATGGGTCATTTCTCAAGGGAATGCAAAGATAGAAGAGGGAGAGGAACTAACTACAATTCCTATCGCAGTAATCGGAAGTCGGAACTTCAGCACTCTTGTCACCTTGGATGAACAGCCAACTGGCCGCATATGAACTTGAGAATGAGGAAGTCGCTAATACAGAAGCTTGGATTGTCAAGGCGAGATGTACATCGAAGATAGGCATGATCAATTTGCCTTGATGGGACTCTCTCTCGTGTACACAATCAGATATTTGGTTGTAGTGAAAGATACAATGAACTTAAAGAAGCTTATGATACTATGAAACCTAAATACAATGAATGCTATGTTGATAATGAAGCTTATAAACTCGTTAAAAACATTAGAAAGACAAAAGGTATGGTTTCAAAAGAATCGATAGCTTATGAAGAAAAGATAAAGGTGCTACAATTTGATCTAGATATTGCAAACATTAACTTAAAACGCACCTAAAAGGAAAAACTGATGCTATTGCCGAGAACCTAGAGCTTAAAGAGAAACTAGTCAAGAAATAGCTAGGCATAAATAATGGCTAATATCGTGACAATCTAGCTAGAGAACTCTATAATAGTCAATCGCTGAACTCGAATAGGTTTAGTTTTAATAAGTATGTAGGATTGAAGCTAGGCAAGATGGGCGAATCTACACCGCAGGGTTAGCAAATTTTAAAAAGGAAGGTGATTTACATGCTGTCCTGGACCTATTAGAGGTGAATTCATGCCCATCGACCGCTCCATTATCGCTGACTTTGATGGATCACACCATCTGTATGGCAAAAGTCAAAAGACTTGCTAGACACCGATGCTTCATCTTATGACTTTGTCTCTTTCTTTGACAAAGGACAATTCATCGGATCAAGGATCTACTTCCACCGTGATTCAAGTGATAAGTCGACCTTCCCAAGCCCTCACCGAGCCTACACCCAAGCCTCGCACTCCAAGTCTATCTACAAGCCTTCTAGGGTAGCTATCGAGGAATCAACTTCCAAGCATGTTTCCCACGAAGACTTGTCCTTTAAATCTTTGCATAATATGTCCGTTAAAACAATTCCTTTAATGTTTCGTTTAAGTACTTCTACATGTAATAGAACATCTTCTCTCGTTGAATAAATCTTCCAAAACGAAGACATGTTTTGTATGTGGAAGTAAAGTTCATTTAATTAAGGATTGTGATTTCTATGAGCAAAGATTGAGTGTATGTGCTACTCACAGAAACCTAGACCCGTGGACCAATGTTAAGACTATTCCACCTTATGTCCCATTAAGCTACTTATAATCGACTCTCCTTGGAGGAGATCGATGATAGACCTTATGTGCAACCTACTAGCCCATACTTTAAACACGGTTATTGGCCCGTATATGTTGACTCTATGAATAATGGGAAAGGGTGTTCAGTACCGTCAAGTCCTCAAGAAGTTGTTCTTGGAATAATAAGGGACCTAAACTTCAATGGAAACCCAAGAACAATGGTGGATCTTTCATATGCTAGACCTAAATCTTATGATCCATTAAGGTGTTCAAGTCGGCAATGACTTGAGCCTCCTCCTATACTAACATTCTTTGTATATATGTTTGTTTCTCGCAGATCATCCTCTAAGCATAAAGATATTGGTATTGTTGATAGTGGTTGTTCAAGAAGCATGTCGAAATAGAGATATGATGCACAATTTTGTTCCTATCAAGAAGGAGGCAATGTGACTTTTGGTGAAGTGATGGTAGAATTATCGAAAGGCACCATCAAGACACCCCTACCGAACTTTGAGAATGTGTACTATGTTGGGAACTTCAGAACTTCAACTTGTTCTCGCCTCACAAATTTGTGACACCAAGAACAAGGTACTCTTCTCCAAGATGAACGCCTTGTGCTTTCTAAAGAGTTCAAGCTTCCGAAGATACTTCAATTCTACCGAGAGTTCCTCGAACTCACAATCTATACACATTCAACCTCAATGAAGTTCATCCCGGCGACCTCACTTTTTGGTGGCTAAAGCATCATTGGATGAGTCTACCAAATGGCATAGGAGAATGGCTCATGTGAATTTCAAGACCATAAACACACTCTAAAAGGGTCTTGTTGAAGGTCTACCCTCCAAAGTTTTCCAATGATCATAATTGTGTTGCATGTAACAAAGGAAGCAACATGTAGCCTCCTACAAAGTCACACCGCAGAGCATTATCTCGAGCCTCTTCAAACCGTTACATATGGATCTATTTGGTCCAACTCAAGTCAAGCATTGATCACAAATACTTTTGTTTGGTTATCACCGATGGCTATAGCAGATTTTGTCAAGTGTTCTTCTAAGGACTAAAGATGAAACATCTCCAAAGGTGTTGAAAGACTTCATCACCCTTGAAAATCACTGAACAAGAAGGTTAAGTGGAATTCGTGTGATAATGGGACGTAGTTCAAGAATGCTATTATTATAGAACTCAGAGGTCTAAAGGGATAAAGAGGACTACAAGAATCCAAGAACCCCGCAACAAAATGGGTAGCCGAAAGAAAGAATAGACCTCGATAGAGGTCATGAGATCAATGCTTGCACTCTAAATTGCCCACTATGTTCGGGATCAAGTCATGGCACAACTTGCTATGTACTTACAGTAGTCTCCATTACTAGACCTCACCTCAAAACACCATATGAGCTTTCTTTGGGAAGGTTCCACCATTCATTACCTCAAACCTTTGGTTGTCAAGTGACCATTCTAAACACCAGATCGCTTGGGGAAGTTTGATGAGAAAGTCGATGAGGGTTATATTGTCGGTTATTCACCATAGCAAGGTTTACAGAGTGTACAACTTATCCGCTAAGAAGATAGAGGAGACTTTGAACCCGAGATACGGAAGATAAGCCCAATGTTCAAGGATGGGTCATGCTGTGGTCTTTTGACCTTGACTACCTAACTCGATTATCCGGGTTATACTAGACATATGGCTAACCAAAGTGCAGTGCTCAAGAATCTCCCACTAACAATGCATGTACCTTGATGTCGACTCGAAGTGAATTTGAAGATGATGAACAACCTATACTTGTGCCTTCTTTCTCCCCAACAATGTTGCAGGTAACACTTCTAGAGATATCACGAGAGCGAAGATGAATCACACTATGTCGAGGACCTTGCTAGGCTTCAGACTCAAGAGTTTGCATTAAGCTTGAAGTCGAGAAGGTGAATGGGAGCTTGCAAATGAGGTTGTCGCTGGAAACCATATTTCGCCGACACCGATGCGCCTCCCATCACATCAAATCACCGAAAGCTCGACTGCTTTACCCTATTCCTTCTAGAGTGTCCATGACTTTGGTGAACCCTATACTCGCTTCCAAGACCTTCGATCTTGGAAATCATCAACCCAACTGCATTTTCACCTCACCTTCCTATGACACAACTTTTGTACCAACTGTGTTCTAATCTTGAACCTTCCATTGAAGTCAAACCCACTACTACTAAAAGAATCAACATCACTCACCTCAATCCAATATTATTGGTGACATTCTAGCACCTGTTAGAACTCAAGGGCTATCTCTAGTCCTAAATTTGATAGGTTGCTTTTCTCTTATGTCTCAAATCAAGAAGAGACAATCACACGACTTCAAGCATTGTCTGCTTCATGTTTTCTTTCTCAAGTAGAACCAACCAAAGTCACTCAAGCTCTTGAAGACTCAAGTTGATTGAAGCAATGCAAGATGAAATGCAACGCCAAAACCAACAAGTTTGGATTTTGGTACCACTACCTTATGGCAAATATGCTATTGGAACTAAATGGATTCTCAAGAACAAAAGAGATGCAAGTGGTGTGGTTATTAAAAACAAAGCAAGATTAGTAGCTCAAGGTTACAGCAAGAGGAAGGGATTGATTATGATGAAGTGTTTGCACTGCTGTAGAGTAGAGGCTATTCTAATTTTCTTGGCCTATGCATCCTACATGGGCTTCATGTTGTATCGATGGATGTTAAAGGTGCTTTTCAGATGGAGAGATAGAAGAGAGGTCTATGTCACTCAACCCAAAGGATTTGAAGACCCATCATCCTAATCATGTTTACAAGGTCGTTAAAGCTCTATGGACTTCATCAGCACCAAGGGCATGGTATGCTAGGCTTTCATCATTTCACCAAGCATGGCTACGTAAGAGTGCCATTGATAAGACTCTTTTCCTCAAGAAGAACTCGACATACATCATACTTGTGCAAGTGTATGTGGATGACATCATTTTGGATCCACTAAAGAAGCTTGGGTGGAATTTGAGGATTTGATGAAGGAGAATTTCGATGAGTGCTATGGGGAGCTTACCTTCTTTTTCGGGTCTCCAAGTTCAAAGAACAAGATGGATATTTATCAACAAGATAAATATGTGAGGACATGTTGAAGAAATTTGGTATGGAAGGTGTCGGATCGCCACAACACCTTATGAAGCTCCAAAACAAAACCAAAATGAACCAGATCTACCTGAATGTTCATTTATACAGATCTATGATTGGTTCATTAATGTATCTAACGCCTTCTAGGCCCTGAGACATTACTTTTGTCATGAGTGTTTGCTTCGACATCAAGTCACTCCACTTGTTTCCCATCTCAATGCACCAAGAAGATCTTTAAGTACCTCAAAGGCCAACTCGCTTAGGCTTTTGGTACCCAAAAGAGTCTCCTTTAAGTTGGAAGCATATAGTGATAGTGATTATGTCGGTGCAAATCTGGATAGAGATCCACAACTAGAGGTTGTCAATTCCTTGAACGAGATTGATTTCTTGCAAGGCAAGAAACAAACCATTGGGCTACCTCAACCATCAAGGTAGTATGTTGTCACGCAAATTGTCGCCAAGGTGTCCTTTGATTCAAAATCAATTGCCGGATTACGGGTATAACTTCATGAACACAACACTTTTATTGATAATCAAAGTACCATATGCATTGTCAAAATCCATCCTTTTCACAAGAGAACCAAACATATTGAAATCGGCACCACTTTATAAGAGATGCATATGAAAACATTTGATAAATGTGGCTAAAATTCATATGTATGATAATGTGGCGATCTCATATCAAAGCTTTGATGGACCAAGGTTTCAACACCTTGTGGTCAATATAGGAATGCTTAACCCTTAACTCAGAGAGTTTAAGGGAGGCATAGGTCTCATGGGAGGCATATGCCCTCAGGAGGATTTTGTTCTGCTTTTTTGTTAGTTTTCTTAGTTAAAAAAAACAACTTTTTCTTGCAGTTTGTTGTTTTTGTTAATGGTTTTAACTCACCGTATGTACCTTGTGTATATCAAAGAGTTGGCTAGTCCAAAGGGTACACCTTGGTAAAGACACATCAAATCATTGATAAATTGTAATGATTTGCTCAAAATCATAGGGTTCCAACCACCCATGCTTAATTGCCGAGAGTTGTATGGTCATCAATTCACCATGGCATATTCCTTGTTGGAATCCAAGAATTGGCTAGCCCACAAGTATATGGCTTGTGGTAAAGGCAACCAATCCATATTTGGTTATCAATTCACCAATTCTAAGAATTGACTAGTCCCGAGCAAACGGCCACGTGTAAAGACACATCAACCATTATATAGTTGCCGATTGCTTATAAACCGATGGTTATCAATGTACCATAGTTTTCGAACTTAAACATTTGGCTACTCCAAAGAGGATGGCTATTGGTAAAGAGACATCAACTCCATTATTTTCAATGATTCACCTCTCACAGGAGTTAACACACCGGATGTGATGAGAATAGTATGCAACTAATAAGTATTGATGTACACTATGTCATGTGTTGTCGCAAAGACCGGGCGTTTCAAAGTTTGGTCATCATAGAGATGAGATTATTATTGGTTCTTTTGCTATTGTTATTTGAGAACAATCCTCTAGCATCAAGTCTCTAAGATCTATCATATAGGAAACCGGAACTTAACCAAGTCAAATTCCGCTAGGGAGGATTGTTGGAATTATGCTAAGAAGGATTTCTTGTCAATCGCCAAGGATTCTCGTCAAGTAGAAGTAATCGCAAGAAGAGATTATGTCAAGTATAAAAGCCGTGGCATGCAGATTCAAGCGTGGAAGTCGACTAGATCTGACACGCTGACACTATATGCTAACCCATCATTATTCTTGAACCGCCCGAGGTTAGCATGGGTATTATTGTACCGCTCAATATTGTTTAGTGTTTAGTCATTAAATGCATGCTTGCATGCTTAGTCGATTGAGTAGTAATAGTTTAGGTTCCTTGTCTATAAAAGGAACTTCATAGTTTGTAATAGAAAACAAATTCAAATATAGAGTTTCAGTTAATAAAAGATCCATAGAGGATCTAAGTGTTCTTAGTTATAACAACTTGTATTTACATTCCGCTATAGAATACGAGTTGTAGAGATTTTCTATTAGTTTGCTTATGATTACATAGGCAACACTAACGATCCACGAGTGCTCAAGATCTGTCAAGGTCTGTCTGTGTTCAACACCATCTTCTTTTGGTTCGCGTCAACATCCACAACCACAACCACAACCAAGGTCATATCGTGATGGTCTATAGTGGTAGAAGCTCACTTGAGGAAAGTGAAGATTGTTCCTTTTGCGTTTTACCTTCATCGAGGGAAGAAAGATTTCATTTTTATGTTTATGTTCTGGGTTTTGGTGAGGTGCGAAGAGAGAGAGAGACAATTATTGATAATGATGGGTCATTTTGGTAGGATTAGAGTAGTGCTTTTATATATATATATATATATATATATATATATATATATATATATATATATATATATATATATATATATATATATATATATATATATATATATATATATATATATATATATATATATATATATATATATATATATATATATATATATATATATATATATATATATATATATATATATATATATATATATATATATATATATATATATATAGCGGGAACGCTATTTTCGTAACCAAGAAAACGCGTAATCATGGAACCGTAATCAACCAATCGATTTTTCTTATATTAATTTTTATTATTTAATTCAAAAGGGTATAATGGTAAATTACTATTTTTTTTTCCTTTTTATTTTATTTAAAAAAACGCTTTTTAGTTACTAAAATTTAGGGTTTTTTTTTTTTTTTTTTTTTTTTTTTTTTTTAGTTTAAAAATACATTATGTGCACATGTGTTTTGTTAAAAAAAAAGGTTAACTACTAAGTACATTATGACAATTTGCACTTTCGTTTATGCATATGTGTTTTGTGTATCCGCATGTATTTTTGAGAGATATTACATAAATATAAATACAAACAACAAAACTTTAACAATAGAGTTATGCAATTTCCAAATTTCCAAATTGTATTCAATTTTATTACAAATATATAAAAGCTTGCACATATGCATAATCCAAATTCTTCAACAGTTGGTTCATCTTTAATAGTGCATGTATTCGCTGCCCAGCGAAAACCCATGAAATCCAGAGACTTGTGTTTTTTATCCTTGTGCACATGTGTTTTTATCATCTCGTTAATCTTAATTGATACAAGTCCGTGCACATGTATTCGCCTCCTCGGCATAAGAACCCATGAAGTCCTGCACACGTGTGTTTTATCATCGTGCACATATGTTTTATCATCTTGCTCATCTCAATAGATACAAGTTCTGTACTCAAGATCAACGACGCCAAGTAACCCGCCACCATGACCTTCCACATTAATACACTTATCACCGCCAATAAATTTATGCAATAACAATACATTTATGCAATTTCAATACATGAACTCCGAACCTAAAACACATATGTACTTTCAATACATTTAAACTTCAAATCAGAAAACACATATGCACAAAAGGCATCAATTCAACAAAATCGAGAAACACATGCACTCTCATATAAATTTTAGTTTCACACATTTTAATATATATTCTTAAAACTAAACAAGGTATCATTCATTCAAATATGAATGTTTATTACGCATCTACTAAAATATTATATTGCATCCATTGTCTCAAAAATATCATATACAAATATGCGTGTCTATTTTTGTTTCAGGATGTTGTGGCCACCTACTTAACAAGTAGTAGACATATTATTGACATATTATTGGCGAACCAAAAGAATACAATATCATGTTGGCTGTCTAATAAAAACCATTTTGTTGTCTCGAAAATGCAAAACAATGTTCTTGCTACTAAATATGTGGTAATCGTTATAACCACGTTAGTGCACATATGATTGTCTTATCTAATTTGCAAATTTTGGTAACGTTATAACCACGTTAGTGCACATAATTGTCTTATCTAATTTGCAAATTTTGGTAACAATTGGTGTTCATCAACATTGAATAAAAAAAAGTGAATCCAAATGTTCCATCTCAATGAAAGCGTCAAATGAACCATGAAATAATGAAACCTAATGATGAAACCAAATACCCAACGAGAATAGATATTAATTAATTAAAAACCCAACAAGAATACTCAACTAGAAAACCATATATGCATTAGGATAGTTTAGAATACATAACTATTAAAATTAAATCATACTTTGATATAACAATTTTACCATAAATTTAATGTCAAATGTGAAAATTGAAAGGAACCTCAAAGTAAAATAAACTCATAACAAAGATTAAAAAACATACCTTTTGATTGAACATAGGATGGTGGATCAATAAATGTCAATGAATATAATTAAGATAATGTGGTAGAAAAGGATACGTAGATGTGATTGATTTTTATTCCTAGACCACCACAAGATGAGAGAGATACAAGAGATCAGTTAGTGGCGGCTTAAAAGAAATTGAAAGAGAAGCGAATCAGCCATTTTTGATTTTTAGGTTTCATAGTAACCACCTCCTTTAAATTAGGACAACTTCCAAAAATTAAAAGTGTTATACGTGGTTTTATTTTTAATTGAATTCCAGTATTGCCCCTAACCCTCTTCTGTTATAACACAATAAGTTGTGTTTAATTACAATCATGCCATTTTTAATTTCATCCATTGATTAGATTAATCAAAGGCTCAGATTGGTTCTCGCAGCTTCAAGAAATTATTCGGTTCGAAAAACACTATTATATATATATATATATATATATATATATATATATATATATATATATATATATATATATATATATATATATATATATATATATATATATATATATATATATATATATATATATATTGTTTTATTACTAGCACAATATAAAATGTACCTCGTGTGTTGTCGAGTCTTCACAGAACGTATTCTTCCGGTTGTTCGTAAAATATAGAATTTATATTTTCAGAGACGTTTTTGAATGCGTAATAATATAGTTTTATGACTTTATCATTACATAAAGGTTAACTTATATATGTTTGCCGTTATTAATTTGCTGTCGGTATGCGTGCGGTGCCGTATTTTTCTGGAACCACGATATAACCTCTTGTTTTCATTCGTAATTTACCAGTGAGTGATAAAAAGTGACCATTACACTTTTCTCGATATAAAATATTAATTTTTATGCTACTGCGTGTTGTAGTGTGCGGGATAACTTCCTAAAACAATCGTTTAATCTCACGTATGCTTAAAAATATCAATCAGGGAATAATAAATTCATATTTATTATTAAAATAATCAGTGAAAATTTACCGTGTGTCACAAATACAAATATTAATATCGATATTTAGTGGATCTTATATGAATGACGATTTGTTATTCATAAGAGGGTTTGGTTTGGTGGCTCAAGCCATTTCACCACCTCAACATTTCGACGGTGGGTTAAGTCGGTTATAACAACGGTGTAAGTTAGGGGTGATAGTGGTTGGAGGTGGTGGGTGGGGTCGGTGGTGGCGTCGAGGTGGTTGTGGTGGTATTGGTCGGTGGGTTTGGTAGTGGCGGTGGTGGTTGGTGGTTGGTAATTGGTAGTGGTAGGTGCGTTGGTTGTAGCGACGGTGGTAGGCATGAAATGTAATTCTTAACGAATTATTGCTAGATATTTAACAAAAATTCCAAATTGCCTTAAAAGAAAGAAAATTTGACTACCTTTTCATACAAAAAATAAAAACTTGATGATTTAATTGGAAATGACTCACAACTTATAGATTTTTAGGCATGGTTTTTAAGATCGGGATCCTACCTAGAATCGTTTTCGTGTATGCAAGATCGTGATCGTAAGATCGGATCGGGATCCTAAGATCCTACTATATTGTCATTTTTAAATGATCTTTGTAATATTACTCAAATCTAAAAATTATTATAAATTTATAAACACGAAATTATATTAATGTTTCATGGAAAAGTTTTCATAAATTATGAATATAAAATGTTTAAGAAGAGTCACATGTTGTTGTTTTTTTAAATTATATATAAACATAAACTATAAATTTGTAGTTTTTTAGTTTGCGGTTCGAGAAAAGTAAGATTGGATCGAAGTAGATCTTAAGATCTTATGGTCAAGATCAGGATCCTATAAGATCTTAAGCTTATTAAAATCCTACGTAGGTTCCGAATTGGTTTTGTTTTGTAGAATCGTAAAACCGTAAGATTCTAAGATCAGGATCAAGATCCTAACAATCACGCTTTTATGTGTCATTTGCCTTAAAGTTTATGTTACAAATTTAAGATCATTTGAGGACAAAACATTCTTTACATGCAAATGGATCAATCTCCACCCTCCATCTTTTATCTATTATTATATGATCTAATGGATGAGATTAATCTCAACAATTTAAAAACCCACTTTCATTTTTTTTCTTTCCCAAATATTAATATATTTCAATCGTTATCAGCAAAATATATTATTACGACAAAGATTTAATTATCTTTCAGATAAAGATTGATATATTTCACAAAAAATCATTTTTCACGCTTTTTACATTTTTCATCATCGAAATTTGCATTTTAACACTTGAATATCATCACGCGATATTAAGATAAATTACATATGATATGTATATCATATGTGATTTAACACTAATATCATATGTGATATTACACATCATATGTGATTTAACACTAATATCACATGTGATATTCAAATTAGTGTTTAATCACATATGTTTTTTTAAGCAAATTTCAGTAACGAAAAAAAAATGTAAAAAAAAGAAGTGAAAACACACAATTTTTTTTTCCCGAAAGTATATCAAAGTGCCTATTTATAAAAAGATAATTAAATGCTTGTCAGAATTGATATATTTTTTTCATTAATCTGCTAATGCTTTAAAAATATTTAAACTATAAAAAATAGATGAAATAATAAAATGATTTAATCTTAATAATTGATTTTTTTTTAGATGGAGGGTGAGAATGAATCCTTTAATATGTGAGAAAAACTTGGTATGTAAAATAACTCTTCTCTATGTTACAAAATACAAATATATAATGTTTTTGTTTCATGATTATTCACGTATATAGAGATCTGATTGCCGCGATTTGTATCCTTTTGTAGCCGATGTACATGTATTTTCACAAAAAATGAATTCTTTTGATGTAAAGTATAACACCGGACTAAAAACATTTTTGTATAGAACTCTTTAATCATTAGATCGAAACTTATGTGAATCAAGATCCATATGTCAAAATTAGGCTTGAGTGTGCTTCAGTAGAAGGTAACAAATGCCATTGAAGAAGGTGTCATGAGTTATTAAAGAATATAATATTAATTTCTAAACTAATCTATACTATCTATAATGAAAATGGTGAAGTGAAAAGTGAAAAGTCAAGAAAGTGAAATGTGAAAAAATTAAAAGGAAATGTTGAAATAATTAATTATGAGTAATTTCAACTATTAATACTACATATGCTTCAAAGCGAAACTATTAATACACATCAAAAACCGGACCTGCAGACGCCTTCAAACCCGCCGGGTTGACCCGGTTTAATTTGACCTGCTGCTTAACCCAACCCGTCGGGTTGACCCGGTTTATATTGACTGCTTTTTTCCTGAACTGTTCAACCAATGAACCTCCCGGTCGAACCTGCTTCAAAATATTATGTTAATCCCCAATCTCTCAAACTTTTACTATTTTTTGTTTATAACCCATAAACTTTTTTTATCACTAAAACTATCTTACTAAAAGGTACAATAAAATTTTCACAATGTACAATTTAAACAAGCTACAACATAATTCTAAATATAAAATAATTAAACATACTAATTAATATTATTTTTAAAACACCCTAAAATGAAAATGAAAAGTACATGTTATTATATACATTATACAAATTAATAAAACACACAAAGCTTCATACAAGAAACAAGTTGATGGTGACATATAGTTTTGAAAACTGATCGGACCAACGGTTTCAACCGAAACCGGTCGCCACCATTCGCTTAATCAATAACAAACCATCCGAAACGAACTGAGATGACCCAATAAACCGATACAAACCGTGAATCGTCTCTCATGGTCTCATCGAGATCTATTTCTCCGGTTATCGTCACAGGTACCCATCGCCGCAACGCTGCAGACCCTCGTTACACTATATATAAAGGAAAACCAAAAGTAAAAAGTGAAAATTTGAAACTATTAATACATATTGAAAACCGGGTTGACCCCGGACGCCTAAAACCGGTGGGTTGACCCTGCGACTTGACCCATTTTGACCCAACCCGTCGTTGACTCGGCTTAAATCGAATCGTTTTTTCACTGAAACGGTTCAACCGATTGAACCACCGGGTGGACGGGTTTCAAAACATTATGTTTAATCCCCAAATCTTCAAACTTTTATTATTTTTCGCTTTAGAACCCATAAACTTTTTTTAACACAAAACGATCTCGTCGCTATATAAATATATTATATATATATAAGTTTTTTCAAAACGATTATAATGTTTACAATTAAGAGAAAATATGTCCATTAGTAAGACATTTAACTTTTCATAATGCTAAATACGCCCATTTCAAAAAGATAAACGCTAAATGTGTCAAATCTTTTATAAAATAGCCAAAATTAGCCAATTTGTTTTTATTTTTTATTTTGGGCTAATCACATTCATGCTAATTTTGATATCTTGCGTTTTAACAACCATACCATTAATCCCATCCTCGGTTAGTTTTACGCGACAAGAACGCGTATTGCTAGTTTTATCTCATAACCATGTAATGTTTACTTTCATTTCATTAAATCTTTTATATGTTGTTTGAAAGATGTTAAGAATTTTCATTTGACTTTAATTATCGATAAGATAAACCGCTTGCAATCGCGATTTTCATCGCTCACGCTTCTATTTTAAACGCTACACAAAACACTCACCACAAGATCACAAATCATTAATTATCCGACACTAGAAATCATTGCCGTACCATGCGCTAGGTACTTCGCTTAATCAATTTATATGTACCGAAAATATCAAAAAAATTGGTCGGTTTGACTGCCACAAACTAAATAATGCAAAGGTCCTTTCAGTTTCTAAAATATCACAAACGCCCCTTTTGAATAGGAAAAGTTATCTAACTACAATTCTTTCTTACTCCCGCACCTTACTTGGATGGCCAGTCTTTTTACTTTCTCTTGAGCACAAGAACTATCGCCGGTTGGTTCGCCCAACATCGCTCTGTCAATTGGGACTTTGCAACTATTCTTCCCTAAGCAAGCCTGTTTCAATGTATTGTAACGCATCAATACTAGTCCTAGCTAAGTGTTGTGAGATAGTGTTGTGTACGTGATGATATGAGATACATTGGTTTTACCTTTTCGACTACTTTCTTGGCATTGGGGGCTTGACATGTTCCTTGCATATACGAACCACACGAGCCCCAAGGATTGCCATAGCCCACGAATTGAATTTCCTTAATGATTTTTTGAGCGTCGTCACAAATAAGATTTGCTTCGGTCTTAGGTTTGTCCACAATAGACTTGAGAACATCTCCCTCTAGCCGCCAATTGTTAAGATTTGGTGGATAGTCTTCAAACATATAGCTACATATGACGTCTCGATTGACGGTGTTGATCACAACACCATCTATGTTTCCGCTACTCTCCTCGTACACAACCAAAAGGTTATTTTTTGGTTTTAGATAGGCTCTTGGGATATGATACCTAAATGTACATATATGTTACATGTCATAAAAAAAGAAAGTTATAGTGAATATTAGCAATACTTTGAAACCACTACTTACTCGGTTTGAGAAGGAGCTCCCAGAGGCGAACGGTAGTTTTCCCAGTAACGACCCAGGTTGTGACCATTAACCCAAACTACTCCTTTGCCCATTCTCTCCATCTTGATTGCTACTGGATTCTTTCCTTCTGGGGCATGAAAATTCGTCTACAACATGAAACTCGTTCAAAGCATGAAATCGACAAATATATGTGGCAAGATGGGAGGCTCAAGTAGATTTAAAAGCAGGTCAAAAAATTTCAAATAACATATTGAGTTCTATAGAAGATTAATGTATAAAACAATTCGGGTGATTGTAGACGCATTTGATCAGTTACAGTTTAGCTAAAATTTAAATTTTAAGAGATGCAACCTAAATCAACTCATTATTAGATAGACTGATGAATTGATCGACATTGCCACCTTAAAGAAAAAGAAACAACAACAACACAATAATACTATGAATCCTGATTTGTTACCTTGTACCATGTAATAGGTGTTCCTGGTCCGCCGGCTGGGGCCCACTTGACTTTTTTCGATCCTTCTTCCGTGAATAATCGGAGGGATTCTCCCTCGATGCCAACCTAGATATGCATAAGTTTTGGTACTCTCTTAATTGCATTTTGTTCTCTCTTTTTTTATAGAAACATGAATGTATAGTATATACCTTATGCCCCCATTGGTTAAGTGAGATATCGAGAGAACCACTGCTCATACCCTGTAGCATAACGGCTCGGATACCTGAAAACCTCTTCTCCATATATGCTCCACTATTCTTCACATGAGGAAATGAAAGGCGACGGAAAAAATGTTGAAAAAAAATTAGTCTTGTTAACAACGTATATTGCTAATGATGGTCACTAGTGACATTAATGTAGGATTACAACATGTATATGCAAGAAATAATGGTCCTTGTTTACTCGATATCAAAATTATTCACACTATATGCCACAACTAATTTCATATATCATGTTGACAACATATGTCATATACATATATAATGCTTATTCTTCTCATAAAAAATATATGTCATTAGAAATCATCATTAATTTCGTCAAGTATGTCATGGATAAATTTCACTAATCCTTATAGAACATATGTCATGATCTGCATGAAACTTTGTGTGATTTTATTAAGAGTTTACCGGCAGTCCCACGGTCATTGCCAAGATCGATATATGATTGATTCCGGTCTTCAAACTCACTGGTTTAGTGAATGTAAATGACTTTTCAATGAAACTCCCATGTCCAAACCCTGAATCAATTTTCTTGATTGTCAGTGGTTTATATAAATACGGTTATGTTTAGTTGTGAATGGAATCTCACCTATATATTGACCATTAACAAATGTCAATAATGCATCTCCGAGACTTTGTATTTGAATAACTGGCAAGATATCCGGTCGCATAGGTAGATCATCTTTATCAAGATTTAAGCTACAAAAAAGTTGGAAAACATACGAGGGAGTGAACATCTATCTAACCATGAATAATATGGGGACTAAAATAGTACGCTTAACTAATTTTGACTACACAACACCGTATGTGTTACCTGGTACTATACCACATATAATCTGTGGTATCTTTGGTCATTGAAGTGAGTTCTAATGGCGATTTACTCTGAACAGGTAAATCGTGAAATGTTGGAATGGGTTCGCGGTAGCTTTCCCATTTGAAATTGTTGGCTCTTTTTGAAGGGACAAAGTTTCTTGAGTTATGTTGTGAGATGATCTGTCCTTTTTTTCATACAAGAACATTAGTCTCACCATTTGATGTCATTCAATAAAAGATGTTCGTGAAGAGTATGAGGAAAGAAACTTACAAGTTCTGTACTATAAACAAAATTCTTGCAATCAGGAAGGATGCTAACTGATCGTCGGGGGAGGAAATAGTTTTTCCCCCTAAAGTTGACGGTTCTGTGAATTTTCTTATGCCGGTTGCTCAAAAAAGCCGCACAAAGGTTGCTTTCGGGTTTCTCAAAAGTAACGATCTGCAAAACTCATCAGTAAGGATCAGTGAACTTTAAAAAGGGGTTATATATGAAACTCGTTGATTATTTTTGTAAAATCTTTTTTAGTATTGTTTAGTTAAAAGAAACGCTTACTTGGACAAATTGGTTAACATCTTGGACTTTACGAGTGCCTAAAAGAAATGGCTTCTTTATCAATCTCAAAGTCTTATGAAGGTCTCTAAGGTGACTCCACTTGGGATCTCTTATCAAACCTAACATAAATAAGTTATGACAAAATAACCCAAAGTAACTTTATAAATTTAAGAACCACTTACATGTTTTGTTCAAAGATAAAAGGGAATTACAAGATAGAAGATGCAATGATCTTGGAATGCTCACCAAATTCGTCAAGGGGAGCTTCATCGTAGTAGCGAGTAGTCACAAAAGACGAGCTTGTTCTTCCAAAGTTGGTTCCACCATGATACTAATTAAATAAATAAGACTAAAAGGTTATGTAACATATTTCTCTCTATTCAAAACAATAGTTGTCTAAAAGGGAGTTTATACCATATAGTAATTAGTCATGCTTCCATTATTCATAAAGAACCGAGCAACAGAGAATGAGATATCTTCTGCTGCTCTTTGAGAAGGTGGATCTCCAAAAACCCGATATCTTCAATTGAAACAAACAATAGCACAATATTCAATCATGCCCAAAAGTGGAAATAAGTAGAACTAATAAGAGTAGTATTGATTATCAAAAATATCCAAAGCTTACTGAGCAGTCCAATTTTCAGTCCATAATGAAGGCTTATCAGGGCTGTTTGGGCCACCAAAGGTATCTGCACAATGCCTTCCATTGCATGTACTTATCTAGGCACAAAATCACAAATTATAATCCTATCATAAGTATCTAAATTTTAAGTGTTATCGAAAGTTTAACCAATCTACCTAAGAAAACTATGTTACATTTACATAAAGTGATAACTTAATAGTAAATTCACATGTCATCATAGAGACTTGCTTAAGCTAGCATAGAACTTACCACATTCGCGGGTGCATCTTTTTGCTTGCACATTATCCACGGAATATCAGGATACAACCCTGTCGCCGTATCTGCTGCCCATTTGACATACTGTATACCTTTTTCTCTATATGATTCTTGAACATGGTTATATTCATTTTCGACCTACGATGCACCACAGAAGAAAACTGAAACAAATTCTCTCGATTTCAAGTACAAAAATGATTTATACACTTAACTGTCAAAGATAACAATTGTATGACATACCTGCGCTAGGATAATAGGGCCTCCTTGAGGTGCAAATAACTTCTCGGCCTTCATCATGTTTACTATCAATTCAATGTATCTTTTCATATGTGTCTGCAGAATCAACACAATTTTTGGTTAATGATCCATGTTAAATGGACACCTTCATTCACATCATGAACACAATATTTGTCACTCTCTCAACATGTAATAACAGAAATAGTAAGAGTTTACTGACCATGTATGGTTCGTTATATGAGCGAAATATGATGCCAGGGACATCTCTTAACCAAAACGGCAGCCCTCTAAATAATTGTTTCTCAAAAAGTAAGTACAAATTCTATAAAATGAATGTGAACTATGATTTTACTAATTGACACAAAATAATATTACCCAAGATTCCATTCTGCCTGAATGAAGGGTCCAAGTCGAGGATTACATACATTTTATGTTCCGCAATCAATTTAATGAACTTAACCAAATCATAATTTTCTGTAAAGTTATACTAACAACAAGAAATGAAATAAAATCAGTTTCCAAAACAAAATCTCATTCAAAAAATAATTGTCTGTTAAATTTTGGGGTAATAATCTGTGGCAAACATGTCATTCTATCAATTGCTAATGGCTTTCAAGTTATGTTCATTGCGTATATTACATGGGTTAATCATGGTCAAAGCATAAATGGTTTAAAGTTCCTAGAAGTTCATTTCATCAAGCTTTTTCTCATTTCTCGCGATGCGCCTTTTATAGCCGTTAGAGGGTCTTTGTGTATCTTTATCTCCTATTTAATAAGTCCCTTAATCTAGGGTTAGACACAACCGTGTGTGCATCATTGTCTCACATTTCTCTTCTTTCGATCATTATATCGATCTTGTTTCTTCTTTGTATTTGTCTCGGTTATTGTCTCATTGACATTAACCTAATCTTGTAACACTTTGGATACTATTGTCGGTTTAATCTAAGCCGACTATCGAGGCTTAGGTTTGAATAAAGTATTGTTGTGAATCTATTGTTGCCGATACTTTCGTACATGGTATCGAGCTTGTGCTCATAATCATTGTTGATTCACCATCCAAGGGTTTCTTTGTAGAAACTGGGGACATCTCTTCAAAGAACAAAACCGGTGGTTTGGGGTTATTACTACGGCGTAATCATGGTTATTTTCTATTCACAATTAGCCCTAGACTAAGTGAATCTAGGTAATTGTGATTTGTTCTTTCCACGATATTGCTCGTAAGTCTAAGTCTACTCTTTTCTTCAAACAAACAAGACTTAAGTCTTTGTGGTGCAAACGGTAGACTAACATCTTGATCCGCCACCGAGTGGTATGAATACTGCTCTGGTTTACCCCAAATCCACGTGCTTGGTGCTTGTTGTTTCTTAATTACAAAGTCTTATTTATTTCTTTATTTGTCTATCTCGCTCTAGTTATTATCTCTCGTCGTGTTATTTGTCCGCCTTATTGTTTGCATTATGGTCATGGTGATGATAATACGGTGGTGGTTCTTCCACCGAGAAAAGCTTATCCTTTGGTGATGCTTTGTATTTACACCCTAATAACACCAATGGTACTCCTATTATTTCCATCAAACTCACTGAACCGAAAATTATAAAATATGGAATATGGCCATGACCTTTGCCTTAAGGAATCATAATAAGTTAGGGTTTATTGATGGTACTTGCATAAGAGATGACTCAAATCCTAGTCTTGCTAATCAATGGGATACCAGAACTCGTTGTGGTTACTTGGATTCTTAACTCTCTCATCCCGAACTATTTGTCGGTGCTATCTATGCTAAACCGCTTATGAAATGTGGAATGATCTTAAAGATACTTATGATAAGGTTGATGGTTCAACCATTTTAATTTACATAAAAATATAAACTTTCTTAGTCAAAGTGGGTCCTCTCTGCGATTATTACAACAACCTTAACTCTTTATGGAAACAATTTGATTGTATGATTAGCTTGCCTCCTCGCACTTGTGAGGTCGCAAAACATTTTGAAAACACAATCGCTAATCAAATTAATGCAATTTCTTATGGGTCTTGATGACTCCTATGTTCCCATCGAAGTAATATTTTAACCGAGATCCTTTGCCTAATGTCAAACCGCTTTCTCGTTGTCTCGGAGAAGAATCTCACAGAAATGTTTCATCCGGGAATAGCTCGCTAAACCCAATGCTACGCCTTTTGTCGCAAAAACTTCGATGGTGGAAAATTTTTGATAACAAAAAGGATTTAACAACAACACTTTTAATAAAGGTTCGGTTTTAATGTCGGTAATACCAAACAACAGAGGACCAAACATGAATCTCAAATGTACTAACTGCAAAAACCCGTCACACTGTTGATAGATGTTATGATCTTGTTGGTTATCCTGCCGGATATGTCAAAAGGAACTTTAATGCTAAACCCGCTGCAAGAATAATGTTTCCACCGATGCTAATCATATCACCGATAATAGAGCTAGCAACTCCCCGCCTCTTTGTCAAATGAATGCTCTCCGCACTTATGAGTCTTCTTAATGACAACAATGTGTCCTCTCGCTAATGCCAACATGGCGGTAAAAATTTTTCGTGAACTTTCTTTAATGGCGTGTCAAGTTTAATATAAACTTCAACAAATTTTTAACAACAACACAAAACCTTATCCGAAACATCGCCTTGGTTGGATTGTTGACTCGTGCAAATCAAGACATGACCAGATCTACAAAATTTTAATTAATGTTGTTGACATTTCAAATCTTGGTCTAACTGTTGGACATCCCAATGGTACTCGTGCTTTAATTACTAAAATTGGTGATTTAAAGGTCAATAATGACCTAACTCTTTTGATGTTCGTTGTTCCCGAGTACAATGTCATCATCGTCTGCTCATAAGATTGCTAGAGACAACAAGATGTTTGTTGGGTTTAATGAATCTAATTGCTATATACAGATTTACATCAAAAAGGATTGTGGGATTGGTAAACAATGCAATGGGTTATATATGTTTGATATTGATTCTACATGTAAGATTACTTCTAATAATTGCATTTTTGTTTGTCATGTTTCTAGAAATCTCGGCATCAAAGACTTGGTCATCCTCCGACCAAGTCCTACATATACTTAAATCCACTCTTAAACTTGATAGTACATCCGAATCGACCATCTTTGTGATACTTGCAATAAAGCTAAACAAACCAGTGGAACCATTCCTCTAAGTGAACATAAATCAACTAAAATTGGTGAACTTGTTCATCTAGATGTATGGGGACCATATAAAGTCACTAGCGAGATGGTTACAAATATTTTTAACTATTGTTGATGACTATTCTAGGGCGTCTGGTTTATATGCTTAAGGAAAGGATGATGTTTATGTTTCCATTGTTAACTTTACTCATATGCTATCAAATCAATTTGAACACAATGTTAAGATATTCGTAGTGATAATGGGATGAATTTGTCAATAACAAACTTCAACACTTCTTTCATGAAAAGGAATTTTACATCAAACCTCTTGTGTTTACACACCACAACAAAATGGTATTGCAGAAAGGAAACATAGGCATCTCCTTAATGTGGCTAGATCCCTTATGTTTCGTGGGAATTACCTCTATATCTTTGGCCCGAATGTGTTCTAATCACGATATGTCATAAACAGGTTACCCTCTTCAATGTTGTCTGGCAAGTCTCCCTTCTCCTTTGTGTATGGGCATGACCCTTCACTCTCTCTCCTTAGAGTCTTTGGCTGCTTATGCTATGCCACCATTCTCAACATCTCTGATAAATTTGGTAGTAGGTCCGAGAAAAGTGTCTTTATTGGTTATTCAAATGAGAAAAAAGGTTATAAACTTTTAAGTTTAGAAACAAAAAATATCTTTTATTCCAGAGATGTCAAATTTTATGAAACTGTTTTTCCCTTCAAAATGAAAAATTCTTTGTCAAAACCTTTTGTTGAAACTTATGTGCCTAAAGATTTAAATCACAAAAATTTCTTTGACTCACAAATAAGTCCCAATGATGAAGGGAGAGTGACATCCTATGAAGATGGCACAGTGTTGGGTCATCCTACTAGGGATGATGAACCTGTTGCAACTTCCATAGATGATAATACACACCCCGAGGGCATCAGATCACATGAATCACATCCCGCCGATGCATCTTCTCGATTCTTCGGGTACATCTTCCGATTCACATCGACTCGAACAAGAAGAAGGCTTGCCACCACTCATCGCTAGAAGGTCAACCGAGTTTCTAAGTTGCCCAAGAATCTTAATGACTTTATTGTTGAAGGAAAGTTAAATATGGTGTTGAAAAGGTTGTTAATTACTCTAACCTTAACAAAGATAATTATCGCTTTGCTTCTAGTCTTAATAAAAGTATTGAACCCACCATTATGAAGAAGCTATCCTTGACAAGAATTGGGTTGATGCTATGAACTCAAATTGAGGCCTTAAATGAAAATCATGCTTGGGATATAACCGATCTACCTCCTAATAGAACTCCCATTGGTTACAAATGGATCTTTAAAATCAAATATAAAGCCAATGGTGAAGTTGATAGATACAAGGCTAGATTAGTTGCTAAAGGTTATAACCAAAGGGAAGGAATAGACTATGATGAAACTTTTTCTCCTGCTAGAAAATGTCTCATCGTTAGATGTCTTATTGCCTTAGCCGTGAAAAACAAATGGCCTCTTTTCCAACTTGATGTTAACAATGCTTTTTGTATGGAGATCTTGATGAGGATGTCTATATGACCATCCCTAAGGGTTCTAGAATGAGAACAATAAGAATAAAGTTTGTAAACTTGTCAAGTCTCTATATGGCCTTAAACAAGCTCCCGTGAAATGGAATGAAAACTTGTTAGTGTTTTAAAAGAAAATAACTTTGTTCAATCTGTCAATGATCACTCTTTGTTCACCAAAATAGAGAATAACAAGTTTATTGCTCTACTTGTTTATGTGGATGATATTGTTCTTACTGGAAACTGCATTGATGAGATAAACCTATTCAAAGAGTTTCTAAAATCAAAATTTCATATCAAAGACTTGGGAAACTTAAAATATTTTCTTGGCATTGAGGTTCTAAAAACTGGGAATGACATATGTCTCACCCAAAGAAAATACTGTCTTGAACTCCTCAAAGAATTTGGTCTCCTTGGTGCAAACTCGTGTCCACTCCTATGGAACCCAACTCGTTCTTCCATACATACCCACACCGATGATCCCTTACTTGTCAACATCATCGGTTATCGGGTTACTTGGGAAACTTATTTATCTCACCCATACAAGACCGACATCTCATACTCGCTCATTGTCCGGCACAATATATGCATTCTCCTCTCAAATCTCATCTAGAATGTGCCTCAATGTTCGAGATATCTAAAAGGAGCTCCGTGAAAAGGTCTAAGGTACAATTTCAAAGAACTCGAAAACCATCTTGAAGGGTATAGTGATGCGATCGGGCTAAATGCAAGAAAACCAGAAATCATATGTGTTATTGTGTTTTCTTTAATGACTGCTTGATCTCATGGAAAAGCAAAAACAAAACACTCTTTCAAAATCTTCCACGTAAGCGTAGTATAGATCTATGTCTATCGCTGCATGTGAAATTATTTGATTCAAAAATCTTAAAAGATCTAAAAGTAGATATCAATCTCCTCGTTAATCTTTTTGTGATAACAAATCGCTTTGCAACTTGTCATCAATCCTGCTTTTCCATGAAAGATCAAAACATTTTGAAATTGATGTTCACTTCATCGTGGAAAAATTGCAAGAGGTGTTATAAGTGCCAAAAGATTGGCTCTTCAAACCAAACTGCAGACATTCTTACAAAAACCTTCCTGCTTATCAAGATAAATTCTTGTGTGAAAAATTGATATTGTTTGATATGTTTGCCCATCGATTAAGGGGAATGTTAAATTTTGGGGTAATAATCTGGCAAACATGTCATTCTATCAATTGCTAATGGCTTTCAAGTTATGTTCATTGCGTATATTACAGGGGTTAATCATGGTCAAAGCATAAATGGTTTAAAGTTCCTAGAAGTTCATTTCACCAAGCCTTTTTCTCATTCTCATTTCTCATTTCATGCGCCTTTTATAGCCGTTAGAGGGTCTTTGTGTATCTTTATCTCCTATTTAATAAGTCCCTTAATCTAGGGTTAGACACAACCGTGTGTGCATCATTGTCTCACATTTCTCTTCTTTCCGATCATTATAACCGATCTTGTTTCTTCTTTGTATTTGTCTCGTTATTGTCTCATTGACATTAACCTAATCTTGTAACACTTTGGATACTATTGTCGGTTTAATCTAAGCCGACTATTGAGGCTTAGGTTTGAATAAAGTATTGTTGTGAATCTATTGTTGCCGATACTTGGTAATTATTTGTGTTCGGGACGTGTGTGGTAGTTGGATTGGTGTTTCGATCCTATTGGTACCCAATTGAAACATATTAGGGTTTGTTCCAAAACCCTAATTAATTCTGAATTGGGGGTTTTGATCTTGGAGTGCTCTCTGGTTCTAATTAATCATAATCATCCTTAGACTAAGTGAATCTCGGGTGATTGTGATCGGTCTTTATTTCTTCCACGCACAAAGCAATCGTAAGTTCTTTCTCCTTTCTTGTTCAACAATATTCAAGCCGAGTGGGTGCAAACGGGTAGGTTAACACCTTGATCCGCCACCTCCGGTGGTGTGAATACCGCCCGCCTACCCTAGTTCAAAGGCTTGATACTTGTTGAATCGTGGGTGTGAGATATTTATTTCTTTGCCCTTATTTACTAGTTTGAAGGAGGATAGGTTAAGTTAGTTTGGAGGTTGATTTGGGATTAGTTGCCTTTATTGATTGAGGTTGTTGTTGTTGCCTTTTTTGTTTACTTATCTTTCTCTCGTGTTGTCACCATGGTTGTGATGATGATGAACCCGTTCATAATAAATCATGATTAATACTTTTCTCGAATTAAACTTACATTTGGTGATACTCTACTTGCACCCTAATGACACTAGTGGTAATCCCATTATATCCGTGAAATTAACCGGTTCGAAAAATTATAAAATATGGAGCATTGCCATGACATTTGCCTTAAGAAATCATAATAAACTTGGTTTTGTTGATGGAACTTGTAGAAATGATGTATCTAATGCTAGTCTTGCTAAACAATGGGATATGTGTGACTCTGTTGTTCTTACTTGGATTCTAAACTCTTTAAGTCCTGAGCTTTTTGCTGGTGCTATATACTCCAAAACTGCTTATGAAATGTGGAATGACTTAAAAGAAACCTATGACAAAGTTGATGGATCTGCTGTCTTTAATATACATAAAAACATCAACTCTTTGGGTCAAAATGGGTCCTCTCTTGCTGATTATTACAATAATCTTAACTCCTTATGGAAACAATTTGACTCTATGATCGCCTTCCTACATGTACTTGTGATGTCGCAAAACATTTTGAAAAACATAACCACTAATCAAGTTAATGCGGTTTTAATGGGTCTTGATGACACTTATGTGCCTATCGAAGCAATATTTTAACCGTGGATCCTTTACCATCCGTCAAAGCGCTTTTCTGTTGTGTCGGGAAGAATCCCATAGGAACTTCTCTCTGGAACTGGATCCATCAAACCCAATGTCTCGCTTTTGCCTCAAAATTTTTGATAATAAGAAAGAGGAAACAATAATTACAAAGGCTCAAATCCCACTTCGAGAACAATACATCCGTAACATCTCTAACAACAGAGGACCCAATCTTAACTCGAATGCTCTAATTGCAACAAACCTGGTCACACCATTGATAGATGCTATGACCTTGTTGGTTACCATGCTAGTTATGGAAAAAGGAACTTCAACTCTAATACTAAACCTGCTAGTAACAATGCTTCTTCTTCTTCTGATGTTAATCTTGAAAATAGAACTAGCAACTCTCCTGTTTCTTTGTCCAATGAACATATGGCCAGACTCATGAGTCTTCTCAATAACAGTCCTGTCAATGCCAATATGGCAGGTAAATGTTTTTCAGGAACCTTTTTTAATGAAAGTGTTAAATTCAACCTAAAATTTGAAAAATATTTTAATGGAAACACAAACCTTTTGAAAGGGAAAATCAGTCTGGGTTGGATTGTTGACTCTGGAGCAAATCAACACATGACTGTGTCTTCAAATTTTTTGGTCAATATTGTTGATGTCTCTAAACTTGGCCTCACTGTTGGACACCCAAATGGTACTCAGGCACTAATCAATGAAATTGGTGACTTAAAAATCAACAACAACATTACTTTACATGATGTCTTAGTTGTACCTGAGTACACTGTCAGTCTGCTATCTATTCATAAACTTGCTAGAGATAGCAAGCTATTTGTTGGTTTTGATGAATCTAAATGTTACAGTAAAACCTTCATAAATTAATACTCGATAAATTAATAACCTCGATAAAATTAATAATTTGTCCCGTCCCAACTTGGGACCGGTACAAATTTGGACCCCAGTCGATAAAATAATAAGATAATAATATTTTTGAAACCCCAGTATATATATTAGTCCCAACGAAATTATAAATTAATAATTACTAAGAATTCTATATATATGTATATATGTGTGTGTGTGAGAGAGAGATATATATATATATATACACTTCAAAATACTAAGATTGTTTAGGAAAAAATGAATCCATAGTCATTTGTTTTTTGCTGAATTTCAAATATATATTGAGTTTATCTTAAAATCTCTTTGTTGCTCTAAAGAGTTGGTGCGTTGTCTTCTCGTATTGCAACCAAAAGTATTAATTTTATATCATAAAGTGTGAATGTGAATTCATAAAATGTTAATTGGAACTTGTTTTTCAAATTTATTTTTCGTTTCTAATGAGTATACATTGTAACTAGCTAGTATATTAGACTTGAAAATTTAATGGCCATACGTAAGACCTTTTTAAATTAATAAATTATTAATTTATCGATATAATAATATCTCGCTAAATTAATAAAATATCTCGGTCCCAACACTATTAATTTATAGAGGTTTTAATGTATATTCAGGACTTTGCAACAAAAAGGAATGTGAGGATTGGTAATCAATCTAATGGCCTTTACTTATTTGATGTTGACTCTGCTTGTAAGATTGTATCTAATAACTGCATTTCTTCATGCTTTGTTTCTAGAAACCTCTGGCACCAAAGGCTTGGTCATCCCTCTGACCAAGTCTTACATGTCCTTAAACCCAGCCTCAACCTTGATAATCCAACTGACTCTAACCATCTCTGTGATACTTGCAACAAGGCAAAACAAACCAGGGAACCTTTCCCTTTAAGTGAACATAAATCTACTAAAATTGGCCAACTTGTACACCTAGATGTTTGGGGTCCCTATAAAATCACTAGCAGAGATGGCTACAAATATTTTTTAACTACTGTTGATGATTACTCAAGGTCTGTTTGGGTTTATATGCTTAAAAGCAAAGAAGAAGTCTATGATTCCATTGTAAATTTTTCCCAAATGCTATCAAATCAATTTGAAAGTAATGTAAAAATTTTCAGAAGTGACAATGGTACTGAATTTATCAACAACATAATGCAACAATTTTTTCATAATAAAGGAATTCTACACCAGACCTCTTGTGTCTACACACCCCAACAAAATGGAATAGCAGAAAGGAAACATAGACATCTTCTCAATGTTGCTAGATCTCTTATGTTTTAGGGGGAATTACCTCTTTACTTATGGCCTGAATGTGTTCTCACTGTTGTTTACCTTATCAACAGGTTACCTTCCTCTGTGTTGTCCGGCAAATCTCCTTTCTCTCTTGTGTATGGGCATGACCTACACTCTCTCATATTAGGGTTTTGGTTGTCTTTGCTATGCTACTATTCTTAACAATTCTGACAAGTTTGATAGTAGATCTGAGAAAAGTGTCTTTATTGGTTACTCTAATGGAAAAAAAATGCTACAAACTCTTAAGTTTAGAAACAAAAAATGTCTTTTTTTCAAGAGATGTCAAGTTTTATGAAACAGCTTTCCCTTTCAGAATGAAAAACAATCTCCAAAAACAGGTTTTTGAAACTGGTGTGTCAAAAGATTTAAACCACAAAAACTTTTTTGATACTGACAACCCTAAAAGACCCAATGATGAAGGGAGAGTGTCTTCCAATGATGATGGCACTGAGTTGAATCCTCTTAATGAGGATGGTAACTCTGTTGCAACTTCCATAGAAGAAAATACACACCCTGAGGGCACTGTTCCTACTGAAACAAACTCCATTGACATCAACTTTGATGTTAATTCTAATTTTGACTCTAATGAGTCCAATCCTGAACAAGGAGGCTTGCCAGCCATCACTACAAGAAGGTCAACCAGACCTACTAGAATGCCAAAAAACCTTAATGATTTTATTGTTGAAGGGAAAGTTAAATATGACATAGAAAAAGTGGTGAATTATTCTAATCTTGATTCTGATAGTTACTGTTTTACTTCCAACCTTAATAAAAGTGTAGACCCTACTTGTTATGAGGAAGCCATCCTTAATCCTAATTGGATTGATGCTATGAATGCTGAAATTGAGGCCTTAAATACCAACAAATCTTGGATCATAACCACTTTGCCTGCTAACAAGAAACCTATTGGTTACAAATGGATTTGAAAAATAAAATACAAATCCAATGGTGAAGTAGACAGATATAAAGCCAGGCTTGTTGCCAAAGGCTTTAACCAAAGAGAAGGCATAGATTACAATGAAACTTTTTCCCCTGTTGTGAAAATGTCTACTGTCAGACTTCTTATTGCCTTAGCTGTTAAGAATAAATGGCCCTTGATGTTAATAATGCATTTCTTTATGGTGAGCTTGATGAGGATATATATATATGACTATTCCAAAAGGTTTTTCTGATGAAAACAACAAAAATATGGTTTGCAAACTTACCAAATCCTTATATGGCCTCAAGCAAGCTCCCAGGAAATGGAATGAAAAACTTGTTGGTGTTCTCAAAGAACATGGCTTTGTTCAGTCTGTGAGTGATCATTCTTTATTTACTAAAACCAAAGATAACAAGTTTATAGCTTTACTTGTTTATGTTGATGACATTGTTCTTACTGGTAACTGTGTTAAGGAAATTGAACATTTCAAAGTCTTTCTTAAAACTAAGTTCAACATAAAAGACTTGGGGTCTCTCAAATTCTTTTTGGGTATTGAAGTGATAAAAACTAGGGATGATATATGTCTCTCCCAAAGAAAATATTGTCTTGAAGTTCTAAAAGAATTTGGTCTCCTTGGGTGTAAACCTGTGTCTACACCTATGGAACCTAACTCCGTTCTTCTTTTTATTCCAACTAAAGATGACCCATTTCTTGATAACATAACTGGGTACCAAAAACTGCTTGGAAAACTGATTTATCTTACTCATACTAGACCTAACATATCCTATTCAGTTCACTGTCTGGCACAGCACATGCACACCCCCATAAAATCTCATTTGGACTCTGCTCTGAATGTTCTAAGATATTTGAAAGGTGCTCCTTGTAAAGGCCTAAGGTATGACCATAGCAGTTTCAATAATGTTCTTGAAGGATATAGTGATGCAGATTGGGCAAAATGTATCAAAACCAGGAAATCTGTTACTGGTTACTGTGTTTTCTTTAACAAGTGTTTGATATCATGGAAAAGCAAAAAACAAAACACTCTCTCAAAATCATCAACTCAAGTTGAATATAGATCTATATTTGCTGCACTGTGAAATCATTTGGGTTCAAAAATCCTAAAGGATCTAAATGTTGACATTAATCTTCCTATGAACTGCTTTGTGATAACAAATCGCTTTACAACTTGTCACAACCCTGCTTTCCATGAGAGATCCAAACACTTTGAAATTGATGTCCATTTTATTAGAGAAAAAATTGCAAAAGGTGTTGTGAGTGCCATCAAAATTGGCTCCTCAAACTAAACTGCAGACATTTTGACCAAACACCTTCCTGTGTATCAACACAAATTTCTTTGTGAAAAACTGAGATTATTTGACATGTTTGGGAAACAGCTTAAGGGGGAATGTTCCAAAACACCTAAGTAACCTATATCCCAAGCATGTCCTAGTTGCTATCTCACTTGTGGTGTTTTATGTGCAGGCTCTTATGAGGGCTTATTCGGACATTCTAATTCTTCTCTATCAAAAGGACCAAAGATATGCTTATTATGGAAAAGATAGAAAGATAGAGGGTCCTTGTTTCTTTCTTGGTTTTATATTGTGGTCCCTCTTAGGGTTTAATCACCAAGTCACTTGCAGCCTTCTTCACTTGCTACTCTCTCTCTCGCACTAAATATTGGTGTACTAGGATCCGTTGATCCCTTTCGCCTTGTACCTTTGATCGCTTGATCTCTTTCAATCTTTGTAACAATTTGATTACTATCTTATTCAACTGCATGCCACTATTGTAATTCATTCTTGAATAAAAGTTACTTGTTGCTCTGTCTATCTCTTTGATACCATCGCACAAATATTATAGTTAGTGATTCTATTCCATATTAGTGCATTTATGAGGAAAACCCACACAAATTCCACCTGGAGGAAAATCCTTCACGGAGAGACTCAACCCGAGACCTCTCGCATGTGGTAACACCTCTTGCCAAGATATCTTAAAGAGACTTGGTGGCCAACTGAGCTAGCCCAGTTGGTTTTATCTTGTTATTTATGTGATTATAAAGGTACCATAACCCTAATGGACCGTAAACTACAATCGGGGTTACCTCTAATCTATCTTCTAATATTCTCTCGTAATCCGAACGGCGAAACGTGAAAAATCATATTAGATTAGAAAACTAAATAAACCTAAAAGAAGACATTATGGCAATAAAAGCGATAACTGGTTTATGAAAAAATATGATAGCAAACGAAAGCAATTCTCCAAAACATCAACAAAGCAAATAACAAATTTGTTGACAACAAGTGGAGATTAATCTTCATCATGCACCACCAACATCAACATTAAAAGCAAAATGTAGATTTATTTTTTGCAACAGCTTATTATCGAATTTCGTGGCAACGCGTTATGCGAACGAAAGAGGTGTTTTTGCCGGGGTATTGTTCCAAATTTAAAAACTGGCACTGACATCGTTACTTAACTCCAAACGATCAAAAATTAATACCCAAAACAGTATGCGGGTAGAGTTTTAGCCAAAAACTAGAAATCTTCTTTAGTTGAGAAGGGATAAATGGTTTCGGTTAGGGTTTGACGGGATGTCATAGAAGTAGCGGATCATGGCGGTCAAATAGGTCTCAAGATCAAACTCACTCATGATACCATGCTAAATAATGAATACCCTGCATGTCAAGCTTTATCACTCATCGTTAGTTACAGGATCATAAAGGTACAACCGTTCTTAGGCTCTCTTTTTTTAACGACGGATTTATATAAAACTAGCAAAAACAATTACAATGAAGAAAAGTTAGCAATGGGATTATCTAACTATCCTATCCAACTAAATCGCAACTTAAGATTTCTGGATGAAATCCAAAAGTACGATTGAAAAACAATATAATCCAATAGAGTCGCCTTTTTAGGTTTAGAATCAGAAAAAATTAACGCATTACGAAAGGTCCAAATAGACCACATCAACATAGCCCCAACCCCTTCAAGAAAGAATCTAGCCGTCTTCGTCACTTGGCAAGCATCTAACCACGAACACCACTCCACAATGCTAGAACCAACCTGAATATCCAAATCGCACCATCTAGCCAATAAGACTCAAAGATCATATGCCATCCCACAAGAGAAAAAAGTAATGAATCTTAAGCCTTTTATCTATCTTCTAATTTAATCGTCGTAATTCAGGTATCGTTTATGGAAAAAAGAAGAACGAAATAGCTATATATGCCTACTCGAATTATGAAATGGTGGGAAAAGAAGTTCCACATGCCCACATTTATTCAATTATTTGGTGTAGGCCCAATAAACAACAGGCTTATAACTATTTGGCTACACCAGGGTGATACAATTCTTGTACCTCACTAAAATGTCATGGTCCCCTTAAGGAGATTGATCTTTGTGAGTTTAATGCGAATGTACAAAGATTTAATACTAACATAATTAATTAGAAAAAGAATAAGCACATATCTATATCTTCTATACTACTAGCATACTAAAATCTGTGCGTTGTTGCGGACTTATACTTTGATATTAATGAAAAGACTTGCAACATTACGTATCATTTTATCTTTTTATACACTTTACGCTTTTTATAAAACCACTGAAAAAATTAAAAGTTGTTGTAATATTAGGCTCATTTTATGTTGCGGCTACGTATAAATTTAAATTTTTTATGAAAAAATATTGGTATAAAAAGAGCGACACGATAATTTGAAATGATTTTCTAAATGCGTTAAAGTAATATTTTAGCATATGGAGTATGAGTAAAACAAATAAAACATTTGTATATTTTTTCGCTATTAATAAACAAGGATGATAATGATTTTTTTTGAAAAAAGTTATCCAACTAACCAATTTATTATCTCTTCTTTACATTCTTATGCGAATTATAAAATTTTAAATGTGTCAGATGGATTTTTTCTTTTTCAAGTTACTTGAGGAAGAAAAGCCTTTTTAACTTAGATGTACGTGACCTCATTGGATTACGAGCTTTTTCTGGCCACCTCAAATGTACCACTAGCAAGATTTCAACTTTTAACCTCCTGTTTAAAAGCCAAAGACCTTATCATTGGACCATTTTATGATGGTTTCATCACTCATACCATGTATAGGTAAAACTTTTTAACAAATGTTATGCAACATTAACAAAAACTAACACATTCACATATAGGTAAACCTTATATACAACATGGAAAATCTAGCATCGTTTTGATAATTATGTTGTCGTTTAGAATTATCTATACTCTTGAAGTTGAATTATTTATAAGCATCAAACCATTCGACTTACGTTCCTAACTTGTGTGCTAATTTATATGGTAGATTTTGAGGGTCGTTATTTATAACTCGATCCGTTATTGCTTAATATCGCTAGGTCTCTTGAAGGCAAAATGCTGGAATGGCACTTATTTGGACGAAAAGGCGCGAATATATGAAGAAAATGGCCAAAGTCGAATCGAGGCACTCAAAGTCTGTGAAATGCGGTGCGACGGCGCCGTGTTAGTTGCGGCGCCGTCGGAGGATTTTTGTGACGATAGCTGAGCAAATACCCTATTTTCAAGTGACGACGCCGGGCTTTAAAAAGTAGGCCGTTGCTACTCGACGGCCTAGATGCAACCCGCACGACGTCGCGAAGTCAAGAGGACGTCGCACACATAAGGTGGCGCGTCGCCGCAAGGTTAACGTGGCCAAGACGAAACCCTAATGACGGCGACACGACGGCGTCACGTAAACATAAGGTGGCGCCGTCGCATATGTAATCTTATATATAGAATCCGAATTTTCAGCTTTTAGGAGAGTCTTTGGAGTGAAAACTCAAACCAACCTAAGGTGTCTTGTACAAGATTTTAGGGTTTTAAACCCTATCTTACATCAAGATAAGTATTTACTTCATCAATTCAATTATGTCTTTGATTATTTGTGTGTATGCTTGCATGTTCTCCTTGTCCGCTAATTTATTTGTGTGTTTGCTTAGGAAGTATGAAACTTAATTATTGAATATTGATTGGTTGTTTCTATCTTAGTTGATCAATGATCTAGTAATGTGATAAGTCATTCGTTGTGTACTTAATGCTTGATTCATCTTTGTGAACCTTAGAATATGATTACCGAGTAGTTGTAGGCTAAATTATCCAAAGAGTGCCTTAGAGTAAGAGTTTATCATCCCTAGTGGGTTTTGTAGACGAGACCCTTTGGTAAGTTCAAAGAGTTAGGGAGAAACGCATACCCTACAACTTTAGACACACAACGCAACTAAGAATAAGGACGTGACAACTCAACCATCAATAGGAGATAATTAAGGAGTAGTACAACCTAAGTAAACACATCTTTAAACTATCATACGAGCACACATTAATTAGACATAGACTCCCACAACCTTAGTTTAGATAATTAGATAATAGTAGAGTAATCGGTGAAATACCAACCCCCCAAATCCAATACCCGAGATTCGTACCTTTCCATTTCATAAAACATAAAAATACAAAAATAATCTTCCTCAACCTTAACCTTAGCGTAGTAACTTCTTACTAGCATTCCTATTCCCTGAGAACGATATCAATACCCGTGGCTTACCCTAATTACTACACTACAACGATTAGGTTCATCGCCTAGGTGTTATAAAACTTGCTCGAAGAAAGGAAGTTTCCTTGACCTCGAGCACGCGTGTAGCGTTATCAAGTTTTAGGCACGCCGGGAATAGAATAGCTAGTTAGTAGTCCACCTCGTTTAGGTTCTTTGCTTGATTCCTATCAAGTAAATTTTTCTCATTTTAGCTTCCTTGTAGTCTATCCCCTCTTTGTGTTTGTGTTCAGAAACCCTTTCATTTGTCGCTATGGCAAGTGAAGTAGCATTTGAATCATTAACAAATGAGGAACAATTGAATTTCAAGTTGGTTTGGTTTTATTGTTCTAATGAATTTGTGAGTGAACTTAGAGATATCCAAAAGAAGAAGGGTGTAAGATTGGATGGATTTGATATATTTTGTGTTTGTGTGGCTTCTATTCAACGATCGTTGTCAAGATCAACTCCTTTAGTGACACCATCTTTAGAATTTTTCGTAAAAACCTCCTATGCATAAACCTTCGCTTGTTACAACTTGAGGAAATGGATAAGAAGGATTTGTCTAACCTTAGGAATCATGATCAAAAGACCTAGTTTTAAGAACATGAAACCTAAACCCAAACAAGATTGTGAGATGGTTGAAGCTAAAATACCTAGTTGCATGTGTGGGATAGATTTCAAACATTTAGGAGATCTAGATATAATGGAGAAAAGGTGGAAACTCCAAGCCCACAAGCCCTACCATCACTGAGGAACACACATCACCTATAACTTACCTTAAGAAGTAGAAGAGACTATAGGAGCCCCAATTGATAGAGAACCTTTGGACCAAACGCCACTAGAGAATGTAGGTTTAGATGCTTGTTGTCATGACCTCTCTCTTAGTCCTAGGGAAGTTCTAATTTTGATGAACCGAGCCTCAACCAAAAACCTTACCCAATGTTCCGTCTTTAGATGTGAATCTTGAATTGAATTAGCCCCAATCCACCCATCAAAATAGATAGTCCGGTAGTTGCTTGATAAAGGTGATAGATTCTAGGCCATGTAGAGTGGAAGCTAATATAGGAGTAACCCATGACCTTACACACTTATATCACCCATTCATGGTTGATAACAAGAAACACTATGGGTTTAAACCGGGTTTATTAGGTCAAGATGGATCCTTAACTAAGAATCTTTTGAAGTTGATAGAAGATGATCCATTTTAGGAGGAGAATTGATTCACCGCTACACCAATAGACTTAGGTAAGGTTATAATGAATGGAGCACACCCTTGAGCATATAAATCACCCATCACCCTTCCTCACGTAGCAAATTTCCACCCTAAGGGTGTGTATTGCTACTATCACCCGCACTTAAACTTAAGTGTAGGAAAACTTCCCTTTATCTCATTAAATAAGGGTAGAGTCGCTCGTGACTCGAACAAAACAAGCGCTTCTTGGGAGGCAACCCATGTGTATTTGTTTTCATTTTCATTTAGTGTCGTGATATCTTTTATTAATTGTTTATTCTCATGTTTGAATTTGTAAAATGCTTTATTTTGTCTTTAACCTCGCCTTAATTACATATAAAGGTATTTTACATAAGGGATAAGTGTAGGAGGATTACACACGCTTTTCAAAAGAAACGTGAACATGAGAATTACAATTATTTAAAAGATATATATGTGTGTGTTAGAGTCAAATGCTTGTATCGAGTCATAATGGATGTTTTGCGAAATTTTTCCAGATTCTAAAGATGTATATTTTCGAATTTTTCCAAAATCGCACCGCTTTTGTCGTGGATAACTGACGCGTCAGATTGCAACCCGACGATCGCTGTGAAGGAGTAAAAACATCAGATTACTTTTTCTCGCTTTCGAGCTACTTATAAATTTTGGAATTTTCGTGTCTTAATTTTCTTAGAAATTTCGTAAACATCCATTCCATAAGCATTATATCCTAGTTTAAATCGAGTCTTATATATATTATTACCGATTTTACGAAGGTTTCGCTTGTTTTCTTCAAGTGTGCGTGTTTAGTTTGTCAAGAAGAAGTTACATAAGATTGGAAGGAGCTTTTCACGCAATAATTCTTCTTGAAAAGGATTTAACCACCACTTTACACGGATCCTACCGAGCTAATTAGGGAGTACTAGTTTCTTCGCTTTTAATTACCTTCTTTTATCATAACTTTGATATTTCGGGGAACATTGGGGACAATGTTCGGTTTAAGTGTAGGGAGGAAAATAAACGGGAACTTTGAAACTATGCTTATCCTTGATTATTTGCTTTGTCCAATTGCACTTTGTAATAAACCATGAGAAAATGTCGGTTAGGTAATTTTGGCACCAAATTTAATTTTTTCATGACATATAGGAGTGGGCCATTAGTCTTAACAAAAGCGCCTCATGGATAGGAAGTTGCATGATTAGAACAAAACCCTTTACCACCCAAATTCCACCCAAAATGCGAGGATCGCCTTAGATTAGTAAGAATTAAAGCATTCATCTTCAATGCTTAGAGTGAACCGGTAGTATATTAGATTCTAGAACTTGTTTTGTGATGCATTCCGAGATCGCAAGTGAGGCTACACTTGTGTAGTTAGGAATAACTAAATGATAAGAGGCATTAGGATAAACCCTTGTTTGATACACTGTAATATAATTACTTCTTCCACATCGGTTGAGTAATTCCCCACACCTTGCGTTGTACTCATCTTTAGTACACGATACCCCTAGTTAACCCCTCGTAGCCTATCTTTTTCGCGGTTCTCGTGATGTTTCGTTTTTCCGAATATCCATGAAGAGCATTGTTTACACCCCACCCCTAATATACACCCAAATCGCTTTAGCTCACCCTATATGCACTCACTTTTAGTGCATTATTGTTATCACCCAAAACCCTTAGTTCAATTATCCGTTGCTTGCATGAGTTGCTAAGTCGAGTCATATCCTTTGTATACGCTTTGGGACGATTGGGATTCATGGGAAAAGTTAAAGTTTGTGAAATGATGGGAAGGGAACGTTAAATTCAAATTCCTTTGTTTGCATAACAATGTACCCCAAGTGTTTTGATCTTTTCAATTCGGGTCAAATTAGTGTTAGAATAATAAAAACTCAAGTGTAGGGATGCGCTATAAATCCCTATCATTTTGATGTTACCGTAGAGGATGGTAGAGTAAAAGTGTATGAAAAAAAAAAAAAAAAAAAAAAAAAAAAAAAAGAGAAAAAGAAAAAAAAAAATAGAGTGTAAAATATATATATATATATATATATATATATATATATATATATATATATATATATATATATATATATATATATATACGGGCTAAATCCAATGATTCAAATCATATCATGTTATTTTGATTTGAACCATTTAATTTAATCCAATGGTTGATAATTGCCTAACTGATCAATCAAGTTATAAATAACTTGAGAGGATCTCTTATCAATTTATATACTAACAACTTGTTGAACTACATGACAAAGTTAAATGAGAGATAAGGAAGGAGAAAAAAGTATTAAGAGAATTCAGTGTGGTAGTTTATGTGAAGATCTAAGAGAATACGAAGATGTTTATCATTTTGTTAATTATGGTGGAAATGTGTTTCATGATTATGTAAAATGAAAATGTATAACATATTGAACATCTTTTAAATTTAATGCATTTGTGTTTAATGAGATTTTTATAATACTTTAAGAATTTATACATTAAAGAGAAATGTTTATAACAAGAAAAATGTTTACAATTGATGTTTTAGGATGACTTAACACTATAATAAAACTATACAAAAGTTTATCAGAGTAAATACCTTAAGCCACTTATCAAACATTGAGTAAATTACTAATTATGGTTTTTTTAGACGAACTAATTAGGAAAGTTAATCTTGTTTTTTGAGTAAATTACAAGATGGTCCTTGTGGTTTGCGTTGATTCTCACTCTTGATCTTTTGACTTTTTTTCTTGCACAAACAGTCATTAACTCTGAAACCCTTAACACGCACAGTCCTATGACCAAATGACGTTAACTTTGACTGTTAAACACACTTCATGTGAGTGGCACATGAGGGCAAAATAGTCTTTTCGTGTCTCACCAAACACACCCACCAAATTTTTTTCTCTCAAATATTTAGTCATTTTCTAATACAAACAAAATTAAAATATCACTTTCTCTTTCTATATCACACTTTTTTTTATCTCACCTACAACTATCACCAAACCATCTCCTTCAACCACCACCATTTTTCAGCTTCTTTTACCACCACTCCCACCATTGACAAAACCCACCAAAAACAAAATACATAATCAACAAAAAACACCCTAATAAATGTAAACCCACATAAAAACACATACACCAAAAACATACGAACACCACCCACCATCTACCATCCTAAACCACCACCTTCAACCCAAAACACATCAAAATAAATACAGTTATATTACAAAAAATCCATACACATGAAAACAAGAAAATCAAAATCCTTTCACCTAAATCTAAAACATATACTCCATCTCCTTTCACCCTCTTTTATACAACACCAAAATCCATTAATATACCCTACAGATCCATGTATGCATATATATTAATAAATATCCACCTTATTTCCAAATAACCTTCTAGGTTGATGACGAAGTATTATCTGAAATTCGACACAATGAAACACATTATGAAAGCTCCTTTAAGTTGCGGATAGAAGATGCGCTCATATCGCTTTGTCGTGCGGAGGAAATATCCTGTATGTATTTAGGTAGCATCTCGGATCAACCAAACCCATTGTTGGAATTATAATTTGATGATTACAAAACTACAAGGACTTATTATGACGACTTTGGATATTTGTGGAGAAGAAATAAAAGTCGGAAGATCTTCTTGTGAAAATAGAATATTTAGGAGATAATATTTAAAGTTTAAAAGATTTGATATTATCTTCTTAGTTAGCTTCCTAGGGAAGTCATGTAAACCTAATCTCTAGTATATAAAGAGATGTAGGTCATTAGTTTTTAGTAGAGTTAAGCAAGATGTAAACACTTAAAGTGTGTGTGTGTTCCTAGGCGTAGGGCTTGTCAACGCCTAGGGTTTGAGTTGGTTTGTTAGTTTATGGTTAATAAAGAAAACTTTGTTAGTAAAATTGATATTCTTACTTATTATTCCGCTGGGCAAATCAATGTTAAAATATCCTAGATGGGCTTAAACTGGACTTTACAATTGGTATCAGAGCGGGTGGCTCTTGATATCTAGGATCTACAAGGTTTCGTGGTCGAAGAAAGTGTCCGGAGAAGGTACGGTTAAGTTTCTTAACAATTACTGTTGTATCGATTCTTTTTTTGGTTTCGCAATATAAGTTAATTGGACGGTAATATTGGTTGATTGGTACTGGTCCCACTCTTAATTCCATTCGATCAAATACCAGTTAATACTGGTTGACTACAAATTGTTGGGACCTACGATAATTAATACTGATTGAAATCAATCACGTGATTGATACAATATAAAAGAATCAGTTATGGTTCCATACGAATTGCTGGTTGCGTACGAATTGCTTGGACCCACAAGTCAGTGGTCATGTGATGTAAAGTGGGCACGTAGATTCCATTCAAAAGTTATATCTGGTCATGTGATACAAATCAGAAGTTAGACACACGATTGATCAAGAATTAATACTGGTTTCATTGTTAATTCTGGTCAAGTGATGGTCTTGCAAGTGTCACATGATTCTCTATATACATGTGCTTATTTTCGCATCCGATTTTTGGACCTACAAGGTCGCTATGTTGTCACGTGATTTTCTATATTCCCACGTGATTCTCTATATAATGTGGGAAAGAAAATTGATAACCGGACGTGGCATTTGATTTTGATTGGTACATCAGTTATGATGGGTCAGTGATATTGCTTATTATTTTCGTATGTATTAATACTTGCTGATGAAAAAGGGCTATAAATGGTTATACGTTTGTACTGCTATTGTTATTATTTTCAGTCAAAGGTTAATCATCCATTAGTATTGGTACTGTTTGATTGGAAGTTAAGTCTGGTGGTATGCAAAGTTAGTATTGGTCGGTGATGGTTAAGTCTGGCAGCGTACATATTAATATTGGTCGTGTTGTGATTAATTCTGCCCGATAATGGTTAATACTGGCAGTGTTAGATGTTAATTCTGGTCGTCCGAAGTTAATTCTGGTATTAATTACTAGTCTTGGTGAGTTGAATTTTTATTCAATGATGAACCCTAGTAATTATTATATTGACGATACACATGTTTTTGATCCCCAACAATAATGGCTATTTATTTGAAGATGTGATTACGAAGAAGGTTGAATATCATTTATTTGATGTTGTAATTGAGTCTCACAGGTGCGTGTCTTATCATACCTTTTTGCCGAAGGTAACTTGTTCGTACGTTCATGTTGTGGCTAAGACTTGATAAATCTAGCAAGTAGAGTTTGCTATCACTTAAAGGAGTTACGTTGTAGTGCCCAGTGTCTCATTGAAGATGAGGATTTTATCAAGAGATCAAAGTCTACTCATATACCATCAGGTATGAGTTCATAGTCACGTGGTTAGTACAAGACATAAGACACAAGTTTGGGAAATTCAACTTCTTCATCAATTGGTTATATTCAGTTTTCTTCATTAGTAATTACTACATAAAGCCATCTACATGCATCACTTGAGGGGAAGTATTATTCAAGTTGCAAGACCCTTATTTGATGATTTCAAAAGGGGAAGTTGGGGTGTTCAAGAAGATCTTAGTTCAAGGGGAAGCATTGAAGACAGTTTTGTAATATCAAATAGGGGAAGATTGTTGGGAATTATAATTTGATGATTACAAAACTACAAGGACTTATTATGACAGCTTTGGATATTTGTGGAGAAGAAATAAAAGCTGAAAGATCTTCTTGTGAAAATAGAATATTTAAAAGATAATATTTAAAGTTTAAAAGATTTGATATTATCTTCTTAGTTAGCTTTCTAAGGAAGTCATGTAAACCTAATCTCTAGTATATAAAGAGATGTAGGTTATTAGTTTTTAGTAGAGTTAAGCAAGATGTAAACACCAAAAGTGTGTGTGTTCCTAGGCGTAGGGCTTGTAAATGCCTAGGGTTTGAGTTGGTTTGTTAGTTTATGGTTAATAAAGAAAACCTTGTTAGTAATATTGTTGTTCTTACTTATTATTCCATGCAAATCAATGTTACAATATCTTAGATGGGCTTAAGCTGGACTTTACACCCATCTTGACCCATTTCTACTTAAATATAAATTACCAATCTTCTGATGTCCATTTTGTGAAAATTATCATGGTAAATGTCTGCCTATATGTGTTTGAGAAACAAATATAGAAAGAGGCCCAAAGCATAGAAGAGATATATATTACACAAGGGAAATTAATCATTAATAGTAACAGATACCGACACCCATATCAAAATCCTTTCACACCCTCTACAAAGCTTATATCCATAAAAAAATACGAATTTTTGATGGATTAGACGTGGCGATGGCGGCGTTGTAACAATGGTTTACGAGAGTCGGTTGGTAGTGGTGGATGGTGTCATGGTGGTTTTGATGATGATGGTGTCGTGGTGGTTTTGATGATAATTGTAGATATCCAGATCTATTACAACGCCGCAAACCACTGTGGTTTTGATGATATCATTGGTTTAACGATGGTTTGTATTCGGATCTGCGGCGGCGGGGTAGTTGTTTCATCCATGCGGATCTGGAGGCGACGAGGTAGTTTAGCGATGGTATGTAGTCGGAGCGGCGGCGGGGTGGTATGTAGTAGGATTTGTGGCGGTGCGTGAAAGAGTTGTGGTGGCGTTAGGAAGGATCTGTGGCGGTGAGGTGGTTGTTTCATGTTAGCCACCGGTTATGGTAGCTTGGTTGGTTTAGTACAGAGAATAGAAAGAATACGGCGGTGGTGTAGTGAGTTGAGCAGCGGTGGTGGAGTTAGTTAGAGAAGAAGATGGATGATAAAGGGGTTTGTGGGTATGTGTTTTTGTGGAAGAATATTTGATCAAACTATATAAGAATATATGAAATGACATTTTTACCCTCATGTGCAAGTCATATGAGAAGTGTTTAACGGTCAAACTTAACGGTTGATGATTTAGGAGAGTGGCAAGGTTGTATAAAGTCTGCTGCAGTGGGCGTGGTGGGGTTTAGCTACAAACCATAGTTACATAAAATAACTAAACAACAAGATTACTTATTCAAATGAAAATACACCATGCAAAAGTTTCCTAAATGTATTAGTATTGCTTTTTACGTACTATTATGATTATTTTAATTATAATCAACATGCCATATGCTTAAGTTCTCTAAATTATTGATGCCTTATTGATTGATTCTTTCAAAACTAGCTATCACAAATTCGCTATCAATCTCATCGTTATTATTGTGCTTATTTTATTTTAAATTATTATAGTAGGAGTTATTATTGTTCCAAATCATTACTATCTTAAGAAATATAGTTAGTCAATCCGTTTCAAATTTATTTTTGGTATTTTCTTTTGGGTTGTCTAAATTAATTATCCACTTTCAAAAATAAATAGAGGATTTAGATCAAGTTTATCATATTATACCACTGAGGTTATTATTACAAACTTTAAAAAGTTATAAACTAATTAGTTAATGGTAAAATTGTCATTCGCAAAAAATAAGAAAGAAAAAACTGCAGTGATGGTGATTTTATAAACTTTGTGCTTTGATCGATGAACAATTATTTTAAGACGAGAATGAGCATGATACCAATGACTAATTGTAGCTTATGCTATGGTGGAAAACTTGATATACATTTTCTCTTATCATTTGTATTTTTATTGTAAAAGTGTTTTATAAATTCAAATCTTTTAAGGTTGTGCATGCATAATTGGATCAATACTTGTTTAGTAGAGTAATACTGAAAATAATTATTATAATAATACCTTCTTGTCCCATATTATTTCCATTTTTTTTAAGTTGCCGTAAATTATTTGTCTACTGCTAAAAATATATATGAAAGTTTAATCGCTTTTATCATATTCTCCTCACTTGAAATCATCATTACAATTTTTAAAGAAAGCATTAAATAATTATTTGAAGTTAAATTGTTAGTATGCCAAAAATGAGAAAGAGAAGTCAATACAATTATGATTTTCCAAAACTTAAATTTGGGTGTCATGTTAGCTTTTGTGTTATAACAGAACTTTATCACTCATACCTTCAAAATCATCTTCCTTTATAACTTGTCATAATGAATTTATCACTAGAATTGTACGAATCAGCGTATTGAAAGTTTTCAATATTAGAAATGGAAATGATAAAGTTGTATGTAAAATGTTTGTACGTAAATTGTTTATGTACAAGGTATCATAATGGCATTATTTTTATATACAAAATAGAAAACTAGCATGTGATGGCCTAACGATCAATAAAATCAACACGAATCAGGTTATGGCATTATACTAATTTTGTTGCATGTTGGGCTTTGGCGCAGTTCAAGGTGTCATGGCGTCGGGATGACGCACGCCATAAAGCTTTCATGTTGATTCATGTCTTGTGGTATCCTGCGCTCCAATATATTTATTATTATTATAAGTAACATCCAAGAAAAAAATATAGAAAAGTATACATGTAATCTTGAAAAACATGACAAAATTAAAAGCCATCCAAGCTTACAACACATATTAAGTTATAAATATAGAGGTAATTTTTATCATTTTAAAAGATATAAAATTTAAGGTGTAAATTGTCATATTGTAAAGTAAAAAACTGAAAAATGTTGAAAGATTTCGAGCTTATAGATAAACCATCACATTGCTAAAAACAAAGATTAAAAAAAATAAAACTATATATACATAATGGGATTTGAACTCGAGGCTTGCCCTCCATATGCATAACGCCCATCAACTGGAAAACTAGAAAACAACAAAGAATGTGAAGGGTACGATGGTCATCGATTAAATGAGACATACAACAATCGGGTAAATATGAAGATTTAATTTTTTTTATGCTATATTTGATATTAAAAAAATTGTAAGACGACATTTGAAATTTTCCCTATATTAAACCCCGATCCTTCCCCCACCTAAAGCCACCCAAATACCACTACAAATGGACCAAGGGTTACTACTAAAAAGTCACTTTACCTTTCTAAATATCTACTTTATAGCAAAGAGAAGAAAAATTACAGACACCAATTAATAACTTTATGGCAAATACAAAAATAGAAAAGACAGATCTTTTATATAAAATTACTAGTAGGTCCATTAGTTACAAGCACATGTAGCTTATGCACAAAATGTTGTACGGAGAATCTTACACAGATGTGAAAAAACTGCAAGTCTTACTATTCAAGTAGATCATGGTGTCCACCCACCACACATTCTCTTAAATTTACACATGTCCCCCTTATAAATCACCCACCCATCATTCTCTTTTACTTTTCTTTTGCAAGGACTTTTTTCTACACCACCAGTGGTCCATCTTCATCCCCTCATTTTCATCTATTTTATAAAACCCACTTTTCACACCAGTTTAAGATTTGTTTCAGTTTCAGGGTTTCATTACTGGTATGTTTTTGGTTATTTTTATTTATTAAGTTCAGCACAATTACATTAGTATTCAATTGCATGTGTTTTTGTTGATGTTTTTTTTGGCTATTTAGATAATTAATTGATGATTTGTTGACATTTTGTTAAGTTTAAGTTGCACAAATTATCTTCATTTTAGTAAATTATACTATTTAGGTTTGAAAGTATGATTATTGCTTATGTGGGGTTGTCCCAAATTTGTGTTTTTCATTGTGTTTGAAGCTCAATTGTTAGTTTTTGGCTTTTAAGTTTTTTAAGGTAAAGGGTAAACTGATGTGGATCAGGGTGTAGGTCTCAAAATAAGCCCGAAAATTGGGGCTTATGAAATATAAGCCGAAATCAAATAAGCTCATAAGCACACGATAACCCGTTAGGTTAACCGGGGTATCCCGGCCGTTTCCCTGGCCACCCCAAGATGTTAACGTTCGAAATTATTTTTTTCCCCAAATTGATTTTTCTATAAGGTGTATAGCTCAATTTCCTCAATTTTGTTCTTATTTTTTATGTTGTTGTGATCTTTGAACATTCATTTTTATAAGGCTTAATTTTCTAATTTTAGTTTAGGGTTCTACCCGTTACCTAACTTTCAAGAGGTGCCCCAAGTTTGTTTAGTCCTTTGTGTTAAATAATTTTCCACTCGACATAAATACGCCGTTTATGAAGAGCATGGTTATTCTAGGTTATGTTACAGTTTTACGCTTGACCAATGAGTTTTGAAGTTTAGTTTCATGAGCAATATGGTAAACTTGATCTATTATAGCCATCATTTCTTAGAAATGAACAATTAATTTGGGACAGAGATATCACTTTCTAGGATTTGAAGCTCAAGTATTTGTTTTGGCCTATCGAGTTCCCCCTTTATCTATATTCTTGGTTTCGTAGGTTAATTCCTTTAAGTTTGTTTTTGTTTTTCATTTCCGTTGTTGTGATTTCTTAATAATTCATCTATTTAGGGCTTAAAATTTCAATTATTGGTTTTGTGTCTATATATATTGATGCAGTCTTTATCTTTATTGTCCCATATTCCCAAATTTATCTTTTTTCTCTCTTTTTTATCTTTATATGTATGTTTGTATTTCTAAGGTATCTTTTTCAGGACGTGCTGAAGTCGATTGAGCGGAACAAGTTGAAAAGGTCCCCGACTTGTACTCTGAATTGGGGTGATTTTTAGCAGCTACTTTTGATTTCTATAATTGCAATGGACGATGGAGAATTAGATTTCTCCAACCACGAGATGTTTTTAGGCTCAAATGTGGGTGATATCCCTAGCAGTGGTTCCATGAATAGTTTCTTTGATGATATATTTAACGACTCACATGCTTGTACTCATACCCACACATGCAACCCACCCGGCCCTGATTCCTCACACACCCACACATGTTACCATGTGCACACGAAGATTTTACCTCCTATGAGCGATGATGATAAGACCCCAACGGATGACACTGCTGAGTCATCTGAGAAAAATGGAAAAAAACGCTCTAAAGGGAACCGGGAAGCCGTGAGAAAGTACCGTGAGAAGAAGAAAGCACGCACCGCTTCTTTGGAAGAGGAAGTGGTTAGATTGAGAGCAATGAATCAACAACTAATGAAGAGAGTTCAAAGTCAAGTGGGGTTGGAAGCGGAAGTAGGGAGACTCAAGTGTTTACTTGTGGATGTTAGAGGGAGAATTGATGGTGAACTCGGGTGTTTTCCTTACCAGAAACAACATCCGGTTAATCAGAGTCTTGTTAATCCAAATCTGGGTAGTGGGTTCTTGTTGAATCCTTGTAATATGCAGCGGACTCCATCAATGCAGCAGGATCAAGATATCGATGGCTGTCACTTGGATCTGGAATGTATGGGTAACCAGGGTCCATTGCTGAATGAGGTGACAGGATGTGGAGCTAACGATGGTCATGTAACCTTCAAGCCTTCTAGTGCAACTAGAAAAAGAGGTAAGCAACACTAATAATGTGCTCTACTGCATAGGTTAATTCATTTAAAAAAAAAAAATTTTGTCTTTTGGCTATCAAATTTTAGCAAAATATGATTTCTTATATGCTAAACTTTGCAATCTCAAGTTGT
>CM040246.1:90732237-90907267 GCA_022545495.1 Chrysanthemum lavandulifolium
AAGTTGCTAAAAAATGCTGTTTCATAGGTTAGACCAAGGATCAAATACTTTGGCTTTTCAACCAATTATAATTTGATCTTTTTGTTACAAAAAGAATCACTTTTTCCCTCCCTCTTTTGTGAGCATTAAGAGTGGCTGGTGTGAAAGAATTATTGAAGGATTTATAAAGTTACGCTGAAAAAAAGCTGTTTTGTTTTATACGAAAGATTGAAATGAGTCATGGAATGTGATTCTCTTTGGTGATATTAAATTATTCTTTAGATATTTAGATGGGATAAAAAACAGTAAATATGTCATCTTTTTTGTGTAATCTTCAACAACCACAAAGACTTTAATGTATTTATATTGTGTAATTTTAATTTGATAATTATTTGATGGTCTAGTTAGTTTCATATTTAACTTTGTTTATTATATTTCTAGTAATTTTATTGAAGTATGCAGAAGCTATAAAGATTTTTAGCTTTATATATACTATAGAAAACTACCGAAAATTCAAAAGGTTATCGGTTTTTCGCAAATACGTTCACATCATCCTTGTTTTTTAATATAACTTAATTCACAAGTAGACTAAAAAGTATCAAACAGTTTTTTGATTGACCCCTCCATTCCTGATAGCCAAGCAAGCTTGCATTGATGATGACAGAATTGAATGACTCATTTGTTTTTATTGTTACTTTGTCAAGAAGGCCAAGTTGCCAGTTGCCAACTATGTACAAATAGATATTCAAGTTTAAGTAGTACTGTATTACTTTTATCTTTATGTGTATCCATTGTCAAATACTTTTTTTCTTTTATGATAGGTGATCGTTCAGCAACATCAAAATGAGTCGTATTCCTGATTGCAGCGTTGATCCTTCTTGATGTACACTAACCTCAAGAAACATTCTGCTGGATCACTATAATTTTGTCTACTTATAATGTTCTTTCTTGCTATTTCAGTTGAGGTTTTTTTCATTTTCTTTTTTGTATTTAAGGTCCTCTCAATAATCTTAGTACTAAAAGCAATGTTTGACCTAGCCATGATAATATCATAATCTATAAGCAGCTCGTTATTTCTGTTACATGTTGCTCTTATCAAATATTATCTGACCACGCCAAGAGTTGTCTCGGTCTTGGCCAGTATTGCACCTGAGGAAGACTAGGGCCAGGATTACTTTCTCTTTGCTGCAATCCTAATATTTTAGTGAACAAAATGCAACAGCAAACAATATAAACAAGCCAACAAGATTGAGCAAACATCTAGGAGACTGAACATGTATGTTCAATACAACGACTATTCAAATTTTTAGCTCAAGTAAAGTTGAGATTTACAAGCACATAAAGAAAAGTAGAAGGGTAATGTTCAGGTGTCATCAACTTCACCATTCTGTTTTTCAGCCATTTGCAAGACCTGTGAAGCATTGTCTTCAGTGACCCTAAATATGACCCAGTGGCCCTAGGTATGACCCAGAGTACGATTCTAGTTCCTTGAGAAATATGTTATTTTAGCCTTGTGACCACCATCATTTAAGCTAGAATGTTGGTTTCACCATTAAAAACAACAAACTAAACATGGTATAAGATTATGGAACATTGTTGTAACACACAACCATGTTGCTAAAAGCTTTCCCTCCTGCTTTGCTCAATACCGAAAACAATGTCTCACCCCAGTCTTCAGTCAACCAAAAACATGTATGAAACTATATCAACAATTCTAAAATGAAAAAAAGTATCATGCTAGAATCAGTGGCGGACGCAAACATGTGTTATAGTGTATGCACTCTCAAAAAACAAGTCGAGATCTGTTAGATCTGTTAGTTCGTCCATTTTAAGTAGGGTATGTACCAAATTACAGAGGGTATACATACGGATTTTCCGTTGCCTATGCTAGAATCCTAAAATGTAGGTTCATTCATCTATATAAATCACATTCACGTTTACTAGTTAACCTGTGACACTTAAGGCGATATTATAAGTATCAACTATCAAGTAACCATATTGCACAATTCAAACACACATGTAGCCATCTAAACCAATCTGTTAGCAACAAACTGACAAAGTAATTGCTCAAAATCATAATAGAAATCGAAAAAAATCAGTTCCTATATTCATCAGAACCTGAAATACATACAAAATCGCCATCCACGTGCAAATGATGTTAACATAAAACCACATCAAATAACCCCAAATTAAAATGAACATACATCGCTCCAAAGCAGAAACGAGCAAAACAGAAACCCAAGTTTAGAAGCATAATCTTGTTGAGTGTAAACTAATCCCACATCGGAGAACATTAAATCTCAAAGCAAAGATATATTTTGTAATTATTACTTTCTAACTGGGTTGTTGTTTAACAAGTGTGTTACGATTGTTACACATTTGAGAGCAACACCTTTTAGTTTTTATTGTAAATTGCATATATTTAGTGATTTTCTGTAAATACCATTTAATTTTTCAGTTACTTTTAGTTAACTTTGCAGCTAGAAGTTTAACCCCGGACACTTTTTTGTAAGTCTGAAATTATATTTCCTTTGTAACGTGTTAAGTGTTCTTGAACTACAACATTTTACTGATGTTTATTTAATTTGAGCGCATGTCCCAAATATAAAAAGACAAAATTGGTGATAACTAAATATTTTTACCAGGACTTAGAACAGTTGAACATACAACCGCTTAGTTGGTAATCTATGACAAATAACATTGGGTAATATCAGTGGTGTAACAGGTATTAAATTGATCGGGTGCATAAATTTTTTTAACTTTAATATAAGGGGACACATGTTTTTGGACCGGGTGCATTAGAAAAAATCAGACTTTTTTTTACGAAAATTAACACTATGAAACATAATTTTATCGGGTCCCGTGACATTTGCACAACCCGTTGAACCCTAGTCAAAACTCCACAATGCCAAGCTAGGAACCCAAATGTATCAAAAGCAAAGGGGTAAAACGTGTTGATTCTCTAAACAAGCTTTCTCGTGTTTAGCAACTTTGCTCGATTCCGCTTTCAACGCCGCTTGTCCCATGAACAAGCCCATTGTCCCTTAGCCCAACAAGAGGGACACTCGGTAAGATCCACGCAAGCATGTTTCCTACCATCCAAACACAAGTATATCACCGACCGTAAAGTAGACCTCCTTCAAGCGGATCCGCCGAAAGTTCACGGGCCTCTTTTTAGAAGAAATTTTGCTCGTTTAAGAACATCATACGTAACATCCCTAACCAAATCATGCCTCGTATTTGAAACCCAGAACTCCTTGCAATGGACCGCATGCTCGCTAAAGGAATCTAAGCAAACCTTGCGGACCGGGCAAGGCTCATCACCGAAGCAGAGGGATCATTAGCGGTACTTAGGATAGTCCGGTACTCGGGCCGACATATGTTGGCCTAGCCCTTCAACGGGATAACCGTCAAGAAATCTTGAGCATGAGGAGCTCGGAGACATTCAAACACCGCTTTTGGGGGATAAATCAAACTTCTCCCAAACTCGGACGATTCCACTAAAAGTGGCACACGCCAAAACATTTTGGGCTTTAGGTGGGCGGTGTCCTTGTTGGAGAAACCGCTAAGATCGAAATCGGGGAAGGGACATGCATGGCGATCCATTGCATACCCATAATCGTAGTCAACCCCATCAATACCACATCCCGAAGAATGTGATCCTGCAAACTCCAAGATTGCGCCTCGAGGCCACAAAAGCATAAGTAGAGACATCCTCGGCCGAACATAAACCCAACCCACCAAACCGAGTCGGAAGGGATGCGAGCCTCATTGAAAATCCCCAAAAAGGCCCCACAAACCACAATGGCCTCTATGCCTTAGAAGGCCATTGTCAAAAACAGCAGCTTCCCTATATACATAGGTTGGCACGTTCGAGACCGAACATCGACTTGGCGCCCATACATGAGCGAAGCAAAGGAGCTCAGATTGAGGTCGCGCAGACTTGTGAGACAACTCATTAGTTCCACAAGACGAGATGCCCTTTTCACGTGAAACTACTAATAAACCACGATCCCGGCTAACAACGCCTCAAGGAGTTTCACACCCAATGTCGGCCTCCCAATCTGTGGGAAACAAACCATCCTACCTTCACCCCATTGCATGAGGGCCAAAAACTTCGTTTTCTTAATGTTGAGTTCAAGGCCGGTAGGGGCCTCGGCCATGATTATATCTAAGGTTTTAGCTACCTCTTTAGTGTCACCGATAATCGTACCATCATCCAAATACCAAGCATGGTAAAGAAGTCGCAACAATCCCAATCCGTGGGCAAGTGGGTGCAAAACTAAGGCAAAAGAAGAGACCTAAAGGGTCCCCTGTTGAACTCGGTGGTGGACCAAATATGGTCGTCACACACATATAACCTCATGAGACCGACCATATAAAAATCTACCCATAGGAAATAGACGGGCATCAGTCCAACCTCATTTAAAGGGTAGTCCGATCCACCAAGTTGAAGACATTTGAGAAGTCAACGAGAAGCATAGCCAACAACCCATCCGAATGAAACTCATGTAAGAATTTGTTCGCTATGGAGCACGGCCTCTGCCCACTAGGGACTCCCACCCAAACCGAAAATCACCAAGGTAATTGGACATCTCCTTGACACCCTCATAGCCACCTTGGATACCGGCCTCCTCCAATCGTGCCCGCGGCAATAGGCCTAATCCCATTGTCCGGTTTGAGCAACGGTGTGAGGCCGCAGATGCAACAAACTCCGCCAAAACCTTAGGCACCTCCCCCAAACATAAATTGACCACCACAGAGATAGCCTTGAGTAACCCAACAACATCGCCGACCCCTCTCCGCAAAAGCATCTAAAATGTGTTGGGCCTCAATCCGTCCCGCCCACAAGAAGTCCCTTTGGGAAAGATTGAATACACCCAAGAACGCTATCAACATCCACAACAAGTGGGGCTCGGAGAGCAAGGAAACAGTATAACCGGGAGGAAGTATGGGATGCTTAGCCAACAACGTTGTCAAAGTATCCGTACTATAAGGTGTAACCCCAAGAACATAATACTTTAACGACCAAGAGTTGAAATACCCGTCCAAACTTTCCTCAAACATTGTTTAACATTAGAACACATTCTTGAGCTACGGACCCGAGCCAAGCCCATCCTCTCCGGGGCCACCTCGAGGGTTGGGCAAAGCGAGAGAATAAGTTCATCAAACCATCCCCACCCCAAGCAGCCAACGACCGTTGAATACTAAGGCATTGCAAAGACTTCCTATTACGGACTTGCGCTCCCGGCGGTTAGAGGCACGAAAACACGTAACGTGCAACGCGGTAACAACAAAAGTTTACCCACGCCTCAATAGATGTTGGCATAGCCGCCACTTTAGCAAGAGCAAGAACTAAAGCATGAGAAAAGCCATCGACGGCTATGAGGAATGCTCTTACTTGATCGTGATAGGTAGGAGAACACGCTATCAGGAGAACTTCATCCACCACCACCCTCCCAAAGGAACCACTTCCTCCCAACACGTGGCCCAGCGGTCCCCACTATAAACTCCTCAACATCTCCCGTAACCCACAGGCACCGAGCCAACCCATCCTTATGATGGCATGCCCGACTGAGAGCATGTAGACGATACACACCCCACGTGCCCACACAACCACCGATCCGAGACCTTTAAAGCCTCCCCAACCGAAACAAACAATTCCAATCCAGCGCCTCGCAAGTGCCCCTCCGATCGTCCAACGACAAATGGAGACGCTTAATATGGGCAACCAACCGAGGAAACCCTTCGCCCGGCATTCCATCCGGCAACATTGAAAATTCTAAAAGAACACGCCAAACACCCACCGAAGAACAACCACTCACCTCCATGGAGGAGCCCAAAGAAGAAACAAACTTGATTTAGGGACCGAGAAGGTCCAAAACCCTAAAACAAACTCATATTTTGATTCTTTGACCAAGACGGTCAAAGAATCAAAATAAAGTGGGTTTGGTTTGGTTGAGGCAAAATATCAAACACTTGGTGTGCAACTCAAGAAGTGGAAAAAGATGAAATCTTTAGTAAAAAATTGAAGGATGAAAGTAGAAATTGATTAGATGGGAGTTGAGTTTCTTGATGTGAATTTGATGATCGGTGTTAGTACAAAAAGTGTGACGGGTTGAAATATGTGTAGAGGGTGTGTGTTGGGTTGGGCCAACGGTTGTCGATGGGCTAAATATGTACTAAACCAAGTAGTAGATTGAATCCTTGCACAAATGAAAGTAAACCGTTAGCCTTACCGGGGGGATGAACCCCACGATTAAGCTCCGATGTAAGAGTAAGTATTCAATCTTTTCAGAGAATATCAAAGTGTGTGTATTTAGTATGTGAGAGAAAGTCGTACCCTATGATAGGATAAGAGCTCCTTTTATAGGCGAGCCTAATGTTAGGGTTTCCTAGCATTTCGCTTATAAAGGTTAGTGGACGGAGTGGAACCCTTGTTGGGCAAGGTTCTGCAATAATCGTGGATACGGACACAGATCACCTTCCACAACCATGAGTCTGGTCCGCTAGGTGCTCTGTGTTCGTCTTTGAGTCCGGACCGTAGCCAATTTATTATTGGGCTTACTGGCGATCTGGTACTTGTGGTTGTTTTGTTGTTGGGCCTAGGCCCGAAATGCGTATAACACGAGCTAAACGGTTCATTGCCATGTCTAGTTTATTCATTGTGTGCGGTTCATTGCTCTGCTGTACGTGTTATACGTCATCAAGTCCCCCCAGTCTAGTTTATTCATTGCGTGCGATTCATTTGTCACATGCAGTGAATGTTACTAGACTTGAGGTAACTAAACAGTTTTTTATTTCGTGCTTCCGAAGCATCTTTGTGACGTTTCCTTTCTTGGTAGGTGACACGTGCGACGTGAACGCTTCTGGGATTTTCATCTTCTGACTGATTTAACTGAGTGGCCCACCCATCCTACTGTCATCCTTATCTTTTACTACTGATCCTAACCGTTTAACTGAATTGTTGTTGACATGTATAATTATCTTAGGTTATATATTAAACTGAATATAATGTGGGTATAAATACTCGGCTTGGTTTTTACAATTTCACTTTTCTTTCTTCGGTATTTTTCGTCATTGAAGCGTCTTTGTGACGTTTCCTTTCTTGGTAGGTGAAACGTGCGACATGAACGCTTCTGGGCTTTTCATCTTCTGATTGATTTGACTGAGTGGCCCACCCATCCTGTTGTCATCCTTATCTTTTACTACTGATCCTAACCGTTTAACTGAATTGTTGCTGACATTTATAATTATATTAGGGTATATTAAACTGAATATATCGTGGGTATAAATACTCGGCTTTGTTTTTACCGTTCACTTTTCTTTCTTCAGTATTTTTTGCCATTGAAGTTTCTTCGACCTCTTAGTTTATAAACTTTGTGTCGCCCTATTCCTTAAAAGAGGGCTCTTCCATTTATCAGGTTAGATCTTGACCCTTACTCTTCCGTTATGGGTATTATTACATATATTAAATGTCGTCTTTCCCGGGAGGCGTTTGAAACCTTTTGCGGTAGGTTCCATATTCCTCCTGAAGTTCACCCAGAGCTTCCTTCACCCAACCAGGCTATGCATGAACGCCCTAGAGATAAGATTGGGTGTACACTAGGTTATTTGACTTTGTCAACTTCCGGCTTCCGTTGTCTGTTTTTCTTGTTGATCTCTTTAGATACTACCACATCAACATCACTCAGCTTTCGGTTATAGGTGCGGCTAAGTTTTCTTATTTTGAAATCTTGTGTCGCGTTTACGGTATTGCTCCAACTGTCGGGTTGTTTCATTTTTTTATGTTAACTCAAAAAATAAGGGGTAAATGTCATTTAGTAAACGTGATGGCGCCTCTGTCTGTTATACCAAGCCCCTTGATTCTTTAAAGAATTGGAATGATCATTTTTTCTGGGTTGATGATTTTGCTTGTCTTGCTTTTTTTCCATGGCACGCAAATAGAAATATCTTTAAATATCCCGTTCCTCGTGCTGATGAATTTAATGCAAATGACTATGCCACTCTTGTCGCCTATCATGCTCCATTTCGGAAGTTTCCAGACACGTTCCTCTGTTGGTTCGGTATAAGTCATTACTACCCTTTGGATGAAGATACTTACCCTGATTTTGTTAATAATGACGGAGCGGGTGGGTGTCTGTTGTCCTGCATGTATTTCTTGTTTGGTTTCCTTATAATTTTGCCTTAACCTACTTCATTTTTGTGCGATGATGGAATTGTCCGCCACATTCAAGTGGCCAATCCTATGAGGGTGAGGTTGTCGGCGAAGACATCGTGAAGGGAACCAACGCTTTTGGAAACTACCATTGGCGAGCAGTTCCACTCCTTCCCATTGCGCCTCCCATACTAAGGGTGAGATAGAGGCTAGTGTTAATGAACTCTTTGGGTATGATGGTGGTAGCGCTAATGATGGAGATCAATCGGCCTTGGAAGCTGCTGCTTTAGCTACTGAAGACACTGCCTCTAGGCCTTAGAAAAAGAGGAAAGAGAACCCTTCTTCCACAGCTGTTGACGCACCCTCTTATCCTGCTAAGAATTTGTGTGTCGGATCCTCTCACGATCTTTCTGTTGGTGGTGCGTCGTATCCGGTTTGCGGTTTGTTGGTGGGAGTACTACGGATCTTTGAGGTTTGCGTTCGGTACCGCCCGCACGCCTTTATTACATCTTCAATTTCGACTACTCCCGAGCGTGATATTGAGGTTTATGCTGATTCTTTCACTGGGCATGAGTTACATTTTATTGGTCACATTCAAAGGTTTGTTATTTCTTTAGACTCTTCTCCTGATTGTAGAACCTATGCTGCTGAGGCTGAGGTTAGTTCTTTTACTAGGTCTGATATTATCCCGAAGGTGACTGTGGCTACCCGTTATTACTATAGTAGATATTCCTGTTTTTTCTTTTAAGGAAGCTTCCCTTAACCCTTTTCCTTTCCTTAGGGGTTCATCCTCAGCCGGTGGCACCGATCAAGATGCCAGAGATTTTTCGGATCATTCCGCTGGTGAACTATTAACTGGTGATATTCGTGCTGCTATCGATTTGGACCCTCTAGGATTGCACGAGTCTTATATTCCAAAGTGGAACGTGACCAACGGTTCTCTCTTGGATAATCCTTCGGAATGTCGTGAGATGGTTGATGGGTTTGCTCCCCCTAAGTTTTTTGCTTCCGTTCGTGGTATGGATTATGATCGGTTATTTTCAGAGTTCAATGTCGGATCTGCTCGTCAGTTATGCTTAGGTTCCGAAGTTAGGATGCGTGCGGAGCATGATCCTAAGGAAAGGAGGAGGTTATCTAGTAAGTGTGATCAGCAGGAAAATTTTTTAGAAGACAAATGTGGCGAGATTGCTAGGCAGGAGGCTAGGCTATTGTTGACGGAGGCTGAAGCTTCGGAAGCAATCCGTCTCCGTGGTCGTGTTTCCTCTCTTGAGGCTGCTGGGAAAGAGAATGAAACCCTGCTTCCGAGGGTTAAAGAGCTTGAGTCTTGTATTGTTAGCAAGGATCATGAGCTTGCAGAGCTGAGGTGTACGAATTCATCGTTGGAGTCTCAAAATGATAATCTTGCTAGTCAGGTTCATATCTTGATACCAAACTTTCTTCATATGTCTCATTTCTTATTTTATTAAAGTTTTAGCCCGTACAACTTCATGTGTAGCTTTGGCCCTACGCCGTAGACAAAACGAACTACGTTTTCTTCCTTCGAGCTTCTTTGCCACATTCCAAGTGCTCCATATACTCCTCCGCTAACTCCTCGATCATATCCTCATCATTCCTTCCCACTTTAAAATAACTCGTCCTCGAGTTCTCGCCTTCAATTACATCTCCTGGGTGAAACTCATAAATATTCTCACACATCGAAAGTTTTCGAAATACTCTTTTATTGTAGCTTGCTATAAGTACCAACCTGTAAACGCTCCTTTCGAAGAAACACCATCACCTTGTCACCTTCTTCGAACAACTTGAATCGACGATGCTTATCCACAACAACTTTGTACTTAGCATTTGATTTCAGCAACTTGGCCCGAACAACTTTATGTGTAGCTTGAACCTCTTCCACCATCTTGATTGCTTGAACATTCTTTTTGGCCGATAAATCAACCAAATCCACCACTTGTCTTGGTGAGGTCTTGTAAACAACCTCAGATGGTGAAAACCCCGTCGAACTATACACTAGTATAAGCAAACTCCGCTTGAGCCAACGACACATCCCAAAGCTTAGGCTTTGGAACTCCATGCAAACGAACCACCTCTTGAAAGAATAATCTTGCAATATAATAAGACTATTGCTAGCATGTAGATCTGATTTTATTGGCCTCAATTGAAGAATGTTGCGGCTTTCGTAAAAAAGTGTGTTGTGTGTCAAGAAGGAAAGAGTAAAGCACAAAATATGGGTCTTTACATGCTATTACCCATACCCGAGAGTTTTTGGGTTGATATTTCTATGGATTTTGTGCTTGGACTTCCTCGTACTCAAGGGGGAGTCGATTCCGTGCTTTTTTGTTGTTGACAAGTTTTCCAAGATGGCACATTTCATTCCTTGTAAGAAGACTTGAGATGACAAAGACTACCGTAAGGCAATATGTCAACCTTCACTCAATAACATTCACGGAGCCTGTCGTATGTTAGCATGCTTTAACATTATGTCGAAGCCTAACTCGCATCACAAACCCACGTTCTAGTAGTTACACACTCTTTCCGCCAAGTCAAGAACATGGGCGATATGCGAGTGGTCAAGATAGATAACGGAGATAGATACATGATCTCCGGAATCGTGTTGGAAGCTAAACAAAGATTGAATCCAACACCTATAAATAAAGTAGGGTCATCGTTCACATATCATCCGAGCCAAAATTAGTATTTACACTTAACTACATTCAACCTACACATTCATATTATCTTACTCTTGCTCTGGATGGCGGTCCGTAGGGTCTTTCCTTGCATTTTGTTTAAGCTGTCTTCAGTATCTCTCATTTTCGTGTTATATACAACTCGCCATTAGAAAAGAAAATATTATATAGTTTACAATAAGAGCGGAGACCCAAGAATTACATCATAAAGCTCGATCATTTGTCTCAATTGCGTATGTCAGTGTAGTTTAGGTATCCTATTCTCTCCTACATTAGTGTTTTTTCTAAGATGTTTGACATGATTGGTCACCAAAACTATGTCATTATGCTAGTATTAAATGAAATGTGTTCTACTCACATTTACTTTGAAAGACAAGCTACGTATGCATATCATCATTGTTGTACATGACTACATGTTACAAAGGTACTCCAGTATCAAGTTTGTGATTAAATATTTGAATATTATAATTTATGTTAACCACTGATCATGCGTGGCTACCGGCCAAGTGAAAGGTTTTATGGATATTTAAATATATGTATGTCCGGATTCGAACTCGAGACTTCGGGATTGCACACATTACGTATGAGAGTTGATGTTAATAATTAATATATAAAATGTTATTATTAATTATTAGTCAAGAAATAAAACATAGCGATAGTTAATATTTAACGGGGTTTTGACTAACGGTCGTTAAATGTAAACTACGAGGACTAAGAATGAAATTAGTGGACAAGAATGATCTAGAATCCCTGGGGAGCATGGCGGTCGTGGGCTATCAAACCCAAGGAGGTGGGATTTCTTGGTCACCAGTTTTGAGAAACTATAAATACAAACCCTCAGATTCATTATTCTCCTAACATTGGATCACCAATAGACCTAATTCTCCTCTCTCTCTCTTTCTTGTGTGGCGGTCGAACACCCAAACCCAAAGGGTTTCGATTTGCTAACTCAAGATTAAGTGTTTGGTTTTATTTGTGATTCAAGAAACTAGCTTTTCACATCAAATCGCTAATAATGCGTGTGTACAAGAACGAAGAACAAGTACGCTGAGCTTGTGAATCTTGGTGGTCGATCGCTTGGTTGGGTCGAATTGTATAAACCCTAAAGTTAGGGTTTTGGGTTTTGGTTCTTGTTCTAATTACCGTTTGATTCTTGAATTGCTAAAAGGTACGCGTTTTCTTATTCGGTTAATTACTTACATGTATTATTCCTATTTACATCCGCTGCATGCTTTGATGATGTTATTTGATTTTATATAATTGTTATGAGTATTAAATCCTGACACCAAGTTGATAAAACTCTGTAACTATCATCACAAAAATGCGAGAGTTCTTAAGATCAAGTCATGCTTCGTGCAAACAACCCTAAAATTAAATAGCCGGTAGTTTGAATTACTGGACTGATCGAGCACCAATTTCTTCAAGTCACTATATTGATACATTTTTAAGTTTTAACCAAAACTTTTATCAACGTTGATAATCGAATAACAAACATGAAGATATTTTTTTCAGACAACTAGTAATATATAGGGCAAATATCTAAAAAAAGTACTATACTTGCCACCTATTCCTCTTCAGGGTAGCGAACAAAATTTTTTGTTTCTGCGGGTAATATACTTTCAAATTCATCCTCTTTAGGGTATTTTCATGAACAGTTGGACAATTTTGCCCCTATTACCCAGAAGAGGAAATGGAAAGTATGATACTTTTTTTTTTAAATAATAAATAATGTACTAGCCGTACGGAAAACGTGTTTTGGCTAAGAAAACGGAATAAGAATTAACAAGGGTAACGTATTTGTGATAGGGAAACGAATGTATTTTGGCCAGAATTTGATCGGCGATCAAACTCAATAGGTTTATGGGCGAATTTTATCATTGCCCTAGTTTTTATTATGTTAAATTTTGGATATGTATTAAGATAAATTATTTAATGATTTATAATTGTGTTAAATCTATGATAAAAATGTTTTGTTTTAAGTTTACACTATTTACTTATTAAGATAATTTAGTTCCACCACCACTTCCATTTGCAAAGGACATGAGTTTAAATAAGTATCGCGTGCATGGCACGTGTGGGGTTCAAATAAGCGGTTTAACACTTACCATTTAGGCGGGAAAAGCACATTCTGACCATTTCATCATTTCATTTGTATATAACACAATTCATTTCACATTTGTAGCGGTTTTGATTTTGTAATTCTCTTGTAATAAACTTCTACAAGTCGATGGCCATAACAAATCCTATTAACTAATTCTTGAGCTCAATTCTTATTTGAATCTCGTTGATTCTGTAAGAGTGTATCAACCGTATCAAAGCGGTCGAATTCCAGCATCTTAACCCATAAACCTATTGAGTTTGATCGTCACGATCAAATTCGCCAAAATACATTCGTTTCCTATCACAAATCGTTACCCTTGTTAATTTTATTCCGCTTTCTTAGCCAAAACACGTTTCCGCAATTGGTAAGTATATTATTTATTATTTAAAAAAAAAGTATCATCTTTCCATTTCTCTTACGGGTAATAGGTGCAAAATTGTCCAACTGTTAAGTGAAAATACCCTAAAGAGGATGAATTGAAAGATATTACCCATGTTAAAAAATTTTGTTATTTCTGCGAAGAGGAATAGGTGTGAAGATAAGATTTTTTTCGATATTTCTCTAATATATATATATTCTCTAACAAGTGCTACATCTGCAAAACTAAGAATTTTGACTGATTAATAAGACTATTTTTTTTGCTATTGCTCAAATCAATAGGGTTAATTATATAATATTAGAGTTACCTTATAACATGTTTGATGCAAATTAAAGTTGAGGGACTTAACATGTTAATACATTTAAAACAATAACCATTTACCGTCAAAGAGAAAATAGAATCCTACGTTCCATAAGCCTCTTATGATATGAGTGGGGATGAGAGTCTTATCCCCCACACTATAAATATAAAACCACGTAACAACAAAAAATTATATAACAAGTCTCCTAAAACTATCGCCTTAGGTTTTTTTTATTACTACGTTTCAAGTTACTCCATCATTCTAATAATGTCTTCAAAGATCTTGCTAAAGAGTTCTGACGGCGAAACCTTTGAGCTAGATGAGATGGTGGCCTTGGAGTCACAGACGATAAAAAAAATGATCGAAGATGATTGTGATAACTCCTTTATCGCTCTAGATTACACCGCCAGGATCCTATCGAAGGTTATTGAATACTGCAAGAAACATGTGGAGACACCTACGAATGATGATAAGGTCGCCAAAGAGGATCTGAAGTCTTTTGATGCGGAGTTTGTGAAAGTGGATTTTAGTACTTTGGTTGATATAATAATGGTACGTTTTTTTTTTTAATTAGGTTATGTTTATCTCCACTTTGTGATAGGTTAATTATGATTATATTTGTTATCAGTTTGTGTTTTATTTTGTTTGGCATTATTTGCGAATAATTCTAAGCTTTGGTTTCATACTGTTTAGTTTCGTGCATATATATGAATATATTGTAATTAAATTATTTGTTTCAGGCTGCTGATTATCTGAAAATCAAGAGTCTGATGGCTTTGACGGCTCAAACTGTTGCTGACATGATCAAAGGCAAGAGTCCCGAAGAACTTCGGAAGACATTCAACGTCAAGAACGATTTCACTCCAGAGGAAGAAGAGGAGCTCCGTAGAGAGAACCCTTGGGCTTTTTAATTTGGAATAATATGACATATTTAGTTTTATTGTTCTATTATATTCCTAGGCAAAAGTTCAATATAGATCCAAAATTTACCGTAGATCCAATGAACCAATAATAGCCATTCATTTTTTATTATGATAAAGCTTTCACCTTTTTAAAAATTAAATATCTCGCAAACCGTTAATCGTTACGCGATAAAATTATCTGTGTCGCGACGAGAATTAAATTATCTTTCTATGATATACGCACTACTATATATTTTAACCATTTTTTTTTTCAAAATTTCGATCAACAAAATCATATATGATTTATGAAAATCATATATGATTCGATTTTTACTGAATCATATATGATTTTTGAGAATCATATATGATTCAGTAAAAATCATATATGATTATAAAATCGAATCATACATGATTTTTGAAAATCATATATGATTCGTAAAAATCATATATGATTTTTCTGACGAATTTTGAAAAAAAATGTTTGTCGAAAATAAAAGTGCATATCTATGTAAAGATAATTTAATTCGTCGCGATAATGTATTTTATATTTTGAAAATTCCGTTGTAAGATATGTTGTTTTAAAAAAGGTGAAAATGATTTTTATTAATTTAGATAAAGATGGAGGTATGATTGGCTCATTTGTTTTATAAGAATATGAGGTTCTATATTGATCTCAACTCTATATTCCAATTTATTTGATTAGTTTAAGCTAAAATATCAGCTTAGAATCTTAGATTGTTAGAGCACTCCCAATAATAACACCATAACACCAATAACACCGTCCACGTCAGCGCCACATCAGCTTTAACATTTAACATTAACATCCCCAAAAAACACCCACAACAATAACATCCCAATAACATCATAACACCACTAATATTTAATATTTTCAATTTCAACCCCTAAACTAAATCAAACACTTCATTTTTTAAACTAAAACAAACATTTCATTAAAACTTAAAACATATTACAATACGAGACTAAAAAAATACAACGAAATAAAAAAACCATACAACGAAATAAAAAAAACCATACAACGAAATAAAGCGTTACAACAAATTAAAGGAAATGGCGAATACGATCTCAGACGAGGTTTCAAGTTATATTTTTCGATGATTCGATCTTTTTCGTCATTGATCCACCTGCGACCATTGGATCTTGCCCATCGATGAGACGTCATCAAAACTTGATCTCTTCCAACCTTGTTAATGTGAGATCTCTTTCCTGCTTTGGGCCCGATCACCGCCGGAGACTTCTCGTTTCATCGAAACTTCGTTTGCCATAGTTTACGTGAAATAAGTTCGACGAGCTCGTTCCTCCAGGTCTTGTTCCCCAAGACTTGTTGTAGTCTCGGATCTTGCTTTCTTGGTAGCACGTTTCTTTCCCACGGGCGAGGTTGTTCATCTCGACCAAACAAATCTCGTTTGTTTGGCTTGGGACTTCATGGGTTAAATCGACCGGTTCCGGCGTGTTCCATTTCTTATAATGACGCAAAACCTCCCAAGCGTCTTGAGGCCAAAAGTCGATCCCTTGGTTTCTCACGATACCATTGCTTTGCCGTTGCATCACATCCAAATTCACTTTCCCGCCGTTGATCCCATTTGAACGTTTGTAATGAGAGTTGAACTTTGTGCATATGCCGTTCAAAGTTTTCCACTTGCTTGACAAAGATATCCTTGTTCCGCCGTTGAAAGTTGTTTTATTGAACTCATTTCGCACCCGATACCAAAACGTATCCACAGGTTGGCACTTTTCAACTTTCGGATCCTCCAAAGCAATATGTAACATGTTGCAAGTAATGCTTCCTCTGCTGAGTCCAACGTGAGTTAACAACAACCGCCTTCATCGTAATCAACCGGTTCGGGCTCGGGGTCTTTGGATTTCTTTGATTTTCGCTTAATGCGACCTTTTCCTTTTTGAGGAGACGATGGGTGTGTCGGCAACATCATGTGTTTCGGTTGTGATTGTTGTGTGAATTGTAGGTTTTGAAAGTTAGAGTTTAATGTGTTTTGTTGGTTTTGTTGTTGCCAATCTGAAATGCTTGATGTTGTTGATACATTTCTTGGCTCGATAAGCCCAGTGGGTTGGGGATTGAAGATGAACCGCGTTCGGGTTAGATGATGAACCCGGGTTTGAGGATTCCACCCACCAGCGAAGATTGTAGAAAGTATCGTCGTTGCCTCCCGACATTGTTTTTTTTTTGCGTTAATAAAAGTTGAAAGATTGAGAGAATGAAGAGGATTTAGTAGTGGAAGTGTGAAAAGAAATGGTGTTTTAATTGGGTATTTATAGTGGTAAAAGGTTTTGAAATTTTTTGAAAAATAACTATAGTAGCCGTTTAGGGTGTTTTGAAATTTTTTTTAAAAATAACGGCTAGTTTAAGTTTAAGGGTAGAAAGTGTAAAATTTTGAATTTTTTTTTTTTTTTTTTTTTTTTTTTCCTCTATAACGCCTGTTGCCAAAGCAACGCTGGCTTCCTTTCACTCTTTAACGCCGAGGTCACAACAAGGATAACCCATAACGCCGTTATTTGTGCTATAACGCCGTTATCGCGTTACCATTACAAGTGCTCTTAGACGATACCATGTTATCATAGTTTTTTGTTAGATGTTTCTTTTGCAACTTTTTGTACTGATTTATATGCACTTACTTTCAGCTGAATCTCTAGGGGTTAGAAAGTCAACTTTGACTGTCTACCAAATCCTGGTATTGGACTTGTGTTACTTGCTTGCCTAGTAACTGACGCTCATGTGATTAGGTTTTGGTTTGGTTCTTGTAACACGTTAAGTTGTTTATTGATAATGTCCCTATTACATGCAAACCAGTATATAAAGACTAGACATGGGCTTGGGCTTCTCTAAACAATATCAAATTATCAATACAAATAGTAATAGTCCATTAACATCCCCACACATTGGGAACATGAGTGGAACGGACACTCAAACTTTCTCAAAACTCAGCATATAAAACAAAAGGAAGGCTCTTGGTGAATATATCCGCAAACTGATAACGAGAACGGACATGCAAAACATGCACATGGCACATGTCCCGCATCAACCAAATCTCGAACAAAATGTATGTCAATCTCGATATGTTTCGTGTGTTGATGTTGCACGGGATTAGAAGACAGATAAACCGCGCTAACATTATCATATTAGACAAGCATAGCGGAAGATAATGGCATGTGAAGCTCACGCAAGAGATTACGCAACCAACAAGCTTCTACAACCGCATTGGCAACACCATAGTACTCGGCCTCAATGGAACAAGAAAGTGTAACTTGACACTTATTAAGGACCAGGAGAGGAGAATGTTGCCAAGAAACACAAGAAAGTGTAACGTGACGCTTATTGAGGACCTGTATGTTGAATTTGTTTTCCATCATTGGGGAATGATTTTTTGCTCGTTTCATACTGTTTAGTTTCGTACATATGAATATATTGCTAAATGTTTATTTATTTTAATGTTTCAGGCTGCTAAATATCTCAAAATACAGAGCTTGTTGGATCTGACATGTCAAACTATTGCTGACATGATGATAGGCAAGACTCCCGAAGAGATACGGACGATATTCGACATCAAGAATGATTTCATCGAGGAGGAGGAGGGGTATAATGGAGAGCTCTCCCTTGGGCTTTTGTAGTAAAATGGCATATCTTATACGGATATATATTTCCTCCATGGTAGTTTGATATATATTAACTATAGTGCAAAGCTAAAAATATCAATTTAGAGGGTTTATTATAAATTACATTTATACATGATTGAATGATGCTACATGTTATTTTGTGTAATTCAATTTTTTATATAGAAGTGATTGACATGCCTAATACGAAGAATGTGCCACATGGATACATTGAATTGATTAGACGTACCATTTTGTTGAAAACACAAAGACCCTTAATTCCCAACACATTTACACGTGCGAATAATTTTCGAATAATTATTAGTCGGTTCTTCTGCAAATTATTGTTCCAATTCATACTTTCCGCTGAACCCTGAAGGGGGTTAGAAAGTCGACTTCACTTTCTTTCAAAACCAGGTATTCGACTACCGTTACTTGCTTGCCAAGTAACACACTCATGCAATCAGCTATTGATTTTCTTCTAGCCTTCTAATGTTTGTTCTACGTGTGAAATCATTGGTGAACAATGAAATTTTTAGGTGATCTTTCAGCAACACTCAGATGAAATGCATGCATGTATGCTGGATAACAGCATTAATCCTTCTTCATGACCTTCAAGAAACAATCTGCAGTTGAGCACAATGCTTTTGTGCTATTTTTCAATATTATTGCAATTTCTTTTGAGCATTTGTATTCCTGCTCCTCAATAATCTAGCGCTAAAAGATCAGCTAGCCCATGTTCATCACGTTAACCTAGTCGTGCTGATGTCTCTGGAAGAGGTTCCAGCCCACAGCCTGGTTGTGAATCAATGTTAGGGCCAGCATTAGGTTTTGTAACCGGCGCAATCAACTAATTTACTTAACAATATGCATTAATAAAGTAAACAAGGTAAAACTACTTGTACAAACGCACAAACCCAATTGAAAAGCCCCAGGCCTACTAGCATATATGGGACTCAAGAGGTTATATTCGATACAACAACCACTATTCAAGTTTGAGTAGAGTAGAGTTGTGATTTTCTAGCTCATAAACGAAAAGTACAAAGGTGATCTTCAAATGTCATCATCTTCGCGATAAATGCTTTCGGCCATTTGCCAGACCTGTAGTGCGTTGTCTTCAGCAACACTAGATATAACCCACGGTTCGTTCTTGTTCCATGAGAAGTCTGATATTTTGGCCTTGTGACCACCATGAGAGAAGAGAAGCTCTGGAGGGCCATCCTCTGCTTCTCCTTCCAACTGTTCATCTCCGACCCTGAAAACATACAACAACACACCACATTTAGACAGTAACAAGACGAGTTTACTCAAGAAACACACTACAATTTGTATTTGTATAAATCTAAACCTACACTAAAGCATGAATAGTTTCATTTGTTCAAGTTGATACATTAAATCCATAATATAAGCAAATACTTTAAAGTTTAAACACTTAAGTTTATGTTTTGTTTTGTTGCTACTTTTATTTGGTGTGCTCATGATTTAACTGATTCAAAAGTACAGTTTGTAGGTTGTAAGTACCTGTTTAGATCCCAAACCATCAATCTTCTGTCATCAGCAGAGGACGCAAGCACTGTTTCGTGGTTTGGATCCCACTCCACTTGGAACACCTCCTCCCTGCACATTTAGATCATTATCCAAGGATATCTATCAGCGATCATTATTTTTGACATGATGAACATTCTACTTTTTCTTACAATACTGTGCTTTAACAACATTTAAACAAATTTGTAATATCAAATCTCAAAGATGAGAAACAAATAATAAACGTCAAGGTGAAGAGACATCGTGATGACTACTTAAAACATGCAGAGGTGCTGTCAGCTTCCGCATGTCAAACAGACCAACAGTGGTATCTGAAGATGCTGTAGCCAAAACCCACTCATTATATGGGTTGAAAGATAAGTAATTCACCTGGAACAAGAGAAAAAAACAAGGGGCTGTTAATGTTTCTATTATCTTTTTTATATTTCAATACATTGTTCTAAACTTTCAATTTAAAAATTCCATCACAGTCTTAGTATAATGTTTGAAATTTTAGAACATCTATCAATGCTTGTAAATGAACACTGAAAGCATCAGATGCAGTGATGCACTTTAGCAATACTGCCTCCCAGAAATCTGATCATCACTTAAATGTACTAGTAATTTATAAACACAATGTTGCAATCCAAAATGTTACATACTGACATAAAAATGAAAGATCTTAAAAAAAATGCTGGAAATTTGCTTCACCTCTTTCTCATGAACTACAACAGCTTGTTCATGTTTATTTGTGCGCAAGTCCCAAATCATCAGCTTGCAGTCATCCCCAACAGATCCAAACAAACTATCGCTCATCAAATGCCATGATACATCTTCAACCACACTCCCATGATCCTGCGGCATCATGGTAATTACTACTTGTTAACAATTTGATTGCATATTACTCACTAGTTAATCACACATCCTTCAAATATAAAACAATTAAAAATATATAAGATTACCTCATAGATATGCATTGCATCAAGAATTTTATTCTCAGGCATTGTAGACAAATCCCACAAACAAATCTTACAATCATTAGAACCACTCAACAGATACCCCTCTTTGAAAGGGTTCCATGACAGCCCATACCCTTCTTTGTCATGACCCCTCAATCTCACATCAGGTACACAAGAACCACCTTCATGGTCTAGAGGCTGCTTTGTTGAGTCAAACACGTAAATCTCAGAAGAACTAGTCTTAGCTGCAACGATTGAAGGAATCTGTGGCATACACCGTGCCCTGTTCACCTCTCCATCAACATGTATCTTCTGAATTACTTCTACCTACAAGTACATCAATACAAATATCAAATATGAACACATACACACAAACACAAAACACTCCAATAAAGCTAACAAATTATTACTTGCTGCCAACTGTACAAAAATCACATCATTAGCTACACTATCAAAAACAGCACAAAGCACTTCGTATAAACTAGGGATGTCATCAAATAAATACAACTGAGGAGCTACAGACTTTGGCTCAATTTTAGTAGAGTCAAGCTCGAATATCAAAATATAGGCTCGTTGAGCTAGCAAACCTTATAGTTTGGGTCATTTTACACTTCTATCTTAAGTGTAAATGTATATATTTATATCATTACCATAGAATTTAACCGAGTCGAGTCAAGCTTGAAACTATCAAGTCAGTTCATACTAACCCCAACTATACTTCATACTTTAGCAGTACCAACCTAGCCAAGTCAAGCTCAAAAGTATACCTAATCAATGAGGCTCGAGTCAAGTTTCTTAACTGACTCAAGGTAGAGCTTGGCAATACATCAACCAAATCAACAAATCATTACTTTCTGCCAACTGTTAACTTGAATTAATATATAGCTACTCACATAAAAGGAAAAAACATTTCATCACGCAGTTGACCAGCACATTCCCTTTTAACTCTCACAACAAAAGTTAGAAATTATTTAGTATTTTATTACTACTAACGGAGCCACTTGAACCCAAGTTCGAAGAATCTGTTAATCAACCAAGCCTGATTCCAAGACAAGTTTCAAGTTTTCTAATCGAGCTCGAGCTTTGCACTATGTTGACTCCTCCGCTCAAATATAGCTCTAACAATCATTGTTTTCTGACAACTGTAAACACAATCACATTATTTAACTATTCTACGACAACACACACACACACACAAACAAAACGCAGTCATGCATTTCATCGAACAGCTTCCCTCAGCATAAAAAAGCCATACACCAATTCAAACATATCAATTTCATTTGATAATTTAATATGAATCAACAGAGCTAGAATTTGAGTCTAGTTTCAAGTAATTTTTTAATCAAGTCGAGCTCAACCTTGGCCTTATAGTGACTCGCCTGGCCCAAACAAATCATTACTTTCTACCAACACTAAAGAAAAACCCATTATTTAGCTACTCTGCATACAAAACTCAGGCAAGCATTTCATCAAACAACATATCTACAACAGCAACAAAAAACATTTCACGGCTCACAACAAAATTACCACAGTAAACATATCGCATCCTCAACCATAACAATCAAATTCACATAACAAATCATCACTTTTTTCCAACTGTAAACACAATCTCTTTATTTATTTAGGGGTATTTGTTTAAGATTATTGTGGGTTTATGAGCTTACTTAATTTGGGTTTATATTTCATAAGCTCTAATTTTCTAGCTTACTTTGAGCTTATATAATATAAGCATGTTATATTATAACAAGCTTACATAAGCCCATAAATTTAAAAATAAGCTAAAAAATAGGGCTAATGAAATATAAGCCGAAATCAAATAAGCTCATAAGCCCACATATAAGCTTAAACAAACACCCCCTATTAGAAAACCCAGTCAGGCATTTCATCAAACACGTTACCTACATAAAAAAAAAACAAAATATATATACCTTAGGGATGTTATGATGATCCAAATTAGTCTCAAGAGCCCCAGCAGGGTTAACAGGCAAATGAGCCTCAGCCACAAGTAAATAATTAGGATTATCATCAGAAGTATGAGTCCCGAGGAGCATCTTATGAACAGCAAAAGAACCGTCGCCGTAAGATGTAGGTGGCGACGGAAGCCATTGCACAGTTAGCGACGGCCATTCGAGTGAGTGGGAGATGACTAGGTCGTATAGGAAAGGTGTGTTTTTTCTCCAGACGCTGAATTCTTCTTCCACTTGGTGGTCTTCGGGTCCTCCTCCTGTGGTGGTGTCATCGTCTGTTGCCATTTTTTTGATTTTTTTTTTCAGGTGGGTTTAGGGTTTCTTTATTTTTTTGGCGGGGAAATGGTGGGGTGAGTGAAATGGTGGGAAGAGGGTGGCGGGAAGGGTTGATTGATATAGGGGATGTTTATGGGCTGTGGGCTTTTTTTTTTTTTTGGCATGGCCTAATTTTAATAAAGCCCAACTGTATGATGAGAGTAAATGACTAAGAAAGCTTATTATCAAGCACCTTTAGAATTAGAAGTATGAACACCAATAAGGATGACAAAAAAAATCCGTATTCGATGGGGACTCAATCCCCAAACCTGATTTGACCGGAGAATCCCCGAGTTGACCGAGGATTGGGACGTGGATGAGGAATGCCCGAAATATAAAACCGGGGATGGGGCGGGTATGGGGATAACATAAATCCCCGAACTCGGCCTCGACCCCGAACTTTCTAGTGTATAAGTATTTAGAATGTATATGTTATATTCATACTCAATTAACTTGTATATGTATATGTATATATGTTTATGAGTATCGACATGTATATTTTTATGCATATGTGATATTTATTGAATCAAACACCTTTAGAATTAGAAGTATAAACACCATCATATTACTTAACTATTTTGTCCGAATACACACACATGATACATTTTTTCTATATTATATGTGATGTTATAATGCTTAATGTGTTTAAGAATTGAAATTGTAATTAATCCAACTATGCGCGATGTAGGCACATTTGTTGAGATATTTTATGAGCCAAAATTATTTATATTTTCGACGAGTTTGTGAAAATTTTATGTTATTTCATAAGGGTGAAATATCCCCGAATCCCAGCGAGGATCCCCGATCCCCATTGGGGACGGGGATGGGGATGTAAAGCAATTCTCCGGTGGGGATGAGGATGGAGAGTGAAAACGGTGATAGGGATGGGAAATACAATACCCGATATTCCCCGCCCCGTTGCCATCCCTAAGCTTATAGATTGTTTTTGTTTTGCTATGATATATGTATGGATTAATTGGTATTTTCACGGTTGTTTTTAGGACTTTAAACGAACCGGAAGAACACGAGTAAAGCTTGTTAATATTCGTTCATTTAATTTTAACCGGATGTATAAACAGATACGAACGTTTAAACGGACGGATTTTCTTGTTCATGTTCGTATATTAAGAAAATGACTTGCTCATATTCGTTCATTAAGATACTAAACGATCGAACATAAATGAACGTAGAAAAACAAACATTAACTTTATTAAATTATGCATAATATTTTGTTTATAATTGTTGTTTTGTTTAAACAAACCATTTTTATAAGTTTACAATTAAAAGATATGATACACGAACATAAACAAATAATGAATATAAACGAACGTTAATAAAGACATAATCGGACATTCATGAACATAAATGAACGGACACGACTTTTGTTCATATTCGTTCATTTAACTAAACAAACGTAAAATATTATTCATGTTCGTCCATTTTAAAAATAAACGATCATAAATAAACTTTTTATCGAACGGTTCATGAAATGATCACTAAACATTCAGTTCATTGAGTTATTTTCATACTTTTCTCTAACTATCTCAAAGTGGCATGTTTAGACTATTGTTTCTTCGACTTTGAGGTTACCATACCACTATGTCACCATAAAGTTTGTTTTAAGCCCACTTGTAATTAGTCTTTAACTTAAAATTTTCTTGAAAATAGATAAATTGAGAAAAAAATTTGTAGTATTTGTTTGATAACTTATGTTTATGTCCAGTTGTTATTGTAAGGTTTGGTTTAACGAAAGAGATGTGGTCATATATATTTGGTAAATTCTGAGTCTTTTTGCGTTAAATTTGATGCTAAAGAAGAGGTATTGGTATAACACTCATTTGCTAGTTAAAATGTGACACCAACTATGTCGTAAAAACTTATTGAATATTTGAATATGCCAAGAATTTGAGTCCTAATCCATATAAGCCTTGAACGGCTATGCATGAAGTATGAACCATGAGGCACGAAGGGCACATCGGTCAATCAAAACAGTGGATAAAGTACCAAGTACGTGGCATCCAATGGTAAACCCCATATCCTCATACCTCAAAACCAAACATGAGGTCCTAAATTTCATTAACTAAAAAACCAATCACCTACATCACCACCTCACCATAACATCATACACCCTCACCCAATCACCCTACAACACCCTCATCCATTAAGTCAACACACAAAAAGTCAAATAAAATAACTCCCTCCACTTACTTACACTACACCTCACCACACCCAATACACATAACCAACATTTTCAAAAAGCTTCACATTTGATCAAAACTCAAACACACTCACTTACACACCAAAAAAAAAAAAAAAAAAAAAACATTAATCCAACTATGGCAAAACCAGTGTCAATTGAGGTATGGAATCCTAATGGAAAGTATAGAGTTGTAAGCACAAAATCTATGCCTGGTACACGTTGGATTAATCTTTGGTGCAACAAGATTGTCGTGTTGAAGTAAGTTGTTTTGTTCATTTCATATGTTATATTTTGGACTTTCTATGTTTAAGGTTATTTGATGTTTTTATGTGTGTGTGATTTAGATATGTACAGAGAAGAAAACGATATTGTCAGTTGAAGATATCATTGCTTTGATTGGAACTAAGTGCGATGGTGTTATTGGTCAGGTAACATATCGAAATTTGGCTTGTTAGATTATTTGGTACATGATACACAGTGGAAGTTAAAAATATAAGAGTAAATGGTAACGAAGAACAAACAAAAAACTTAATTTGTAAGATATTGGGTGATTAGATTTATGTATATTTTTTTAAAAATCAACCATATGAAGTTGTGATTATAACTCAATATGTAAGCCATTGCAATTCTAACCACAACCACAACCACACATAGTTGGACACAAAGAAAATAGCCCATTAAGGTTATATCTTAGCTTTAAGATTTATCTGTCTCCAATGTGGGATTGGCTTTGCACGCAACAAGACTTGATGGTTTTAAAGTCTGGGATTTTTTTTTGCTTGTTTTTGCTTTGGAGCAAAGCAATATTAGTTTGATTTGGGGCTTTTGATGCATCTTCATGTAACATCCTTCGTATGTAGGGTGTGAGGTTGGATTCTTAGGAGTTTTAATATAATCTACATACTAATTATTTTTTGAATTATGTACTGATTTTGAGCAATATTTTCAGTTTTTGCTTCCGGATTGATTAGACTGCTGCATGTGTGTTCAAATTGTGCAACCTGGTTATTGGAAATGTAGAATATAATCTTGGAGTCATAAGCTAACAAGTAAACGTGCTAGTGATTAATATAAACAAACAAAGCAACGTTTTTGGGATATCAGAATAGTACTGTGTGTTTTTTCTTCAAGTTATGTTGATATAGTTTGATGCATGTTTTTCAGTTGACCGAGGACTGGGGCGAGACATTGTTTTCTGCATTGAGCAAAGCAGGAGGAAAGGCTTTCAGCAACATGGCTGTGGGTTACAACAATGTTGATGTTGAGGCAGCAACAAAGTATGGTGTTGCTGTTGGTAACACTCCGGTGAGTTTCATTATTTCGATCTTATACCATGTTTAGTTTGATGTTTTATACTGTAATATTGAAACTTATAATCTGGCTCAATATATCAAATTTGTTTTATTTGCATAGGGTGTGCTTACAGAAACGACAGCAGAGTTAGCAGCATCACTTTCTCTTGCTGCTTCAAGAAGGATAGTTGAAGCCGATGGTTTCATGAGGGCTGGTTTATATGATGGTTGGCTTCCCCATCTGTAAGTTCCTGTATATACTGTTTACCAAATCATTTTATCTATTGAGCATCTAAATCTTTATTATGTAGCTTAATATACCTCATAAATATTAATCTGTGGAGCCTTATTTGAAGTATCGACCAAGCACAATTTCATGCATAATTACATACTACTGATTTAATGGCTTTATTTTGATGTAGGTTTGTGGGAAATTTACTTAAAGGACAAACTGTTGGTGTGATTGGAGCTGGTCGATTGGGTGCGCTTATGCTAGAATGATGGTAAGTTTCATCAGTATTATCTAATATCCTACGGTTGTCTTAGTCGCAATTCAATTGTGGTTAAACTTAACAAATATATTGTTGGTTATCAGATTGAAGGCTTCAAGATGAACTTAATCTATTATGATCTCTACCAAGCCACACGTCTAGAAAAGTTTGTTACAGGCATGCCTTCCTCTTCCTTTTACGTATATCTAAAATGTTAATTTCTTTGCAACTTTAGGATTAAAATTTCAATAACTGGTTTTCTGAACTATAATATGTAAAGCAATTTGCAGCTTATGGTCAATTCTTGAAAGCCAGCGGCGAAGAACCTGTTACCTGGAAGCGAGCATCATCTATGGACGAGGTTCTTCAACAAGCGGACGTGGTAAGTATTTCTTATGTTTTTATATTTTTGTGTTGGTTTTATTTAAATTTTTATATATCTGATGCCTAATTCTCTTTTGATGATTACATAGATAAGTCTACATCCAATTTTGGACAAAACAACTTATCATCTCATCAACAAAGAAAGACTTTCCAAGATGAAGAAGGTAATTTCACATTTTATAATGTTTAACTCAATCAAATGGAAGCAGGACCTGAACTTGTTCTGACCTGACCCAATCGATCCATTTTGGCACATTTTAATATAGCCCAATATGAACATGTAGGAAGCAATCCTTATAAACTGCAGTCGAGGACCTGTGGTTGATGAAGAAGCTCTTGTAGAGCATTTGAAGCAAAACCCAATGTTCCGAGTAGGTCTTGATGTTTTTGAGGATGAGCCATACATGAAACCCGGCCTGGCTGACATGAAAAATGCCATTGTCGTGCCTCATATTGCGTCTGCATCAAAGGTACATATCTTTAATATTGCTCTTCTAGCTAATACTGTAATAAAACTATAATTTGATTATATTTAGAGTCAACTTTTATGATCATTTTTCAATACAAGATTACCTTTCATTAGTCATGGCCGTTAATGGTTTATCATTTATGCAGTGGACTCGTGAAGGAATGGCCACGCTTGCTGCTTTAAATGTTCTGGTATGCATCTTTTATATACATATAACTTATTTTGTATGTTGAGAAAAATAGTTTTGTGCCCTCTTAACTCATATCGCAATCATTTTTAACCGGACATCTCGCCTTTTAGCCAAATTGACATTTTTAGACATATCCGTCTTTAACGATCCTTTATTGTAATTCCAGTTTATTAGTTGAAATGCAATATATCTAGTATGGTCACCAATTGTTTCATTTATTACTGCATAGGTCAACAGTACCTTTTTCTGATTAATGATACACTAAGCCATGTTTATTGACTTTTATTGAAAAAACAGGGGAAAATTAAAGGGTATCCAACTTGGTCTAACCCAAACCAAGTTGAAGCTTTTTTGGACGAGAACTCGCCACCCCCAGCAGCATCCCCGAGCATTGTCAATGCGAAAGCGCTAGGTATGTGCTTCCTTCTTGAGGTGTGAGTCTTTTACATTGATAAATTGCAACTTCTAATAACTATTGTTACAAACAGGATTGCCGGTTTCGAAGCTCTAAAGTGGTTTAGTCTTGGATAACAATGTTGTATTCATTTGCTTGTCTACATGTATGTCGTTTATGCTCGCTACTCTATGTATGTTTACAATGTGCAAGTAAAATTGTATTCTGCTTGTGATTCACATGGAAAAAGTACAATTAAATGGTTTGGCTAAACAAGTACATTCTATATGTTCATGTGCATCATTAGATTACTGCCCACATGTCGCACGGATGCGTATACATGTTTGCTTAATTTGTGTCAAATAATGTAATCATGTATTGATGAATTAGTTATGAATTGCATGATATATTCAACTTTCAAGTAAGATTTCTATATAAACAAGGAGAACAACTTTACTCTAAAATCTCAATAAATCTTAATCCACTTCAATTAAAATTAGGAGTCCTTGAGACAATGTAAACCAAGAAAATTAAAATTAGGAGTCCTTGAGACAATGTAAACCAAAAAAACTAACAGAATAATCGAAGGTTGTCCCTCAGTTTTTGAAGAATTTATTGAATGGTAAATCTCTTATGTATTGAATGGTGAATCACAGCAGTGGCGGAGCCAGAAAATACAATTACGAGGGCATCGCAATAAGAGAGTTTTTAGCGTAACTTGAAATAAATCGAGTCGGGTTTGATTTAAGGCAGCAAAAGTGCTACTCTTTGATGCACACTTATATATCATATCCGGATGATAATGTGAAATTTGTTTTGTAATTTCAACTAGTTTATCCTAAAGTCCTATAGGTTAATGATGATTAAAAAAATTCTAATCTCTTAAATAATGTTAAACCTTATGCGTTAATATGTTAACTTAAATTTTGTAAAACATTATCTATATCTTTACTACATAAAATAGAAAAATGGTCAAAGGTGAAAGTGAAAATTGAAAGTTGAAAGTTGAAAGTCAAAGGTGAGAGAAATGTATAATGTAATTAATTTTATTAAAACACCCCATTACTTAAAAGACATTTATTTATTCATATTGTACAACAAACTAAAAGAATATCCACCAAATTAACTACAAACAATTAAAACACCCATACTAAAAAGACAATAAAATTTTCACAATATACAATTTAAACAAGTTTACAACAAAATCCAAAATATAAAATAATTAAATACACTAATTAATGTTATTTTGAAACACCCTAAACGAAAAGTACGTGTTATTATACACATTATACAAATTAATAAAACACACAAAGTTTCATACAATTAACAAGTTGATAGTACATATAGTTTTAAACCGGACCGACTAACCAGGTTCAACCGGAACCGGTTTTACACCGGCTCGACTAACCAATAAAAGTCATCCTAAACGAAGCGAGCGGACCGTTGAAACCGATACAAACCCAGAATCAGCCTCATCGAGATCTTTTCTCCGCTTAATCGTCACAGAATCCACAGATACTATATATAAAGGCAAAACAAAATATGAAAAGTTGAAACTAAAAATAGAAATGTTAAAACATATATTTCAAAAGAAAACTATTAATACATATCGAAAACCGGTTGAATCGGACGCTTAAACCAACGGGTTGACCGGTTTAATTTCACCGTGTTCAACCCAACCCGTCGGGTTGACCTTGCTTTCATCGATCCGTTTTTCCAAAACGGTTCAACCATTGAACCACCTAGTCGCCTGGGGTTTCAAAACATTATGTTTAGTACCAAAATCTTCAAACTTATTATTTTTCGCTTATTACCCATAAACATTTTTTATCACTAAACGATCTTTCATTATAAAATCTCGTTCATGTCTTGACGGTCTTCGTCTTTACTATATGTGTATATAATTACCATTAAAATTCAAACTAATATTAAATGAAAACAGATTGGCATATTCAATGTTGGAAAGTCAATACAATTTTTTTTTTTTTTTTATTATTATTATACATACAAAGCGTGATCCACGTTTTGAAACTTAAAAAGTGAGTAATGTTAAATTTCTAAAATTCCTTTCAAACAAAAATTTCTACATAAAATTTCAAAGAATTTGTCCTTAATGAAATAGCTACCATAGCAATTCACACCTAAAATTTCAAAGAAATGTATGACAAATTTTAACAACTTTACCAATGTAATTTCCCAAAAAATATATATATTTTAATTTATTTAATCTTAACACTAATAATTTCTAGAAGTTTATCAACATATTTTATTTTATAAGGCATCATATTACAACTTATTTTTTTATTGTTATATTCTTAATAGTGTGCATGATTATATGCGATATCGGTTATTAAATATTGAAAATATTGTTTTGACATTTATATATAGTTGAAATTGCACATATATTGTTATGAATAACTTGAATGTTTACAATAACAAAACATTGTATCGATTTATTATATAGTAACGGGTTCATTTTTTGTTCTTGTTCTTGCTCATTAAATACGTTAAATACAAATGCTTTCTAAATATTGCTATAATGATGGTGATTGATTGGTGCTTTAATCGTTGATTGTTCCAAGACATTAATTTCAAAGATATACAAAGTTTTCTCAAATAATTTGGTCAAAATACATTATACAACCGATGTATATATTTTGTTAAGTTTCTTGGGTTTGAAGTTTTGATTGGGTCAAATACCATGCCGATGAATGATAACTACAAAGTGAAGAATCAAAGAGTTCGTCAAAGAGGATTCAACACCGATGCTATGTACTTAGAAATTTATACTGCGACTAACGCATCATTGTTAGTTATCTCATAATTCATGAATGTTTTATTTCCGCTTCAATAAATATTTTTGTATGTTCTTCGATACACGTTAATTTTTTTCTTCAATAATTATCGACGTTATTAAACACTTACCACAATATCGCATATTGTTAATTATCTGCCACAGAACCACGCCTCTGGTAGCGGTACTCGCCTCTAGATATACTATATATAATGAGTGTATGGTCAAACCTCGAAAAGTGAAATATTTAAAGTTAAAGATGAGAGAAATACATAGTATAATTAATACTCTTATTAAAACACCTCATTACTTAAAAGTATAATAATTTATTTACATTGTACAACCAAATAAAAACATATCTACCAAATTAAAAACAACCAATTAAAACATCCCTTATAAAAAGTACAATAAAATTTTCACAATGTACAATTTAAACAAGCTACAACATAATCCAAAATATAAAATCATTAAACACAATAATTAATATTATTTTTAAAACAACCTAAAATGAAAAACACATGTTATTATACACATTATACAAATTAATAAAACACACAAAGTTTCATACAAGCTAACAAGTTGATGGTATATATAGTTTTGAAAACCGGACCGGACCAAATAGTTCAACCAGGAACAGTGTCGCCACCGATTTCGGCTAACCAATAAAACCCATCCAAAAACGAACCAGATAGGACCCGTTAAAACAGATACAAACTAGTAGAATTAGGTCTCATCGAGATCTATTTATCCGGTTAATCGTCACAGCCGCCGAAACGTACTGGTACCCTGCTATACTATATATAAAGTAAAAACCAAAAAGTAAAAAGTGAAAAGTTAGAAACTAAAAAAAGAAATGTTGAAAACATATATTTCAAAACGAAACTATTAATACACATTGAAAACCGGGTTGACCCGGGACGCTTCAAACCCAGCGGGTTGACCCAGTTTAATTTGACACGTTTTCGACCCAACCCATCGGGTTGACTCGGTTTAAATCGACCCATTTTTCGACCGGAACGGTTCAACCGGTTGAACCACCCGGGTCGAACCAGGTTTCAAAACATTATATTTAATCCTCAAATCTTCAAACTTTTATTATTTTTCGTTTATAACCGATAAACTTTGTTTTATCACTAAACGATCTTTCGCTATAAAATTCCGTTGCTATGCACGGGTACTCGTCTAGTAATATAAAATGAGCCAATGAAAGACGAAGAATATTTACGTTATCAATTATACTCCTTTTTTCTTTTGATACATAAATGATAAAATACAATTAATATGAAATATTAATACCCACTAGGCTATTTGCTATAGGCCCACTCACTACTTACCCATCTCCACCATCATGTAACTTTTCAAATTCCAAGTTCTTTTTCTCTATTTATTCCGGTGAAGAAAACCACCACAAAATAAATCGAAGAGGACTTTTATTGTTGATCTCACAGTGTGCAGAGGGCATTCGAATGATTTACCTGAGGGCACCAGATTTTTTTCGACCAAATTTACTTTTTTTTATAAATTTTATGTGTCCGCCGGAGCTTCGTTGGGGGCAACGCCCCCACTACTTAGCAAGTAGCTCCACCCCTGAATCACATATTACAATATATACAATTACAAGGATCAATCTAGAATTGGGCTACAACCCATTACATTACAAATGATGACCCATAAGATAAATATACGACTAACACTCCCCGCAGTTTGAGCGGGAGGGCAACAAATGCTCAAGCTGGAACGAAGTTCTTCAAACAGAGCCGATAGCAAACCCTTAGTAAAAATGTTCGCATACTGATAACGAGAAGGAAAATGGAGAACTCTGACTTGACCATCAACAACCAAATCAAGAACAAAATGTATATCTAGTTCTATATGCTTTGTTCGCTGATGTTGTACAGGATTGGTAGACAAATAAACAACACTTACACTATCAAAGTAAACAAGTGTAGCGGAAGACAAAGGTGTGTGCAGCTCCCGTAATAAATTACGCAACCAACAAGTCTCAACAATAGCATTGGCAACTTCACGATACTCAGCGTCAGCACTAGACTGACTAAGCGTTGGTTGACGCTTAGCCGACCAAGAAAGTAAGTTGTTGCCAAGAAACACACAATGACCCGAAGTCGACATCGAGTAGTGAGGCAACCAGCCAAATCAGCATCTGAGTAGGCAACTAGAGATGTAGTGGAGGAGGAAAAGAGTTGTAACCCATGATCAATAGTACCACGAACATATCTCAAAATCCGCTTAAGAACCGAGAAATGAGGCTCTCGAGGATCATCCATATAAAGACAAACTTGATGCACTGCATAAGAGATATATGGGCGAGTGAAAGTAAGATACTAAAGAGAACCCACAAGACTCCTATATAATGTCGGATCAGAAACCGGATCACCATCATCACCCAGTTTAGACTCAGTATCAACAGGAGTCCGACTGGGATTGCAGTTAACTATATGAGCCCGCTTAAGAATCTTAGTAGCATACTTACGCTGAGATAGAACATCCCTGAAGAATCTCGTGCAACAAAAATACACAGAATATAATTAAGCGAACTCAGATCTGTCATAGAAAACTCCCGATGCAAGGAAGCAATAATCTTCTATAACAAAGACTCAGAAGAAGTAGTGAGAACAATATCATCAACATACAACAATAAATAAGTTGTGCCAGTCCCCTGTCGATAAATAAATAATGATGAGTCACACCTACTATGAGCAAACCCAACCCGAGTAATATAAGCGGCATATCGCTGAAACCAAGCCCGAGGGGCCTACTTTAGCCCATAAAGAGACCTCTGTAATAAAAAAACATATTCAGGATGTGCAGAATCCCGAAACCCAGGAGGCTGATGCATATAAACAGTCTTAGATAAATCACCATGTAAAAATGCATTCTTGACATCAAGCTGATGAACAGGCCAATGTCGAGAAGTAGCCAAACTAAGGACAATCCAAATGGTGCCTGGCTTAACAACCGGACTAAAAGTCTCATCAACATCAATACCCTCTAACTGCGTACTACCATTTGCCACAAGACGAGCCTTGTAGCGACTAAGTGAGCCATTTGCTAAATAATTGTGACGAAACAACTACATAAAACAAACTATATTGGCGTCCGTGGGTTGGGGTAAAAGAGTCCAAGTTTTGTTTTTAATAAATGCATCATATTCATCGTTCATAGCATTTTGCCAATTTAGATCATTAAACGCTTTATTATACGATTTTTGGTAAAGGTGAAATGGAAGATACATGAATAGCAAAATGATCAGGAGGACGATTTTCCCCGACACGAAACGTGTGACCTTGGGATGAATAGAAACCGGGTTTGGGTTGGGCGGCAATGTGGGAGTAGCATCAGTATCAAGTTGAGGTGTATCAACTGGTGTAAGTGGTGTTGGTGGTGGTGTATCATGAGGTGTAGTAGGCATGGTAGGTGTAATAGGCATTAAACGTGGTGAAACAGGATCAACAACAATATCATTGGTTGTAGGAGGTATAGTAGGTGTAATGGGTGTCCAGCGAATAATATGAGAAATGACATTAGTCGGCTCTTCCAAAAAGGTATATGAGGGAGGCAAGGTAGGTATCATAGAGCCACATGGAAATACCGTCTCATCAAAGGTAACATGACATGAAATGATAATTTTATTGGTGTTTAAGTCAAGACAACGGTAGCCACGATGATTGGAGACGTGTCCCAAAAAAAATGAAGGGTGTGACATGAGGTTCAAGTTTGTGAGAGACGTCGAGGTGAGGGTAGCAAAGGCACCCAAAAGTACGTAAAAGGCTATAATCATGCTTGGTTCCAAAAAGATGGGTAAAAGGTATATCATCATTAATGGCTCGTAATCAGGTAACCGTTCTCGTCCCCATATCACTAACCGTTTGAGATTTGGACTTCAAACGTATCTCCTCAGTTGTTAGCATGGAACGAGCCGTCTTAAGGTTCGGGAAAGGTTCCCGGTGTGTAATAATGGTGCATACGTGCTCGTATTTGTTTCAAGCGCAAACGTGACCATGTTTTCATTAGAAATGGGAGAGCCGAGACTTGTCAAAATAGTTGCTATGGACTCAATTTTCTGAAAATACGTATCAATGCTTAAGTCACCAAGCTTCAATGATCATAACTCCTCCTTCAGCGCAATAGTGCGAGATCGTTTGTTGCCGTTTAAAATAATGTCTATGAGATCCCACCCTTGCTTGGCTCATATGGAGTGGGAGGGATGGTAGTGCTTGCGCCGGCTTCATTAGATGGGTCTATTATATATTAAAGCACTTCATAGCCCTTACACATGTTCTTTAAAAAGTAAACCCAAGACGCGTAATTCCATTTATCGAGATCGAGTTTAACCAGAACTCAAGTGAGAAGATGATGATGTGTAATCGTGGACAGTTTGTCCGAGAGAAGTGTAATAGGGTTCGTTGGAGATCCAGTCATTGTGTTTATAGTAGGTTGTTATATGTGACAGAAACGTTTAGGTTTAAGACTTGTTGATCGTATCAACCAAAAGGATACGAGACTTTGAACCAAGTATCGACCAAAGGATATTTAACCTTCAACAAGGTATCAACCAAACAATAAAACTAGAGAAAACGGGACCAACATTGGTGAAAAAGATTAGGGTTCTGGTTGTAGGATCAAGAGGAACAGGAAGAGTAAAAAGGAAAAATATGTGTTTGTTAAAGATATTGTAGGAGGTTCTGATACCATATTAAATGGTAAATCTTTTGAGTATTGAATGTTGAATCAGAGAGTACAATATATACAATTACAAGGATCAATCTAGAATTGGGCTACAACCCATTACATTACAAATGACGACCCATAAGATAAATATACGACTAACAGAATTTGGTTTCAAAATAAGGTTTAAAAAAATAATAGTTAACAACAATGTCATTATCTTTAAACTTCAAAGTTACAATGTAAATTGAGAGAAAAGTTCAACACATATAACAAATTCTGTAAAGATTTAAATTTTAGCCATTCATTTTTTTATCAAACTGAAAAAACTCACTTTCATCATTTTTTTTAAACGTTAAATATCTCACAAACTGTTAATCGGTACGCGAAATGAATCATACTATCGCGACAAGAATTAAATCATCTTTATATAAAGGGACACTTCTATATACTTTCACTATTTTTTTTTGAGTTTTTTGTGAGTGTTGAAATTTACGCTATGAAAAATTACACGTGATTTGTAAAATCAGAGTTGATTTGTTATTTTAAAAATTACATGTGATTTATGAAAATCACACGTGATTTTTAAAATAACAAATCACATGTGATTTTTCTGAGCGTAAATTTCAGCACTAAAAAAAGAACCCGAAAAAAGTTCATCGAAAATATAACGAACTGTTTGTCTACTGAAAGATAAGAAAGTTCTTGTCGTGGTGACGTATTTTTGTCGCTTAATGAGTTATCGTTTGCGATACTTTTATTTAAAAAAAATGTAAAGCGAGTTTTTGTTTTGTTTTTTTTAACCACAATACATAGGGTTGTTTTTAAACATACCTTAATTAAATTTTTTGCATTAAATGAACACTAAATATTCCATATTTAATATCACATTACATGTTTAAAATGAAAAAATATGTATAAATATGGATATACTAGTTCATTTAATGCAATTTTTTTTAATTAAGGTATGTTTAAACATAACGCTATGGATTGTGGTTAACAAAGCTATTTGTGTAAATAGTGAATGAGTAAGATTTGCCTATTTTCTCTTATGGTTGGGGATCTATTGCAAAATGGGTAAAATTAAAAAGTGAAAGAAAGTTTCATATATAGTGTACACGCGTGTCACCACTCTAAATTATACATAAAATCCGTCCAGGGTAATATGGTCTTTTGACCCATTTTTCTTTTCCACCTCAAATTTCAAACACATATCTCTTAAACCACAAACTTTTAAAACCGATTTCACCATAATTTTAAAATTGATTCTCTTTAATTTGGTATAAATCTTTTAATTATTTCAAACTTTTTGACATATTCATTGGGTCATTTTTCTCGATGTTTTCTTATTTTCGATCCTATTTTTACCTTAAAATTGCCGAATCATAAAATACTTAAAACACAAAAGTTTTAGATTTTGATTCACTCTTTACCCAGAATTTGAATCACTCAAACCGATATGATATGAGTGAGATATCGACGTTAACGATGACGCTTTAATATATTTGTTGCATACGTGTTTGATGAAATGTCTAAGCTTTAGATTTTTAGTGTTAAAATTGAGCTAAATGAACTAATTTTGTCCCACAACGCATCATTAACCATTTTATTAATGTAAAACTCAAAAGTGATGTTTTTAATAGTTAAAGTTTTAACTATTAAATCGATGAACAAACCAAAAGCGATGAACCAAACCAATCGATGAATCGATGAACTAAACTAAAACCGGTGAACCAAATCAAACATAGTTCATCGCTTTATTTTGGTTCATCAATCATAGTTCACCTTAACATGTTGGTGTTTGTTTTGTCTTGTTCATCGCTTTATTTTGGTTCATGAATCATAATTTCGCTTTTGGTTTGGTTCATCGCTTTAATTTAGTTAATCCGCTTTTGGTTTGGTTCATCGAGTTGGTTTGGTTCATCAATCATAGTTTCAGTTTTGGTTTGGTTCATCAGTTTTGGTTTGGTTCATCAGTTTTTGGTTTGGTTCATCAGTTTGGTTAAGTTCATCATTTTTTGTTTTATGCTTTTTTTTTAAACAGTTTGGTTTGGTTCATCAGTTTTGGTTTGGTTCATCAGTTTATCAGTTTGGTTCATCAATTTTAATAGTTAAAAACATTAACTATTAAAAAACATCACTTTTTGAATCTTATATTAATAAAATGATTAATGATGCTTTGTTGGACAAAAATTAGTGCATTTAGCTCAACTTTAACACTAAAAATCTAAGTTTAGATATTTCATCAAACACCAGACGCAATAAACGCTAATAAAACACCATCTTTAACGCGTGATATCTTACCCATATGACATCGAATTTGAGTGATTTAAATTTCGGGTAAAGAGTGAACAAAATCTATAACTTTCATGTTTTAAGTTTTCACGATTCGACATTTATGAAGGTAAAAATAGGTAGAAACGCCAAAAAATCAAGAACTATTTGATATTTAAAAAAAATGTTCAAATATTTATCAAGATTTATACCAAATTAAAGAGAATCAATTTTAAAATTATGGTGAAATCGGTTTTCGTAAAAGTTTGTCGTTTGAAAGTTATTTCGTTTAAATTGGTTAATATAAAAACGGGTTAAACGACAAAAGACTTCTACTGTAATTTAATAAAAAAAAAAAATGAGTGAATGAGAACATTTATCGCATCATGAGTGATTTCTCACCTTTTTATTTTTCCTTACTTTCTAAAGGATCGCATCTCTTGTTCTTATTTAAAGAATTTGTGATAAATTATTTGTAAAAGAGTACATCTTAGAGTCGTCAAAACTTTAAAATCCCTCGCCCACCCAAAATTCCGTAATAATTATTGATAATTATATTGATAACTAGATCATGTTAATATTGCATATACTTGGAAAGTGGATTTTTATTAAAAATAGCTTTTGATATTATGTTAAATCTTTTATATAATAAAACAAAACCCTTAGCGAAAATTTTTCATTTTAAAAAAATCAATTCTTACTTTATTTAGTAATATTTTTTAATTATTATTTATTTATTTTAAGTTTTTTTTTAATTAAAAAGTGTAAATATTTCCTTATTTGTCAATAAAATTAAAAATTCGGTTTTACAAGAAGAAACTAAAAACATAAATTCGTTTTCTCAAAGAATTGTTTATAAAAATATATGTGTCAAAAGTATAATTAAAAAAACTTAAAAACAGCGGAGGTAATTCATAAAGATTTTAGGGGTTAAAACGAAAATTTGGACAAACAAAACCACACAATAATTCTCGAGTCACACCTGCGCTATTTTTCTTTAAGACCGACTATTCAAAGTGAACCCTAAATAAAAAAAGTTGAACGATGTGAGAACAAATTGAAAGAAAATATGTTTCAATTTAAATGTTGTTTAAGTGATTTTGCAGATAGTTTTCATAATTTATTGGTATGATTTTAACATCTAATTTCTTGATTGGGTTTAAAATTGATATAGGGCTTTTAGCTATATTCTATAAGGGGTTTGTGATGTTGCTGCTATTTTTTTCAGTTTACATGAAAAGTACATTATCAGCATTAGTCACATGAAAAGATTTGTTTGTTTATTTGTATGCCGACTGAAACCCAGCTAATGTGATGATTGGTATATCATATGTAACAGGTCTATAAATACCAATATTATAGCATGGCCTTCTCCTCATAGACAAAAAATAGTGGGTCTCTAAGAAGAAAAGAAGGCACCTGTAAATGTTTTATATGGTTCCAACGCACTCCTTCAGCAGAGCAAACTGCACATCTTATTCAATGACGCGATTGGAGAAGTGAGATGAGAAATTGAGGAAAGCGTTAGGAGTTGAAAAACAATGTGTCAATGAGGTAGCATCCTAACTAGATTATATAACCTTTCGTTTACATGTTTTATTTGGTTGTCAGTTGTTTGATAAAAGTCCTACACAAAAACTCTCATGAATATCGTTTTTAATCTATACCTATGTAACTATGTTATTAGTTGAGAAATCTCAATTAATATTCTGTAGCGTTTTTTGTTTTTTTACGAAGAATTAAATTATAAGAAAGAAAGAAAGAAAGAAAACGTAGGTGCTCTCTTCATGATACCAAGTATCCTGTCTAAATAAAGGCATTGGGTATGTTCGGACCAATGGGTTAGATCATTCGATTTGAAAAACCGGTCATGTTGATCCATTATCCACTACTTTTCTCAGTTTTTTTTATTGTAATTATAAGCTTGTATTGCAAAATAATATTAACATTACTGCATGACAACATAAAAGCAATATTATCTGCATACAAGTCGTTTCTATCCTGGTTTTTCGTTATGCCACAGATATTGGAAGAAGTATGGAGATCACATGGCACAGCTTTGCACGGTGGAGAAGGCTGTTGAAGTTTATAAAGAGGTGTCAAAACGGGCGGTTTGGATCAGGTTGGGCCATGGGTTAAAACGGGTCAGAATGGGTTCAGGTCCGACCCGCAACTGAAATCGCTATGTTGTATTCTGATACAGGTACCCAAATCTCTTTGTTCTTAAAACAAATAGAAATGAGATAATAATAGCCTTACATGGTAGCAAATGAAACGCGTAACATATTTGCAAACTAGAGGTTCAATAACGCTAAACATGAGAACGGGCCCATTGGCGACCCACAGCGTCAGGTCATGACCAACACGTGTTAGGAAAATCGCGTAACACCATGATTAGAGGACGGGATTGAACGCGTGACCTGTGAGTTATGCTAGGCTACCATCACGGGGACTATAACATTAAACATGTTATCAATGTCAAAATAGTAGTCTATCTTTGACGTCAGTTCTTCAATCATTTAGGTAAGAACAATCAGACACGTCTTTAGTAGTGAAGTGAGAAAATAATATTAGTCAAGGTGGATAAGTATTGAGAAGATCTATGTAGTTATCTCGGTCAAATTTCATATATCGTTCAAGGACCGAGATTTGAAATAGCGGTTATCGCGGTGAGATATCGGTTTTTATATTATCTATCTGAATTCTGAATTAAAGTCAAGGGACCAAAGCTGGACAAACTAATGATTGGTTTACTTCTTATTGCTTCCTTAAGATAATGTGCAAAGATAACTAAAGTATGAGGACTAAAGCTGTATTTTGGTTATAAATTATAACACATCTAGGGTTATCCAGCCTCAAAAACTTCTCTCTCTCATTGTACACCATCTCTCATAACATCACCAACAAGAACAGCCTCGAACAAGATCCAAGCAGCCATCTAGCACCCATCTTTTTTTTTTTCTTTATCAAATCCACCAGCCATATTCTCACTCGTACATTTTATCCTAGTATCGGCATCCGATGAAGTATTAGCACTAATATTCAGATTCATGGAAGCATGCGAAAAATATAGATCTTATTAATTGGGTTTTTTAACAGATCTTATTGCAAAAAAATAGAAGCCAAAATCTCGCCAAAATATCAAAAATATCGCCGATTTCAAAATATCGGCTAATATCGCCGATATTATTGGATCCGATATTTGGGGCCGATATTTTGAACCGATATTTTTTCTAAGGGCGAGATACGAGATATCGACGATATATCGACGAGATATCGCCGAGATTAACTACATAGGAGAAGATATGCATCTCTATTTGGATATGTGGTTGGCAATAAAACATGTTCAACTCGACCGTGGGTCCATGTGACTTAAATAAGATTCTGTTGAAAGTTGGGCTTTGTTTTATCAGCTGTTACAGTGTTACTCAGTGCTCTGGACTAACTGATATGGTTGATGCTGTCTATAGTAGGTTGGAAATGGGAAAGTCTATACGAAACCTGTTTAAAACATGCGTATTTTACTAAGCGAAATAGTGTCATAGATCAATCTATACGAAACCTCTATCTGATCTGCGGAACGTGTTCTTAATATACTAAGTTCCATTGTGATTCACTTCGTTCTTAGTTATATGTTTAGAATTATGTGATAACTATTTGTAACCGTGGATGCAAATCATAATGTTATTAGACTGATGGTTGTAATTGTAACCACTGTATTATATGTGCTTGATGTCAAACATCACTCTAAACCACCTTAAGGTTTCTTTTTGGATTTGTAAAAGATTGGAATCATTAAACTGAGTTGTGGATATTGTTTTGGTTCTTTGTTTGTATTACAAAATGTTCATGAGGGTTCTGCAACATAAGTACAGCAGATACATTTTAACTGGACAATGAAGTGATTGTATATAAGAACAACATATGTTTACTTAGAAGAGGAAGATCTGTTTTTCAACCATATAAACCTGTTTGTGGTACTATTTTTCACTACGTGATATATGATCCACTAAATGAAGTATGAATTCAATAGTTTTGTATTTGTAGCTGCAAAATAGATAGTAAATAGGATATAACAGCTTGCAACTTACTGGCCCACCGAATCATAGATCAATTGATCTACATAATAAACAAGACCCTGTGTTATGCATTTCCCAACTATTGAACAACCATAAAACATGAATTTCATAAAGTCATTAGCTTCTTATATGCTCCTAGGTTATTTGAGTCGTTGATGACACGAGTCGACTTTTTTTTTTATGTTCTTGCTAATTTTAATTTTTTTGGTCTTCTGGTGCTTATTTTTCTATGCCGTGGATTGAACTTACAGGTTGTCAAATTTGGTGGTGTGCAACTTTGTACTTACGTAACACATCAGGTGTGAAGGTAATTTTAAAGGGCTATTGTAGGAAGTCCAAATTTGATTTCCTATGCTGTAAGCTTTTCGTTGAATTCCCTTTTGTTGATTATCAGTTACAGGTTTAATAATAGCTCATATATCCTTACTGATCTGTTCTAAACTGAAAAACACAAAACTATGATTTCATTTGCTCTAAGCTTTCGGGCTGATGTAGTTTTTTTTTCATGAGTATTGTTGGCTTTAACAATCATCTAAATTCTATTACGGTCGTTTAAAACTATAAAGTAATGAAAATCTGCCCACATAGTAAATATTGAGTACCAAATCCAAACTGTGATACTGGATCACATTTTTTTAGTCAATGAATGGAACCTTAATATAATATGGTAATATTTTTAAAATTGAAACATTAAAACATAAATCTATTGTTCCACATACATGTTTTCGAAGAGATAATAACAAGCATATCTGAAAAGACAGGGTAGGGTTTTCATAATTACCCGCTAAATCATTAGGTTGGTTGTTGGTGGTGGTGGTTCAGCCACCTAATAACACTTCGACATCCTCATAAAAATATCTAAACCCAGGTTACCTTCTTGCTACAAAATTCTTGATTTATTTTTGTTTTGATTAATTATTCTTTATATTAACGTCATGTATACATATCATAGCTTTATCAACCGGTATGTTCACATGTATTTTTTTTTCAAGATGACTTTTTATTTGTTGGAAGGCTTTTGTAGCCTAATGGTCATATGAAGAATAATTTGTTAAAGGGGAAGTAACAACTTTTTTAAGGGGAAGAATAATTTGTTAGTCAATCCATAAATAAGGTTTTCGATTGGACTCCAAGTTTGCCAAGTTCACTCCATTTGATGATGCAATATAATAGATTCATAAAGGTATTATTTTTATTCATTGATTATATTATTCTTAGGTTTTTTCTTAAGTAATTAGGGTTTTACAATTTGTATAATCGATATTGGTTTGTTTTGAATTATGATTTTTCATACGGGGTTTTGACTTTGTTAGTTTAGTTGATGAATTAATGTGTTCATTAGTCATTTAGTATGTATGCACACGTGTTTGTTTTTATGCCTCATTGAAAAAGATGCTTACTTATTGTTTAATTATTTGTTTGTTTGTATGATACTAAACGAGTATTGGGATATTTAATTGTAATGTTTCTAGATGACCAAATAGCTTTCTCGGATTTTGGGGACAGTGTGGTTGTAGAGGCAAAAGGCAGCATTTATCAACATAGTTATTTAAAAAAAATGTATTATTTATTTGCTTTGTAAATTCTTTAGATTGCTTTTAATTTTGGGGGTTTATCGATTCTGATATTTTAGCACCAATAACCTAATCTATTTATAAGACATCAGTAGTTCAGAAATAAGAATAGTTTAGTGGCCAAACTGTTTTTTTCTAATGTCTGCAATTCTATTACATAGTTAAGGACAAAACACAAAATGACTCAAGTACAATAGAAACCAAGGCGGAGAGACCAAAACCAACGATAAAGAAAATAAATAAAGACCAACACCTAACCTGTATCTTAACTTAACTCGATCAAGAATCTGTTAATGTAATAGCCACTGAAATTCTTCTGTATCATTTTAGCTCAACGACAAATCCTTATGGCAAAATCTCTCATTCATATTGTCTGGTGTAGCATAGATAAATGGGTTACACGGATTAGTTAATTACTTCTATAGAAGTATGTTGGTTGTTAGGTATTTCAGTTTTCTTGGAAGGATTAATTCCTAACGACATGCTTCTATATGGCTTCTATTACTACTAATTCACCACCACCAAATCCTCATTCGGGAGACATCTACCGAAGATATTTACTACGCATTCTTTTTATATGCATGGCAATTTTGAACCATAAAATGTGACTAAAAATAGTATGAAAAAGTCAGTATTTATGTACTCGAAAGTATTTGACTGATGTTTAGGACAACTTCTTGCTTTATCCCTTTAGCTCTCATGAAGGTTGATTTGTTAAGTAATATGGAATTATAGTACCTTATAATCTAAATAATATTACTCTTTATAAAGTAAATTAAATATTTAACTTTTTTCTCTAATTTGCTTTTAATTAGGTGTTTGTGCAAGACATGACTTATTCGAAAGCCTTGGGGTCCTTTTTTATTGACGAGTTCATGGATCTCTAATATGCGTTAAAAGTAACACATTATAATGAGTTCAACGAAGGTATGTTTATGCGCTTTATTTCTTAAGTACTTTAAAGTGAAATCTAATTTGGTCTATACTATATGTAGGTACTAGCAAGAGGCAAAATTCTCATGTTACTGACTCATATTTTGTCTTTTGGTTGTGGGTACCTTACAAAGGTCTTAGCTTCGGGTAGGAGTATAAATTTTAGTAGCCGCACTTGAGAGATTTATTGATCATTTACAACAAGGAAACATGAAACATGTGTGAGTAGTGCTAATTTTAGTAGCCGCACTTGGGAGATATATTTGGGTATAGGTTCTCTCTCTCTTTTACTAAGTCAATCAAACACATCAAACTCACTTTATGGATTAATTGTGGGGAGTTTTTTTGTGGGTCTATCACTATTCAACATGTCTCTCACATGGATTTTGAGAATTGACTATTGAGGATCATGTTCACAACTAATGATATGTGCAACCGATTAATTCCTATGTTTAGTTTTTAGCTTTTGTTTTGACTCAACATATAAAGGTATTCTGCGAGAGTTGAAAGTTTTGTAATTTTTTTTAGGTGATATGTATATACATAACATTTTTTATGTTTAATAAGAAATTTAGGACAAAATAATCTGTATGTATTTAATAAATAATAATACATAATTAAAAATTTTAGAAAAAACCTCGTGCGTGCACGGGTATTATAACTATACAAGATATACTAATGCGGTTTTTGGATGCGTTTAAATTACAAAGCAGTGTAGTGTTGGGTCAAATTGGTTATAAACAACATTTTCGTTTTTTAACATATAAAAATGCATTATTCAAGAATGCTCTTCATCGTATAATACAAAATTAAAAACCATTAAAAAAAATAATTCGCTTTTAATAAATAAAAAGACATTATTCAAAAAATTATAAAAAGCACATACATGCAAGATTATAACTAGTATATTAGGAATCGCAAAACTGAATGACCATTCATAGCATAGATTAATTCTAGAAGTTTCTAAATTGAATGCATATTAGTTTCCAAATTTAAGTAGATTATCCCATACCGATATATCATGCATATCTGTACCTTTTTCATCGACTCTTATATTTAAAAAATTTGCATTCGATCCCTCTAACATTCACATATAGCAAAACAACATAACTATGTTTAATTATGCTATTATTATAAACTCGCAACGTGTTCTAAACTTGTAATCACATCTATATTAGAACACATTTTTTTTTAATGTAAAGTTGAGGGACTTAACATATTAATACATCTAAAAGAATGACTACTTTCATACAATTTGTAATAGTTAAACGAGAGTCCTACTTCCCTTAGAACTCGATATCCCTATAAATATAAGCCTAAACCTATCAACCAAAATCATAACAATAAAAGTCTTCTGTCGTTCTCTAAGAATTTAGGTTTCCAACAATGTCTTCGCTTCTTCTTCAAAGATGATCGAGCTCGAGGGTCGGACGTGAGTTGTTTCGGTAGAGGAGGCGGTGGCGTTGCGGTCGAGACGATCAAACACATGATCGAAGATGATTGTCGACACCGCCATCCCTCTCCCAACGTCACCAAAGAAATCTTAGTGATGGTTATTGAGTCTCAGTAAGAAACATGCCAAGGCACCCGATTCGATGATAAGGTTCTTTGAGAAGATCTCAAATCTTTTGATGCTGACTTTGTTAAAGTGGATCAGGGCACTTTGTTTGATCTTATGCTGGTACGTATGTCATCTTTTATATTAGTCGTCTTTTGTTTGGCTATGCTTATATTTGTTACACGTGCGTTTAGTTATGTACTAGTATTGTTTACTTTTTATCACATTATATATCGAATTATTGGCATATATAGTTTTATGAATATATTGCTTATTTACTTTTCTTAAATTTGTTGTCAGGCCGCAAACTATCTCAACATCAAGAGCCTGTTGGATCTCGCATGTCAAACTGCTGCTGATATGATCAAAGGAAAGAAACCTGAGGAGATCCGTAAGACGTTCAACATCAAGAACGATTTCACTCCTGAGGAAGAAGAGGAGGTTAGGAGGGAGAACGCTTGGGCTTTTGACTAGTTTCAAGACATGTCTTTATTTTGCATACTTTTTGGTTCAGAGATTATTTGTTAATCATCAATTTAGTTTTAATGTTAGATGCCTGGTTTACTTATAATTAAGTTGTTCAAACTGAATTACCCATGTTATTAATTTTTTAGTTGCTTGCGTTGCAAGTTTTTGATTTGTGAGCATCCCTCTTAAAAGTTAAACAACTCTTTGAGCATACAAATTCATAAATTATAGCATTTAAATTATGTGATCAATTATATTTGGATACACTTCACAGTTCCCCAATTTCAATTGTAGACATTAAGCAGTTTTGTATTCAGATGAAAGAGGCCCAATTTCTTGAAATTTATGGGATTGGAAACATTGTATGACTTTTAGATATTTAATTTCTTGAATTCATGGAGATTTTGTATTTTTTTTTAATTTAGAGTTAACATTAAGATTCATAAGATCAATTTCCAATATAAGATTACATTTCTTTTACCAATACTCATTTATGGTTTATGTTCGTGTATCGTTTAACTCTTGAAGGAATATGGTGACGCTTCCTGTATGTATGCATCTTTTTTTCTACATATATATACCTCGCTTTGTTCGTTGAGAGATATAGTAAATGTGATGAGGTATAGGTTTACTTAGGAAGTGGATACTTCTGAAGCTTTTCTTTTTTCAACTTATTAACTAGGTCATTCAGATATCTCAACCTGCAAACATGCTATTCACCTATCCCTGTCAGCTCAATGAGGTTTTAGAACTATTGAAAACAAATAAAACCATACCTTTGTACGGTCATTTTTTTTATCACACATCTTTGCCTTTTAGCAAAACTTGGCATTCCATTTTAGTTACATTGTAATATATGTAGTAGTGTCAAAACATGATCCATTTATACCACTCCTAACCTAGATGCGTAAGTTTGTGTGTCAGCTGTGCCACCTCAACACCCACAACTTACCAAACCGACGCACAAACTGACACACCTCTGCAAATGTTGGTGTGTCTCTTTCTCGATCTATCACTACACACATATGCCCCACAAACACACTAACATAAAACACGCACAAAAAACAAATTGTTCCTTGCTCGTCGCTAAACCGAAGCAACTCCAACCAACGACCAACCGACACACCTGCCATTCGTGTCACTTAAGTGACGCTTGTTGGTTGGCGATGGTCTTAGTACCGCCAAAACTTGTTTCATTTATTCTTGCATTGGTCAATGGTACCTATTTTAAAGTCAAACCATGCTTTTTATGTTGCCTTTTATTGAAATATTAGGATATACAACTTGGTCTAACCCTAACCTAGTTGAAGCTTTTTCGACGACAAGTTGCCTCCCCAGTGAAAGCTAATAACATCCCCACGCATTGTTTATGCGGAAGCGCTAAGGTATGTGCTTCCTTCTTAAAGTGCGACTCTTTTTCATTGATTTATTTGTCAAATATGCTTGATTATAAGAGAGTACGTAGTCATTTTGAGTGGTCCCGGCAATGAATATCCATGTGGTCGTTATTGACAACTTGCAACTCTTAAATAATCACTACAACATTAAATAAGCTTCCGCAGCGACGTTCAGACCTTCATGGGGACATGTCCTCGTTATACCATTTCCGGGACATGTCCTCACGAAAAGCCCCTAATGCCTTCTCGGGATAATTTTCCGGGACTGCTCACAACTTTCACCGGGAGTTGTGGGTCCCGACCGATTGTCACCGGTCAAACATGTCCGACGTGGCACGATGTTTCTTAGGGACACGCTTCCCGGGAAAATGGCAACCAAGTTTATCTGTAACCTCTTCTCCGGTGACATGTCCTCGGGAAATGGAAACTACCTAAAATCTATGTCACTTTGGGGACATGTCCCCTGAAAGATTTGACCCATTTTGCGTAAAATTGCCGCAAAATGGTAATTCAGATTTTTTCCAATTTCTCGGAAAAAATCTACAATGTAAGAACTGCTTTTCAACCTATTTTATGCTACAACAACACAAAATCGCTAAACATAATATCATATATAACCAAATGGTCCAAATTGCTACAACACAATCAATAACCTAAAATCGCCAATGGTCCAAAACTATACATAAGCTACCTATACGCAAATGGTCCAAAACTATAATGTATAATCCATTTAACGGAATCATAAACATGTTATTCTCTACAAACATATCCTAACACATAAGGCTCGAACTCGTGTTCGCCAGTGGTTTTGTTAGTTGACTTCCGATATCTTACGCTTTTCGGGTTTGTCCAAAGCTTAACCTGCGTATTTTAAATAGTTTAGGGTTTTAGGTAATGAGAACTATCCAAGCATCGGGTATCAAAAGACCCTTTAAACCATTAGGGTTGAATTAGTCATTTTAACAATTATGGTAGGATGGTGGATTGGGACCTAAACCAAGATCTTAGCAGGTGTTGGGGTCCACCCCGCTCATGTGTAATAACACTTTAACTAGGTTAATGAGATCATGTTGTGTTGATCACTTGTGATACAAAAGATTTGATCGTGTTTGCGTCGACTATTTGAACAGTGTGTATATAGTTGAGGTTCCCGAAAACAAAGGAATGATGTTAGTATGTCTAGTTAAAGTGCTATTACACCATTTCCGACAACATTTCATTCGTTATATTATTGTGGATATAAGAGTTTGAATTTCTTAAACAACATTGTTTGATCATAATGGATTTTTAACTTGCACGTCGGAAAGAACTAGACATCAATGGCAACTCTATGCTCAGGTAGTATAATCCGCCATTGTATTATATTTATCAAACAACAAAATGAACTTAGCGGCGGTGACACGTGGCTTCTACGATGGTTCTGGCGAGGAGGTACACGGTTTCTTGGTCCACAAGATACAGGAAAGTGTGACCCGTTTCTTATTCGGGTTTGTAATGGTTACGATGATGAGAGTTGAATATTGAAGGGTAAAGGTGGTGCAAAATGTTTTAGCCCCGCCAGAGTTCATAGCGTGTGCGTGTTTTAGTGTGTGTTTTTGGTTAGAAACTCCATGTGTGTGTGAGAGAGGGTCGAGATTATAAAAGATAGATGAAAGGGTTTGTAATGATAGTGATGGCGGTGAAGTGGAGTTAATGAGGCACCCTCACAAACCCTTTCATATCTCGCCACCATTATATCTCTATCATTACACACCATTTCATACCTCTTATTATCATCTCTAACCTCTCTCTCACACAAACTCATGGAGTTTCTCACCAAAACACACACTAAAACACACAATAAAACACTCTCAAACCAAGCTAAACCTTTGCACCACCTTTACCCTTCAAGATTCAACCCCATCATCGGTAACCATAACAAACCATAACAAGATACGGTCAGACACTTTCCTGTATCTGTGGACCAAAAATCGTGCCTCCTCCGAACCATCGCTGAAGCCACGGTCACCGCCGCTAAGTTCATTTTGTTGTTTGATAAATATAATACAATGGTGATTATACACTCGAGCATAGAGTTGCTATTGATGTCAGTTCTTTCAACAAAAAGTTAAAAATCCATTATGATCAAACAATGTTGTTTAAGAAATTGGTGAGTTTTGGAAGAACATTGTAAAAATGAATGAAATGTTGTCGAAATCTTTTGTAATAGCACTTTAACTAGACACACTAACATCATTCATTTGTTTTCAAGAACCTCAACCCTAGACACAAGTGTTCAAAAGTCTTAAGCAAACATGATCAAATCTTTTGTATCACGGCGGATGAAACAACATGATCTCATTAACATAGTTAAAGTGCTATTGCACATGAAAGGGTGGACCCCAACACCTTGCCAAGATCTTGGTTTAGGTCCCAAATCCACCATCCTACTCTCCTACCCTACAACAACAACATACCCAATCCGTTTGAGGCCTTGTTAAAATGACCAATTCAACCCTAATGTCACACCCCTAATTACATTTTTTTGCGGAATGGAATTCACAGGGATTGACCGTCATAGCATCACAATCACGGTTATATTGAGCGACCTAAAGTGTCGTTTAGAAAATACATCGCTTGATTTAATAAAATAATCGAGTTTACAAAGTATAGGTCCCAAATGAAAATCAACTTGTGCGGAAATAAGTTTGTTACAATTCAAACGATGTTTTAAAGTTCATAAAACCCAAATGAGACGCGTCGTCACCGCGACTCTATGATATGTCCACATGCATGCCATGAAGTGAATGCCTTAGATACCTGGGATAAAACATGCTTAAAAGTGTCAACACAAGGTTGAGTGAGTTCATAGAGTTTGTGTTGAAATGTAAAGCCTTTCAAAATCGTTTATGCGACAAAGGCATTGTAAATCCACCCAGCTCCAAGTTCCGCCCATACAAAACTTGCAACTTTGTGTGTTCACAACCCATCGCCAAAATGTGTATAGTTTATGTTCAAACACATGATGTCAAATGAATTCACAATAGTACCTAACTCGACGTAGAACAATAGCACTAATCAATAGGACTAGACTCAATGTATCAAGAGTCAAGCGATTTAGAACATTATACTGACGTAGAACTATAGCACATAATCAATAGTACATGACTCAATGTATCAGTAGTCAACCGATATAGTACTTTATTCGACGTATAACTATAGCACGCAAACAAGAACAATTGATATAGTACAACATTCGGTTTTGAAACGATGGTAATCATGATAGGAGTTATCCTTAAAAATATAAAGTACTTGTGAAAAATAAAAGCAAGTAGTTGAGCATGTATCTCCCCCAAAAATGGTACAAAACAATTGAAAATGGAGCTATGTAAACTCACTTGATGAAGTGATGCGATGACAAAAGTGAGCACACTGAAATGTAGCGTGAATCTCTAACTTGAACCTATTAGGAATGATATGATATATGATAAGTCATGATGTAATGTTATGCATGCAATTCGTATGATATTTATACCACTTGTGAATTTTTGAAAATAATACTCTTCGTCGAAAAATACTCTTTTGACGTCTTGACCATTCTTAAATTACTTTGCAAGCATTTACGTTGAAATGATATCATACGATAATCATTTAATGATTTATTATGAAATTATAACTTTTAAATCGTAAAATAATGTCGTTGAAATTTCCATGTAAGTGACTAAAACGGCCTCTAAAAGCTAGTCGTAAAATAGTGCACGTCGAGCGTTAGGAAACGAACTCCACGGTTTTGGGAAGCTTGTATCATTATCTCAAAGTTTTAGCATTTAAGTTTTCATCCTAGAGGTCTCGATCATGGAGAAAAATATAGGTTAAGTATGGTACCTTTGTCCAAAATATTGTTTAAGAGTGGTTTTCGGCAAAGTTTAAGTGACCATATCTTATTCGTTATAACCCCGCTGACAAACGGTCGACATTTTGGAAAATATGCTTGCGAACTTACTTTTACTAGAAGACATCACTTTATAAAAGTTCTACGTCCATGTTAAAATGACCTTCAACATGGTCACTTGTTTACCGTAACACTTGTCTATTAGAAATAATATAGTTTTCTTATATAATAAAGTTACTGCAACTTTGTGTAAACGTATAATTTAATCGTTACAAGTCCGCTTTCTACGTTTTATATGTCCTTAGCTTCGTATCAAAGTATACTAATATATTTTTGGTAAGTCGAAATAATTTATAATGCCCAAGCCTCATTTTGACTCGTACAAAATAGGCGTAACATCTTTGAATTTTCGGGATATATATATTTCGTCGTCAAACTTGAAAAATTCATATCTTCTTCGTTATAGCTCCGCTTTTAATCCGTTCAAGCGGTCACGGTTTCGCTTTTAAAGTATATTTTCAAAATATCTAGGCCAAAATTTTTATCTACCGTCGGATTTTCAGATTTCAAAATAAGATCGACCCTTTTTAAACTTGTCGAAATGAGTTTTCTAGTGCCAAACCTATTCTAATCCATTCAAAACAACTCAAGCTATTCTAATCCTACCATATACCTTCTTAGGGTGTCATGGGTTCCTAGACATCACCAAGAGTGATATATTACAAGGAATAATTATAGGATGACTTATTTATATATAACTCTTAAAAACAATGTAAAAGTGGTATAAACATCCATAAGTCTTGCATGTTAACTCAAATATGATGTAATGAATATGAAATAAATATGAAAGATGAAAAATGGACATGAGATGCTTACTAGTTAACTTGATGAGGTGAATAGAACAAAGGTTTAATCTTAAACACCCTAGGTTTTTATTTCAAAACCTAAACAAAGAGTGATACTAGAGTTTTAAAACCTTGTCTTGAAAATTTTTGTGATGATCCTCCTTGGTCTTGTGGTTGGCCGGTTTTGGAGAGGAAGAGAGAAAGAATGCTTGACTTTTTACACTTTGAAATTGTGTTGTATGTGTAAGTGGTTGAGTGTACTACAATATAAGTAAATAAAATCTATCAAATCTTTAGGTGTCTCCCCCCTTGTGTTGACAAGGGGGTATGTATCTATAATACATTATTTTTTTTTCTTTTATTATGTATATAAATGTATAAGTGTAAGTAGATGTAAGTTATTTGAAGATAAGTAGTAACTTGTATATACATTTGAGCATTTAGGGTAGCGTTAGCTAAAAATAAATTTTAACGGGTCATAGTAAAATATATTGAGGTCATAAAAATTATAAAAAAAAAACACATTTCTTGCAAAACTTGAGTGAAATAATAATTATCGTGTAGTTTTTACGAAAACCGTCATAATAATATAAATTTAACAATTTATATACAAAATAAATTTAAAACACTGGGTAAACTCATAATATTATTTTTATAACTTAATATGAGTATAAAATATGTCAGGATAATTTTTGGAAGTAACGGATCAAATGTTCAAAATAATTAATTACGCGATATCGTTTATTTAATATGAAAATTACGTGTTTAATGTGAAATGAAAAATCATGAATGAACTAACATGATGATAATGATGCCAATGAAATGTAGACTAAACCTAGTCTATATGAAATGTCCTTGATGATTGTTCATGAATTCGCAGCTAAACCATTAAGGTTACGCGAATTTGATACTCGTAAACCCAGTTTACGATAAATGATGAAATAGTGAAACTTGAGAAATGACCTGAAATTTCGAGTTGTCACACCTAATGGTTTAAAGGGTCTTTTTGATATTCGATGCTTGGATAGTTCTCATTACCTAAAACCCTAAACTATTTAAAATACGCAACGACATATCTTACCTTTTGGTCTCGGTGTGGTCGCGGTTTGCACTCCGGACTAACGATGAGACATTATATTCCTACAAGTAAAAAGCAAGCACATATTAAAACTATATTATTGAGCGTTAACAAAACACTAGAATTCATGTACTCTTTACCCGTGCAAGTTACGTGAAATTGCTACTTATATCGTGCAAGCAAATAAAAGTCGAATTATAGGTGTTATTAAAGCTGCTTATTTACTTATTATATAAGAAAAATATGCAACTAAAAGCGAAACTAGCAATGTACAAAGCTTAACCAAACTAGCGGGCACAACTTTTCACTTTTACTTTTTTATACATGTAGTTACACAAAGCTTAACCAAACTAGCAACTAACTTCCATCTCAAGACTTACTTCTATGAATGCGAAAACCAAACTAGCAGTCACAAAGCTTAACCAAACTAGCAGGCACAACTTTTCACTTTTACTTTTTTTATACATGTAGTTACACAAAGCTTAACCAAACTAGCAACTAACTTCCATCTCAGCAGCCTACTTCTATGAATGCGAAAACCAAACTAGTAGTCACAAAGCTTAACCAAACTAGCAACACAAAAACTGGTCATAACAAAATATTACCAACCGAAAAAAAAAGAAGACATATATGGAGTAATATTGCCAACTGAAAAAAAAGAAGACATATATGGAGTAATATCACGCCTAACAAAATATTACCAACAAAATAAGGCAATGTTCAAACCACATTCTTGGTGGGGTTTTTTTTCATCTCATTTGTGAAGCAGATGAGATTAACTTCCATCTCATTTGTGAAAAATGAATATCAGCGACGGTGGTGGAGGTGGTGCGGTGATGGAGGTGGTGCGGTGGTGGAGGGTGGTGCGGTGATGGAGGTGATGAAGGAGGTACGGTGGGCAAAGCAGCACTGTGCTGTGTGTGTTTGGTTTTTAATTTTTTATCTCATTTATAAAAGCAGATATGTGTTAATAATTGAGGTCAATTTTTCTTTTTCTCGGGGACGTGTCCCGGGAAGGACATGTTGTCTTTGCTTGATTTTGCCGGGACAAGTCTACGGAAGGTTATGGCGGGATAAAGTAAAAGATGGGAGGGAAAAATAAAATTCGTGAAAAGTTTCTGGGGACATGTCCCCTCAAAGGTTTAAAGGCAACATAAATAAAAAAAAAAAAACTTATTATTATTTTCAATAACTAAATTAATAACAAATCAATTTAAATTTAACATAAAAATTTTCTATGATATTAAACGATCGAGTATATATGCTATTGGTATCGTATCATGTTAAGCGACCAATTATATGTGCTATTGGTATACGTATCATGTTAAACGACGAGATAGGTGCTATGGTATACGTATCATGTTAAACGACCGAGTATCGGTGCTATGGTATCGTATCATGTTAAGCGACCGAGCATCGGTGCTATAGTATATGTATCATGTTAAGCGACCGTGTGCTTGTGGTATACGTGTCATATAATGTTAAGCGAAATGATATATGTGCTATTGGTATCGTATCATGTTAAGCAGTGAGTATATGTGCTATTGGTATCGATAATGTTAAGCGAGCGAGTATGTGCTATTGGTATCGCGATCATGTTAAGCGACCGAGTATTGGTGCTATGGTATACGTATCATGTTAAATGACCGAGTATCGGTGCTATGGTATACGTATCATGTTAAGCGACCGAGTATAGGTGCTATGGTATCGTATCATGTTAAGCGACCGAGTATCGGTGCTATGGTATCGTATCATGTTAAGCGACCGGTATAGGTGCTATGGTATCGTATCATGTTAAGCGACCGGTATCGGTGCTATGGTATACGTATCATGTTAAATGACCGAGTATCGATGCTATGGTATCGTATCATGTTAAGCGACCGAGTATCGGTGCTATGGTATACGTATCATGTTAAACGACCGAGTATCGGTGCTATGGTATCGTATCATGTTAAACGAGCGAGTATATGTGCTATTGGTATCGTATCATGTTAAGCGACCAAAGTATATGTGCTATTGGTATCGTATCATGTTAAACGACCGAGTATAGGTGCTATGATATCGTATCATGTTAAGCGACCGGTATAGGTGCTATGGTATAAGTATCATGTTAAGCGACCGAGTATCGATGCTATGGTATACGTATCATGTTAAACAACCGAGTATCGGTGCTATGGTATCGTATCATGTTAAACGACCGAGTATCGGTGCTATGGTATCGTATCATGTTAAGCGAGCGAGTATATGTGCTATTGGTATCGTATAATGTTAAGCGAGCGGTATATGTGCTATTGGTATACATATCATGTTAAGCGACCGAGTATATGTGCTATTGGTATACGTATCATGTTAAGCGACCGAGTATAGGTGCTATAGTATCGTATCATGTTAAGCGACCGAGTATCGGTGCTATGGTATCGTATCATGTTAAGCGAGCGAGTATATGTGCTATTGGTATACGTATAATGTTAAACGAGCGAGTATATGTGCTATTGGTATCGTGTCATGTTAAACGACCGAGTATATGTGCTATTGGTATCGTGTCATGTTAAGCGACCGAGTATAGGTGCTATAGTATCGTATCATGTCAAACGACCGAGTATCGGTGCTATGGTATCGTATCATGTTAAATGAGCGAGTATATGTGCTATTGGTATACGTATCATGTTAAACGACCGAGTATAGGTGCTATGGTATACATATCATGTTAAGCGACCGAGTATCGGTGCTATGGTATCGTATCATGTGAAGCGAGCGAGTATATGTGCTATTGGTATACGTATAGTGTTAAGCGAGCGAGTATATGTGCTATTGGTATACGTATCATGTTAAACGACCGAGTATATGTGCTATTGGTATCGTATCATGTTAAGCGACCGGTATAGGTGCTATAGTATCGATAATGTTAAACGACCGAGTATCGGTGCTATGGTATCGTATCATGTTAAGCGAGCGAGTATATGTGCTATTGGTATACATATAATGTTAAGCGTATGTATATGTGCTATTGGTATATCGTATCATGTTAAACGACCGATATATGTGCTATTGGTATACGTATCATGTTAAGCGACCGAGTATAGGTGCTATAGTATACGTATCATGTTAAGCGACCGGTATCGGTGCTATAGTATCGTATCATGTTAAGCGAGCGAGTATATGTGCTATTGGTATCGTATCATGTTAAGCGACCGAGTATAGGTGCTATGGTATCGTATCATGTAATTTATCTGGATAATTGTTTTGCCGGGACATGTCCCCGGAAAAGTTAGCGAAATTTTCCCGAAGAATTTTTAGTCAAAAAGTTTGGCCAATTATTAGTGAGCGTTGAAAATACTTTCTGCGGACACGCCGTCACCGAAACTATCATTAATTTTGACTATCCGTCAAAGTTTAATAAAAATCGAATACCTTTCTCGGGGGCGCGTCCCGCTGAAAGATCGCGTTGAAAATTTCATAACAAGTCAGCGAATCCATTTGCCACCTCAGATCCAATTTTATCGTTTAGCGGCTTTCTCCGGGGACTTTGTGTCCCCGGCGAAAGCGTCCTCGCCCGTCCATCCGATTGTTGTAGTGAATGACCATTGTTACAAGCAGGATTGTCGGTTTCTTAGCTCTAAAGGTAGTTTTGTCTTGGATAACTATGGTGTATTCGATCATTTGATTGTCTACTCTATGTTGTTTATGACGAGTGTAACTGCTGTCTGCGCTTTGTTGTGGAAATCCATATATCGTTTATTACTTTATTTAGTTGTAATACCTGCTCCAGCAAATTTTGTTTATTTTGATAGCTATAAAATTCATACCATGAAACTCATATACTAACTAGATTTTTTATGCTTTTGTTTTGGAAGAACTATTTTACACACCTAAACTACCTATCTTATATTATCTCACAAATATGTTTAGAGAAACTTAAACCCACAACCTTTTGATTTTTATATCACTCACATAACACTAGGCCAAATACTTTAGGTTATTTTCTAAATATGTTAAATTTTAACACGCTATAGCGGTGTTAATCATATATCTTTTTGATGAAAATATAAAAAAATCAACGTATTAAACTACCATCTTTTTTATATGTGTAAGTCACATACTAACATAAATTGTTATAATAAAATTCAATTATACCTAATAGTATGTGAGTGGCTCATCAATTAAAAGATTGTGAGTTCAAGTCTGATATATTGGAAACACGTGTGAAATATATTTCATATAATAAAACAAAAACTCTAGTGTGGACTTTCACATTTCAAAAAAATAATTCTTTCTTTATTAAGAAATAAAGTGATATATTGTTATTAATTTTTATTTTAAAAAAAATTAAGAAAAAGCTTAAATATTTTTAGATTTGGCAAAAAGGTATATAATTTCGTTTTTTTGAAAAATTTGAGTACAAACATATATGTGTCAAAAGTGTAAGAAAATAGAACTTTTGAAAAGCGGGACTAATCTACAAAACCTTTTGGGTTTAAAACAAAACTTTAAAAAAAACAAGCGGAATTGAATATTTGCTCCCATACACTCGATCCCTTTTAAACCCATAACACTCGATCCCTTCCTAGAACCTTAAAGCCCTAATTATATATCCCTAAACCGATTAAGAAGAATCTAAGCATTCACAACTTAGTTAACTATGCCATAACCAAATTACATTAACAAACAACTCCAACAACGTAAGCAACAACAAAAAATCATATTATATGCACCTAACAACATTTTAACCAAGGTATGATCAAATTGTCCATATTATATGTTACTTTGCTCTTAATTAGTTGTTACTTATTTTAATTGAAGTTCATATGCAAAACTCCTCAATTTTACACACTTAATTGGCTAAATTATCTTTAAGGGAATTGATGGTGTTTTTGGTTAGGGACACGGTTTTGATTATTAAGGTGTGTTATCTTTATGGCTGTATAATTTGATTTGAGATTTGACAAACCCAATTGAGTTATGTAGTAAGGAGTAGGGATCAAGTGAGAAGTAAATTAAAATATGAAGTGGTGAGAAGTGACCAAAACCACGCATTTGAGATGCAACGACTTGCATTAGATGCATTTCTATTCATATAGATGCAACATCTTGAGTTTCGAAGTTAATTTGATGTATAGGCGGTGCAAATTGATTTTCATGATTTTGGCGCGAGAAAACAAAACAAGAGAAATCATGAAATCGATCTAATATACGCATATCATCGATTAAAAGCTAGAAAACACACTATGGTGCGTTATAATCATCTAAGATTATAAGGATGCATCTAATTTAAGTCGATTAAATCCGGTTCGGTTATAGTTTTTATTCCTTTATTTTAAGTAATCTTTATTTGATCTAAACTCATGTAGTAAGTCTCTTCTTCAACATACCTCTATTGTATACAAATGTAAATTCAAGTTCTGAAGAAAAAAATTAGGTTGTGAAAAGGTTATTTCAAATTAGTAATTTTGCCACGAAATTGTTTCAAATTAACCATCAACTAAGTCAACTATTATAACTCGAGACGGTTTTCTATATAGTTGACCCAAACAATTTTTTTTTTTTTTTTAAATTATTCTTCAACACGTTTCTCTCTTATTTTGAATTTCAAAAAGAACACAAACATGCTTCACTAATCATTGAACCTCTTTTGCAGTTTTGATCGATTAGCTAATTAGTGTTGTTCTGGCTTTCTATGCCCCCTCTGTCCAAAAGCTTCTATAAAGGTTTACCTTCTACATTCAGTCAAGATTTTTGTACTTCAATTCAGGCTTTATGTTTTTTTTTTTTTTTTTTTTTTCGAAATACTCTTACTGATCATATGTCTGAATTCTTTTTTGTTATAGTATGTATCTATATACAGCCTCTTACTAGAGGAATGTGCTTGAACAATGCTCGCAATTATGCTTTTGTAAGTGGTGTTGAGAGGCATGAAGTATATATCAAGACAACGTGTCTGTTTTATTACCGTACCACTTATTATCCGATTATATTTGATATAAGGGAAGCAATGTCAAAAGAAACACACAAACACCAAATATGGTTGGTGAGCTTAAGTCGCCTTTGTCCTGTTGTATCTATTCATGTCTACCAAATGAAAGGGTTCATGGCATATTGCGATTCTAGCTCTGTCCTGTGTTTTATGAGTTTATGATATATAAAATACAATAAAACATAAAGACATCAAGAGTACTGATTGGTTGTAAGACTTAAAGATCATAACAAATAAATTAATTAGCGAAAGTATGCGTAACGTACCTCTTGCGAATGTCGGATCTCTCTATTTAAGAGCAAACCAAAGAAATGGTTTAGTAGCAGTGTAGAGTTGTCCACTCTTCCTATGTTCTACAACTCAAACCAATTATGATGTAAGAATAATGTCTTACAACCACGTTCTTGTACACATAAATTAACCAACGAATCAGCGATTGCTAGATCTAACACAAGTCCTCGTTTAAGAAAAACGCGAAACCAAACTCCCTTTACAATGGGGTGTTCGGCGAAAATGGGACAAGAGAGAGAGAGAGAGATCTAGGGTTAATTCAATGCACAAGTGTATGAAACCCAGAACCTAACCCTCTTTATATAGTAGATGGAAAACTTTGGGAACAAGTTAGGGATTGGGTTGGGAAACCCATTGTGGCCGACCATAGGACAAGCCCAAAGAAAACCCATAACTTTTCATTTCAAGTTTTCCATTACTAGTCCTTCTCTTTTCATTTAACGGTCGTTAGTCATTTTCCGTTAAATACTTAACGATCGTTAACGGACTTAATGTGCAATAATTAATCGTAAACATAAACATTAATTATTAACTTTAATTCTCATTCGCTAATGTGTGCAATCCGTGGTCACGAGTTCGAATCGGACATTCACATGTTTGTAAATATATACATTTCCAACGACTCCCACTTGGATATGTTTACAAAGCGTGAAATGACATTGGTTAGCGTCTAGCAACACGCCAATGCCCGGTACAACTCGTGTATGGTTTTCTGGAGAAAAACCAAGTTTGATGATTCATCATCATATTCATCCTTTGTTTCTAATACCATGTTAATAAGAATATGGATCTTACTCATTTCTTAATTAACTATTACATTTCTCGCTTTATATGATTTATTAAGATTACCAATTCTTACGAATTCGAAGACCTTGGGTATGGCCATACAAACATCTTAACAATCCTACGAGGGCCCGTAGTATTATACTTCAAAATAAATTTGAAGGAAACAAATCCCATTTTGACTACAAGCGAGTTCATAAATTTGCAACACTTACGAAAACAACCCTTATAACTACCGATTCGTATAGCGTTAGATTGCTTCACAAAATGCACTACATCCATGACATATCTCTTGTATCTCAAGTCGGAGGATAAATATCCATGATATACTTAATGACAAAGATCCATAAAGTATTATCATGCGGGTGGGATAAGTCCTATATTCAATTCATTGAATATCATCGAAATTAGTCATGCTACGCATCAATATACTTTCAAGTATATTCTAACTAATACTCAGTTTGTCTTAATTCAATATCATTCCCATGTTATTGATTGACAATGGACTATTTAGAATAACTTAAGTTATTCAAGGATTTAAACATGCAAATATAGGACAACATCATAATAAATGAATAATAAACATAACAAAATACTTTATTTCATTTCAATAATAATGTTTACAATATCCTTTATCTAAAATACTTAGTCACGGATGGGCATGAAACTACTAGCTAAGCGAAGTCCAAACTTATCGGACAAATGATTAAGTTTTTCACCGAGTAAGGCCTTAGTTAACGGATCGCTAGGTTATCATCTGTGTGAACTTTGAGCAACTCAATTTCACCTATCTCGACTTGCTCTCGAACATAGTGATATTGTCTAGGATAGTGTCTGGTGCCCTTCATGACTCGGGTTCATGGGCAAAAGTAATTCGGTTGAATTGTCACAATATACTTTAATAGGATTTTCAATCGACGGCATAACACCAAGCCCGAAACAAATTTCCTTATCAAGCGACTTCCATGGCGACCTCGAGGCGCGCTATGTACTCACTTTACATAGCGAGACATTGCAAGTGTTATACATTTCTTGCTCTTCAATCCACACACCTCCATTGATGACAAATATGTAACCCGTTTGAGACTTCGTATCATCTTTGTCACACTTCCGGGATGCATCGCGATAACACATAACGAGCGATTACGCTTGGATTTCCTCCATACACTATGAACATATCTCTTGTAGCCCTAAGGTACTTGAGAATATGTTTAACAACGATCGATGAATTTCACCGGATTACATTGATACCGGTGGTCAAGTTTTGAGCAAAGCGCCACATCGGGCCTTGTGCATCGTGCAGCGTACATGATAGATCCTCTGACCGAAGCATAAGGAACTTTCTTCATCGCGCCACCTCTGCGGTGTTGAAGCACGACCTTGGTGCTCGAACCATGATTTACTTGCATTGGCAAAATCCCTTCTTGGAATTTTGCATATTGAATCTCTTCAATATTTTGTCAATGTAAGCACTTTGGCTTAAACCAATTAGCCGCCTTGATCTATCCACAGTAGATCTTGATTCCGAGTATATATCTTGCTTCCCTAAGTCTTTCATCGAAAAACATTTACCAAGATAGGCTTTCACCTCATTCGGACTTGGTATATGATTTCCTATGATTAATATGTCATCGACATACGAGAACAAGGAAAGTAACATGACTCCCACTAGCTTTGTGATATACACATGGCTCATCAAGATTACGAGTAAATCCAAAACCTTTGATTTCTCCATCGAATCTTTTATTCCATTGCCTTGATGCTTGCTTGATCCATAAATGGACCTCTTAAGCTTGCATACGGTTAGGAAATAATGGATTCACAAACCCTCCGGTTGTGCCATATAGATGTCTTCATCTAGAGCGGCCATTCGAGCGGTTTTGACATCCATTTGCCAAATCTCATAGTCATAGTGTGCGGCTATAGCTATGAGAATCCTAATAGCTCTTATGTCCGCTACGGGAGAGAATGTCTCCTCGTAGTCAATGCCATAGGTTTGAGTAAAACCTTTAGCCACCGACGAGCCTTGTAGGTGTGTACATTGCCATCCATGTCGGTTTTCTTCTTGAAGATCCACTTACTTCCAACGATTTTCGCATTGGGAGGAAGGTCAACTTCAATCAAACTTCATTATCTTTCATGGATTGCATTTCCCCATTCATAGCAATCGCCATTTATCCTTTTCGGGATCGACCATGGCGACCTTATAGTTAGCGGGTTCATTAAGATCCCCACCATATTTTCCTCCACCTCTACGTTAAGACATAGGCGGTCGGTGCACGTATAGTCCTTTCGGACCTACGAATGGGAACAACTTGGGAGGAGCACCTAAGCTTTCGGGTTCTTCTTGAAGTTGGCTAGTATTTTCGAAGGTGTTGTATCTTCTTGATCATATTCGGATCATATACTCTCCCACTGAGTTCTTGAGATATGAGATTCCTTTCAAGGAAATCTCCATACCTAACCACAAAGACTTTGTTCTCATTGGGTAGTAAAGTAGTAACCCATAGTTTCCTTAGGGTATCCTACAAAGATACATATGATCGGCTTGGAGCTTATCGGTGTGTCACGTTTAACAAATGCTTCACATCCCGGACCTTTAAGTAAGAAAAGTTGGGAGCTTTTCACATCCATATTTCATATGGAGTTTTAACAACCTTCTTTGTTGGAACCATATTCAAAATGCGAATAGCGGTTTCAAGGGCATAATCCCAAAAGTAAAAGGAAGAGTCGTAAGTTCAAACATTGATCGTACCATGTCAAGTAAGTCGATTTCTCCTTTCAGATACACCATTTTGTTGTGGAGTATAAGGAGATGTGAGTTCTTGGATAATTCCACACTCATTAAGTAATCTTTGAACTCTTGACTTATATACTCACCACCTCTATCGGATCGAAGAGCTTTAATCTTCTTACCGAGTTGTAATTCTACTTCACTTTTGAAAACCTTAAATGTTTCAAAGACTTCATGTTTATGTTTAAGTAAATAAACATAACCATAACGATTGAAATCATCCGTAAAGGTTAAAGTAGACGACACCACGTTTTGACACATGTCTAAGTGGACCACACACATCGGTGTGTATCAATCCAAGTAGATCGAAGCCCTTTCCACTTGTGGTGAAAAGGTTTCCTTGTCATCTTCCAGCTATGCAAGACTCGCATTTGTCAAATGATTCATCATTGACCGTTTGTAAAAGCCCATCGTGTTGCGGCTTTTCCATGCGTTTCTTGCCAATATGGGCAAGGCGACAATGCCAAAGATAAGAAGAGTCACGATTCGACTTGCTCTTCTTATTGCTAATGCTATACAACGAATTATTTTCATTGGATATACAACCATCCATATCAATTTCAAACACACCAAGCATAGGAATTGCATTAAAGTAAAAACATTATTTAAAGCGAAATTCCATAAGCGGTAAAAGTGTGCACAAAACCAATATCTTTTAACAAAAAAGCGAAATGACACCCCTAACAATGGAGGGTGCATAATGACAATTATTTAGTTCCAAAATTAAGCCGAAGGCAACACTAAATCAAAAGTCCCTATGGCCCGACAATTGCACGCTTTCCATTTCCAACGTACAAGTATCTCTCTCCACAGTCGACTTCTTCGCCCTCTAAGTCCATGCGATGTATTACGGATGTGAGTACCACATCACGTATCATATATCCGAAATTTTGCTTATGAGGAAAAGAAAATAATTCAAACATAAAAATACACGATGAGCTAGGCACCATCTTATTTTTATTACGAAGGCACTCATTCGGATAAAGCGGGCAGTTCCGCTTCCGGTGACCGGTGAGTTGCGATGGTGGCAAGATAAATCCTTCTTAGGATTCTCCTTTTCTTTCGGGGTTCTTCTTGGAGTGGTGGGATGACAACTTGTTTCCCTTTCCTTTTCCTTTCCTTTCTTATCGCTTGCGGCTTAGGCTTATTCACCTACCACCTGTATTGCGAGCACAGCGGTGTAGGAGCCTTCTTTGGCAATCTCTTCTCGTAGTCTACAAGCATTGCATGTAACTCATTCACTTTGTCTTCCCGTGCAATGCATGTTAAAATTTCGGACAAAATCACCAAATCGTTCACGATTAAGGGAATGATTGATGAGTCCGACACATACATCATTCGAGTAACCACGGTAGAGCTTCTCCATTGGTCCAGTGATGTTTCATCTCGGGGCGTGGTCGAGAGCAGTTGCCAACCTCACGCTTGCGGTTGTGAACCTTTTCAATTAGTTCATACGGTTCATTTCTTGGTGGCTTCTCAAACATCGTTTGAGTTCATCTAACATGCTCATAGGCGGATAGTGCTCAAATTGTTTTGCAATTGAGCGGACATCCCAAAGCATTAGACACGCCACATCATTGTGCTTCTCATATTCAACACGATATGCCTCTTGTTCAAGAGCGGTTGCCGTGTTGGGAGGAGCATCGAGCGGAGGTGTAGTCAAAATTTCAACCTTTTGGCAACACGAAGGATGATCCTAAGTGAGCGATGCCAATCATTGAAATTAGGGCGGTCGACTTGTCCTTCCAATCATATCTTTGAAAGCGGCACTCATTAAGCTCATAGTGTTTTCGGTTGATGAGCCATCTGAGAAAAGTTCAAAAACCATAATTAGTATTTTGATAATTTTCCTTTTCAATAAACAATTAAATACCCAAGGTTCATATTCATATAACCAATTAATATTTATTGAAAACTAGGATCCAAATTGTCATAATCTCATCACATCGGTTGATCATTAGTAATGAACCTTATACAAAATGGTAGAGCTTTTGCTCAATTGCCAATTTCAATTGCAATTCCTAGATTTATGGGATTTACATATAGCCAATTTCAATTGCCATGTAAACATGTTTTATCCCATCTTATGCCTTGAGTTGCCGGTTCTCACCGCTAACTCAATTAAGTTGTCCAACTTAAGCGCAAAATCGTCCATGCCCGTTCTCACGACACGTGGACATTTTACCCTTTGATTACGATCTAAGTCACGTTCTCACGCAAATAGAAAGTAATCTTAGGTGTTTCCGTTTCGTTGGATGGCATATAACTTAAATTAAAGGGTAATAATTTTGATGTTAAATCAAATATGTACAAAGATGTCATGCATTCATCTTTGTAACATAGGTTTTATTAAAACATTTATATCTTGTTTTAATGTTTAAGTTTTCATCATCAAACTTTAATTGAGGTATTGGTTTCACCAATCAAGGAATTTAGTGTTAATTATCATCCATTATACCGTACTTTTGCATAAGTGTAAACACTTAGTGTTTGGGATAATTACCACCGAAGTGGCGCATGGAATTAACACTAATTAGCCCTTAAGATGAGCTTGCACATTTAATGGCTTACTAAGTAGCTCCATTCGAACTTACAGAGGCGAGAGGACCGGTGCAGCTAAAGCACAACCTTAGACATCCTTTCGGTGTGTTGTGCGCACTTCTTTAAAACCCTTTATAGTTCATTCTCATGGGTGAGCCGTTCGGTCATTTGTACCAAAGTCATCATCAATTAAGCGATTATGATTACTATTCTTAAAAATACATGTTTCACCATTGTTTAGGTCGGTTTATTTTTCTTGTAAAAATACCCTTGTTACACATAACAAACAAGCAAGTATTTGTAAAATAAACAAATAAACAATGAATGCATAACAAATAAAAGTCATGCATATCAAATAGCCACATGCAAACGTTTTGATAAATCCTATTAATAACCAATTCTAGATCATCAATATGCATATATTTAATTAAGACTTTCACCGTTTTCACCAATGTACAAGGTGAGCCACATGCATCGATTCATCGATTGCGTAAGTCAAAATTAAATATATACCACATAGCACATAATTGATTAAATTAATAATGATTGAGGTCTTCCCAATTTTAGATCTATCATAATTTAGTGTATATCACTTAAACAAGTAGAACATACAATAAAAGCGGATCCATGATAAAACATGCGAGATAATTATCATGGACATAAAATTACATAACAATTAATGCAATTAAATCGAGTTACGCATATACACATAAAGTTGCATGCATCTTAGGGTTTCTAATCCAATTAAAACTTTAGTTTACAAAACCTAATTAGGGCACCAAAATAAACGCCCCCAAAAAATTAGGGTTTAGGTTTTGCAAACCCTAGATCTAAGCATACAAATAATAACACAACATGTTTATTTTATTTATGTGTTTGATAATTAATTACTTGTTATACAAGGCTCGTGATGCCACTTGTTGAGTTTATGATATATAAAATACAATAAAACATAAAGACATCAAGAGTACAGTGGAAGACTTAAAGATCATAACAAATAAATTAATTAGCGAAAGTATGCGTAACGTACCTCTTGCGAATGTCGGATCTCTAGAGCAAACCAAAGAAGTGGTTTAGAGAGTTGTCCACTTACCGTTCTACAACTCAAACCAAATGGTGTAAGAATAGTGTCTTACAACCACGTTCTTGTACACACGAATTAACCAGCGAATCAGCGATTGCTAGATCTAACACAAGTCCTCGTTTAAGAAAAGCGAAACCAAACTCCCTTACAATGGGGTGTTCGGCGAAAATGGGACAAGAGAGAGAGAGAGAGATCTAGGGTTAATTCAATGCACAAGTGTATGAAACCCAGAACCTAACCCTCTTTATATAGTAGATGGAAAACTTTGGGAACAAGTTAGGGATTGGGTTGGGACAACCCATTGTGGCCCTGGCCGGCCATAGGACAAGCCCAGGAAAACCCATAACTTTTCATTTCAAGATTTTCCATTACTAGTCCTTCTCTTTTCATTTAGCGGTCGTTAGTCATTTTCCGTTAAATACTTAACGATCGTTAACGGACTTAATGTGCAATAATTAATCGTAAACATAAACATTAATTATTAACTTTAATTCTCATTCGCTAATGTGTGCAATCCGTGGTCACGAGTTCGAATCCGGACATTCATGTTTGTAAATATATACATTTCCAACATTGTCATTTTGTTTCATCGTAGAGATGATATAATATATTTTATATGACAAAAACTTGAATTATGTTTGAATAATTGTAATTATGTGACTGATAAGCGTCAAATAATCAACGTAACTAAAAACACGAAAATATATATATATTCATTCTTTTATGTACCAAACAAAGGAATTGATTCTTTAACGATTCTGACACTCTATTCTTTATTTTTGCCAAACACTAGAATCCATTCTCTTATATCAGACTCATTCTCTTTCTATGCCATTCCATTCTCCAATGCATTTTCATTCTTTGTGATTCAGTCGTACCAAACGTGTATACCTTTTATAGACAAAAAAACGTGTTTTCTTAAAATGCATCAGGAGACTCAAGCGACTTTTATCATAGCTTTAAATCGTGACATGTGTCTCTTTTTTGTAAGTATTTTTGTAAGACTCTTTTGGTACTTTTTCTGACATGTTTTTTAAGAGACCTATAATGTACTTTTAGCGATTTTTTTTTTTTTTTTTTTTTTTTTTTTTTTTAAATTTACTCAAACTAAAAATATATTTTTTTATTCAATAACTTTAATAACTTTAGGAGACTTGCTTCTCATATACTTTATAAGACTTTTTAGTACATTTTTTTAATACATTGATAGTTGTGAAATCAATGTTTGTATGTGTGACTACTTTAGAAGACTTGTATTAGTATATTTTAAGAGACTTTTTACTTGGATATTTGTGAAGCTAGTGTTGGTATATGTGCTATCCTTATTTTGTTAATATTAAAAAAAAGAAAAAAAAAACTTTTTTAAGAGTACACCTTTTATAAACACACACAATTGTTTAAACAGTTAAAGGTGCTATCTTTATTTTGGGTGTTGATATGTACATCACACGTTTTGATACTTTCACCATTAAATCATACCAGTAATGCACATAGTACAACATTGCTTTGCATGATTGATGGTGTGCATATCACCCCCTCTTTACTTTTTGTCTTGCAACAATTAAAGGTGTTATGCATTCTTAGAGCATCTACAATAGGTCAAATAATTAAAAGCTTTTCACTATTATAAAAAGCTTTTGAGGATGTTTTTTAGCATTGCATCAAAAGCTTTTTAGAAAGACTTGGTTAACTTTATGTCTTTCTTAAAAGCTTTAGTAACTAAATGTGTGTAGCATTAAATGCATCAAGTCTTTAAAGAATTGATGCAAATGCTATTAGCGTGACAATTGTTTAAAGTAGCCTATATGATGTGGCATTTTTTGAATTTGCATAATCTTTTTCCTTTATCTAACTGTTGTTTTCCTTGATCCACATAGATGAACATTTATGATTTGCTCACGAAAAATTGAAATAATGTTTTTTTTTTGGGAAAAAGGGACGATTCCCCGACAAATATATTAAGAAACCAAAACTATACAAAGGAAACTAACTATGGACAAACCCATAGTAGTGATTGTACCATGACATTCCCAAGACATGCTTCGGGAACATCGAAAGAAAGGAAAACATTCTCCTACAACTAGCATTATTAGAAAACAAAAAACTACTAATGAAGTAGGAAAACCAAAAAATGACAATATTCTTCTTCTTAAATGCCTGGACCATCTCAATAGAGTATAAAATGGAGCATTTCACTAAACGAGATTGTCTCCTTAAAAAACCTTCCCGAGTAAAACCCAATGGGAAAAACCACGGGTAAGGAAAAAGAGCACAACTCTCATTTAGGACTCCAACCAATATGACATTGGCCTTCAAGTCTTCAAAAGAGATAACAATGGTAAACCCCTGCCTCAAATATCTTCTGTGAACCAAAGAAAGCCCAAAAACCATCACCTCAAGAGGCCCACTACACACCTCCATGTACATATGGACCTTAGAAACCTTAATAACCAAATAGAAACCAAGCCAAATTGAAAAATAAAGGTGAGAGTCCAGCAAACGATAAGAACCAAACACCCCTTAAACTTCAAAACCACATAAATCACCAAACCCAAACACTCCTTACACACCATAATCATACTAACTGTAGTTAACAAAAAACTACCAGATAGCCAATTACTAGTGGTAAGAGTAAGACCAACATCAAACTTCCAAAAATCAGTCTTCAATACATCCATCTTATGATCAAGGCAAATTCAGTAGTATTAACAATAAATCCCAGGACAAGAAGAACTACCAAAATTACCATAAGGCCCAGGCCATCTGCTAACAATATAAAGACAATTCATCCAGGAACCTTAGACTTTTCACTGATATTACTCAGAAGAACATGAGTATTCCATAACTTAGCAGCCTTAACAACCTGAAAAGACCCCTTAAGCTTTAGACTAAAGAGTCTAAGTCTGACCATCTCCTTAACTGTGTTACAAATAATCTCCTCATTCCTGGTCTTACCTTGAAAGATCCTCAAGTTCCTTTCTTGCCAAAGAACATACACAACAGCACCAATTACAAGTCTTTGGATAAAACTCCAAATGGAATTCTTAATAGGATTAGCAGACACAAGATCAATAATCTGATAAAGGTTAGTAGAGGAAGAACCAAAATTCATAAGCTCCTTGAAGAAACACAATACCTTAGTAGAGAATTTGCATCCGAAGAATAAATGAATATGGTCTTCCTGAACTTCATTACATAAGGAGCATTTTAAATTGTCCAATATTAACCAAACAGCCATTTTATCTTGAGTCTTAAGCTTCTTAAGAATTGCCAGCCACAAGATAAACGAATGTCTAGGGATACTTTGGCTGAACCAGACAGTTTTATACCATGGGACCACATGCTTCAAGGGAATAAAAAGGACCTACCTTATCATCATTGGATTTCCACAGAGCAATATCCTTTTTATCATTGAACAAGAGAGGAGGAGGGTGATGAAAAAGAAAAGGAAATTTCTCAACCCAACAATCTGGTCAATTCCACTCACCATCAATAATAAGATCAGCCACTTTACAGTCCAAGGCGAGACTAGCATCATACAAGTCCCTTTTAGAGATAAGCTGTGACAATGGTCCCAAGAAACACCAATTATCAAACCAAGCAGAAGCACTGCACCCATTACCAATCCTAGTAACAAAATGATCTTTGAGAACATCTTTACATTGCAGAATCTTCCTCCAACTCCAACACACATCATTATGTATAGGAGTATCCCAGAAATTCCTAACACAAGATCTTCTATCAATCAACCTATAGGAGTTTATCCATTTAACCCAAAGGGAGTCTTTATCAGAGACTAAATTCCAGATATGTTTAGACATTAAAGCAATGTTCCAGGAATGCAAAGATTTAACAGCAAGGCCCCCTTGAACTCATGATTCCACAGAAAACCCCTCATAACTTTCTCAATTTCATGTGACACATAAATAGGAAGAATAAAGACAGAAGACCAGAAGACCTGAATAGAGCTCAAAACAGATTGAATAAGCTGAAGCCTCCCAGCAAACGAGAGGACTTCGTTCTTCCAGTTAACCAATCTCTGCTTAACCTTATCAATAAGAGGATCACAAAACTTTCTGTATAATCTAGAAGATATCAAAGGAACACCTAAGTATTTTATAGGCAAGGAACCCACAGGGAACTTCAACACACTGATAAACGATTTCTTGACAGAAGAAGGAACATTCCTAAAGAAAACATCACTTTTTTCAATGTTAGGATTCAACCTAGACACTCTACTAAACTCATCCAATGCATTCTTCAAGATAGAAACAGACCTCACATCACCTTTAGAGAAGACCATGAGGTCATCAGCAAAACTAAGGTGGGTGAGATTAACTTTACTACATTTCCAATGATATCTAAAATCATCATAATTACTAATGCTCACATTAATCATTAAAGACAAAACCTCCATGGCGAGCAAACAAATAAGGGGATAGAGGTCACCTTGCCTTAACCTCTACACCCTTAAAATACCCATAATGGTCACCATTAACACTAATAGTGAAGGATGGGGAAGTCATACAGCCAACAAACTATCTTCCAAGGAAAACCAAAATGGATCAAACACTATCTAAGAAAACCCCAATCAACAGAATCATAGGCCTTATTAATATCAATCTTAAAGGCAACCTTAGAAGGACCACTATTTCTATGATAATTTCTCATGAGCTCTTGGGTCAGCAAAATATTATCACTAATATGTCAGGAAGTGTTGGAATCACTCCTAAACAGTATTTCAAGTATTTATATTTCATATGTAATAGGTAGCTTTATTATGGCCTTTATGTTTGTTTAAGGTCAAGCTTATGTAGAGGCCCATAAGCTTGATCCAAGCCCAATAAGGAATAGGGAAGGAGAGGAGTGTTGCCTAGCTCCTTTCCTATATAAACTCTTGTAAACCCTCATTTGAGGGTTGGTTGTTCAAGTTTTCCTTTCACACATATTCCCTCGCCTAACCGTGCTACTCTTATCGTGTATGTGTGCTTGTTTACTTGTTCAATCGCCTTATCTCTTTCTATATTACTTGTGTTGTAAAACTAGTGACCTAACAAATGGTATCAATCGCCAAATAGTTGGGTGTACTCGTTTGTTTTGAAGTTTTGGTTTTGGATCTTACGGCGTAAAGATAACGCAATCTTTGGTTATCTTAAAACTCGTTTTACACTTTTAATCCAAGATTCTTGTACTTTCAATGTTTTGAGGTGTTAAAATACTTGTTTTGGCAAAAGTTTCAAACTTCTGGCGTGGATTTACGTTTTAAGCTTGTTTTTGTTCGTGGGTGTGGATTCTACAGCGTAACCCGTTTAGCGATTTTGGTACATCAAAATTCACACTTTTGTGTTCTTTTGGTACTATTGAAGCTATTCCATAACAAAAAGCGGTTTAGAAACACATTTGGGCAGAATCAAAGTTACGAGTAATCCTACGCGTATCAAAACCCTAATATTACGCGTAAGATTTTCCTTGGTTTGATCTTGATTTTACGGTTTATTACGTGTTTTCTTACTTGGATAAGTCTGAAAATACGTCGACTTTGGATATCTTTTGCCTTTGTGAAGTGTAAAGATCATTGAACAAAAACCTAAAATTACGCATAAGCATAAGCTTACAGCGTGAAATTCTCGCATAAGATTCACTTTGTCGTAAACTTGATCTCGCATAAGGTAATCCTCGCCTAACTTTCTACTTCTAACTTTTGTCTCGCCTAACTTTAGTGCTTTTATCCTACTTACGCGTAGCTAAAACCTCACGCGTAACTCCTCATTGTTACGCGTAACTTTTGGTGTTTTTACGCATAAGTGCTACTTGGTTCTTGTCTTTTCTATGCCTAAGGACACTTCATCAACAAAGGTTCATTCGACTACAAAGATCCATTTTTTTACCACACAAGTTTATCATCATATCTCAACCACCATACTCTAACTATTTCCCTCACACTTATAATCATCAACAACAACAACAATTAACTCTACAACATCAACAATGGAATCAACAACAAGCTATTTATCAACAACAATTTAATCGACAACATACTCCACAACTTGGTGCAATTCCACAACCACAAATGGTTCAACCATCACCAAGCCTTCAAGTTCAACCCTACAACCGATTTCAATCAACATCCATCACGGACCACTATGAAGGAACCCACTTGGTTTGCAAAGATGTGTGAAGCTTTAAGCGACCAACAATCAATTCATGGTGGATCATGATAGACCTCCAATGCTCACTCCGAAACTACGATCAATGGGTGATAAGGTTCTTTAGGTTTTGTGATCCGAAGAAGCCACATGGAAAGTTCTTAAAGAAGGTTATCTTGGAAGGTCCATTTGAGATGCCTCATCATTGTGCAGGAGATCCAGCTATTTGTTCCACGAGATGAACAAACCAACATTGCTCTTTGTGCGATTTAAATCCTCTGAACTTCTACACTATGGTGATGAACTTGCAATGGGTACATCCTATTAGGATTACCAAACCCAATTCTTCGTAGTGTTGATGCTCAAAAGGCGCACAAAATGTGGGATCATATTCGTCTTCTTATGGAAGGATCATACTCAATCGGGAGGATTTGAAATCCAAAATTTACTTGGCTTATGAACACTTCATGATTGAACACGGAGAGACACTAGAGTCCTATCATAATCGATTTTCGAGATATCATCAATGATTTGGATAAACACAACATCATCATGCCAAAATTGCGATGAATACTAAGTTCTGAGTAGTCTTGGTCCGAATGGGAGAAGTATGTCATTTTCTCCGTCAGCGAAGAATATGCATCATTCTACTTATGGATTGTTGTACGATTACTTGAAGCCTCATGAAAAGGAAGTTGATCGGGAAAGGATTCTCCGTGCTCAAATTGCTAAACATGCATGGGGACAATCAACAACTTGCCTTGTATGCTCAGCGAATTATCCTACCGACGGCTCAACCAGCTGCTTCAAACACACCTTCACGTCACAACCTCAACAAAATCAATTGGTTCCATACGACAACAATGCTCGAGCATATGTCGGTGAAGCGGCGAGAAGCAGATCCGTTGAAGCATTGCAACAAGGATTTGTGATGATTGCTAATGCTTTTGGCGTTACACAACAAATCAACAATCGTATTCGTTCCTCATCTAACACACGGACTCGGTGTTGTGAACAATGGGCGTGTTGAAGTTGAATCGTGATTATGATCGTCGATGGGCGGTGGTCAAGGGTTTAATCTTTGTGGGTAGGAATAACAACTTGAGCTCGAGTGGTGGATCGAAATGCTCGAATCGGTTAAATGGTCTTAGATGCTACAATTGCAATGAGAAGGGACACTGCTAATGCATGCCCAAAGCCAAGGACTAGGGGCGTGCTTATTTCAAAGAGGCCTTACTTTTGGCTCTTAAGGATGAAGTGGTGGATCTCTCATGAGACAAAAACGAGCTTTATGGCGGATGCTGACTCGGATGATGATATGGAGGACTTGCGAGCTAATGCATTTTATGTTGATGGCTAATATGCATGAAGCACATGAGTGATCTGGCCCAGTGTATGACATCGATTGCTTGTCTCAGTGCCGAACAAACCATCATTATATCTCGAACTAATATCTCCGCCTATCTCAGATCCGCACGGATCAAAGCTATTCAAAATGAGTCATCTACATCTCTTTTCTCGATGATTTTCAAGTTAACCACAGTTACATTTGACGATCAAGATGACCTTCGGTTTCCTTTGATAATCAAATTGACTCGTGGTCGTGCCGAGGATCTAAAGAATGATCATGTTGAGACTCACGTTGAACAAGATGATCTGTTGCCTCATCGATTTTGCTCGGTTAATTCAAGACCATAAAATCAAAATGGAGGAATGTTATGCATTAAATCGAGTCCTTAAAAGTAAAAATGCTTTTATTAACCAAGGATTTTGAATGTTTACAAATGCAACTCAACTTTTCAAAACTCAAGAAAACGGTGAAAAGGTTTTGAAGCCGCTTTGCAAAATCTCATCAAAGCGAAAAATATTTAGAGACGGATCGTGATCTAGCCGCCTCGAAGAATGCTTTGTTGTCAATTAGAACAAGCTGAAACATGAACATAAAAAGCAAATTAACGCTCTCACCTTGGAAAATCAAAAGCTAAGGTTTGAGTTGTTAAATTGTCAAAAGCAGTTCTCCGCATACAAAAGCACTCAACGAATCGGGTAGATGACCTTGAAGAAATTCTCGGCTTGCAAAACAAACTTAAAGAGTTTAAAGCTGTTGTTTACAAACATGGTGAATCCGTGTGCCTATTGAAAAGTTTACCTTAAACCCAATCAAAAGGATATGGAAAAAATCTAGTGATTACAAACCAAAGCTTTCACTAAAAACATTCAAACCAACTCCACGAAGTTTCCGGTCACGAGAATACAAAATTGATATCTTGTCATGAGTGTTGTTGAATATCATCGTCAAGAGGAATTAGATCGAAGGCGAGTCGATCAAAATTAAAAATGTTGTTTACAACAAACCTTTTAATTATAAAAGCGCGATTACTTCGTCACTGTGGATTCTTCTAACACACCAGGGTTATCATCAAAACACACGAGTCTTCTAATGTTAATCCCAAAGCGAAATTTGCACAAACTTATGGTCCTTTACCTTCCATTAGTGAAGTCAACTCAAAACACGAAAATTGAAAAATCCTTGATATTTTGACATTTTCATGGTGACCTCAAAATTTTACAACATGAGATAGAATATCGCTCACGAAATCAAAGTTGAACATTTTCAATCGCCTCTGGTAGCGAGAACAAAGAGACTTTTTCGGAAAAATATTTTACCTAATGTTAAAAACTTGAAAAGTTGTGCAATTGCACGGAAAAGGATTTTCATAAGGAACTTGGGGTAATGAAAAGCGTTTTCGAGAAAGCGAAACATCTATTACTAACACAAAGCATAAAGAAACTATTGAGAAAAGATGTTGATCGACTCTTGGAAGATGTTATCTCGTCTTGATATCCATAATGTTGTGTTATTCTATTCTTTGCCATATGCATCGATCATATCTCGCTATCTTGTTGAAGCTGTTATTCTTGTTGAGAACACCGATAATGTGGGATCGAGTCTTTAAAAGGCGAAAATAAGCGATTACACACGGAAATTTACAATGCAAAGCGTCGTCTTCATTGGTGTGAAAAGATATTCACAACCATCAACTTAGTTTTCAAAGAAAATCGCTCATTGAGTGAAAATCTTCGATCCTAAAATTGAGCAACTGGATGATCAAAGCGTGTCTTTGAAAAGTCAAATCTCAAAATATGAACAAGAAATTTTAAAAGTTAAGCAGAATATGGTGTCATATTTGATTTACTCAAAAGACTCGACTTGAAGCATCAAGCGAACTTGATCACTATCTTACTCACACTAGAGAGTCATGAATTTTCTTGGTAATATTAGTTACGAAAATCAAGATCGATTCACACCATCTCTAAGTTACGGAAATGTTAGGAAAGTATGAACAACTTCCGCCATCGTGATTAAGAGATTAGCACCGGTCACACTTAGTAAGCGTGAACCAAGAATTCCACCGCCAAATCACAAGTTGCTAATGTGTTTCCTCTCTTGAACAGAATAGTTGCATCTTTTCCAAGCGTCCGCGCTTCATAGCCTAGGAGCACTCAATCGAAGAATAGGAAGTTGCGACCTAAGAAAAGATCAATAAGGAATGCTAAAGTAGAAGAACACCCTAGGACTACGAATAAAAATCATGTTGCCTCCACTATAGATGTTACATCGGCAAATGTAATAGAAATAGTGATGTAACGAATGCTAAACCGTTAAGTACTTTTGATATTCATCGATGCACCTTGTGTTATTTGTCGAAAGAGTATGAATTCGATTGTCATGACAAATGTGTTGCTAAAGCTATAATCTCTAGATTACGGAATCCTAAGAATCGGAATACCTCTAGGCCCACTAATCATTCTAAGTCCGTGCTTGGTAAACCACCTTCTTTAGATTCTAAGGCAACCATTGCTATCACAGGTAGCTACTGCTTCACCTCTAAGAATGTAGTACCACCTAGTGCTTTCACTAAGACTAAAGCAAAGAGTAGTTACGGATGGCGAAATGGATATATAACACACTAGGATTTAAGTGGATGCCTAAAATTCTCAATGTGTGTATGTCTAATATATCGCTTGGAACCCTCTAACATTTCGGGTTCCACATCTACTTCTATTCCATCCGTGTCGCATGCATGTGTAATGCGGTGATACAGATCATTCTCTCGGATTGTTGATAGCGGATGTTCCGACACATGACAGCAACCTTAAGCATTATCAAACTTTATTGCAAAGTTCATTGGCAGTCGCCGATTCGGGCGATCACTTGACCATCATGGGCTACGGAGATTATGTTAATGGGAACATCGAAATCGGCGGGGTTTACTATGTGGAAGGCCTCGGTCTGTCTGTTTTTCGATGGGTCAATTTTGTGATGGAGATTTGGAGGTTGCTTTCGGGAGAAAACTTGTTTCATTCGTGATCTACAAGGAAATGACCTTATGTCGGCTCGTAATTCTAGTCTCTACACTATCTCTATACAAGACATGGTTGCTTCCTCTCCCATCCGCTACTTTCTAAGGCAACATCAACAAAATCTGGCTATGGCACGTCGTCTCTCACATCTAAACTTTCAAACCATCACCAACCTTGCTCGACACAAACTAGTTGAAGGACTCCCACGATTCCGGTACTCAAAGATCACCTTTGCTCGGCTGTGAACAAGGGAAAAGCACTCGTGCTCATTTTCCTTCAAAGGTGGAACACGACTCTCGACATGTGCTTCATCTTCTTCACATGGATTTGTGTGGCCCGATGCGTGTGCAAGCGATCAACAGCAAACGCTACATCTTAGTAATTGTTGATGACTACTCACGATGGACTTGGGTCTACTTCGCCGTAGCAAAGACCAAGCTCCACAAATGATCACCACCTTTCTCAAAAATGGGTTCACTCCGCAACACCGTCCGAATAATCGAGCGGACAAAGGCCCGAATTTGTTAACAAAACCCTTCGTGAATTTTATGAGAAAGTAGAATTGACATCAAACATCTATTGCGTACACACGAACAAAGCGGAGTTGTTGAAAGACGAAACGAGCGTTAGTGGGCTGCCAGAACAATGTTAATCAATGCTAAACTTCCAGTTACTTATGGCGGAAAATCGTATCTCTGCATGCTATACTCAAAACGTTCTATGATCACAAAGCCACAACAAAACACCTTCGAGCTTGTCACAACTATAAACCGAACCTCAAACACTTTCATGTATTTGGATCCCCTGCTATCCGAATAATGATCGTGATGATTTTGGAAGCTCAAAGCCAAAGGCGATATTGGAGTCTTTATTGGATCTTGTGACAATTCTAAAAGTTCCGATCTGGAATCGTCGAACTAAGGAGGTAATGGAAGCGATTCATGCTCATTTCGATGAACTCGCGGACATGGCTTCGGTATAACACTTAGAACCGGTCACAACCGTTTAAACTTCCTCAACCCCATCATCGGTGAAAAAGCCCTCATTCTTCGTCAACAAATGGAAGGTTATTTGCTCCTACGTTACGTGACGATATTGATGAGCGTGCTCTGGTGTATCCACCTTGTTTCATTGCACAACCCGATAATATTCCTATACACGATACACTGCTACAACAACTCTTGTTGAAGATGCACCTACACCAATTGACTCCAACACAGCGATTGAACATACCGCCTCAACAATGATGAACCGGTGATGATATTACGAATGAAGTACCCCACTGCAGATTTTGATCCAAATCGTTTTCAATCCGTTTGCTAATGAGGCTGCGCACGGATGTCGCGGAATCTACAATAAACCATTTGAATCCTCGGAATCGCACAATGTATCCAACATCAACCCTCTACACATAGATGGACAAAAGACCATCCTCGGCTAATATTATTGGCAACGAATCAACGATCGTTCACGAGACAACGTCTTCACTCGGATAGTGAACACGCATTTATGCACTCGACTTGTCTGCCAATCGAACCTAAAAACATTAAAGGCGCAATGACAAAAGACAAGCTGGATTGAATCCATGCAAGAAGAACTCAACCAATTCAAGCGTCTTGAAGTATGGGAGCGGTTGAAAGACCAGCGAGTCTCGTCATTGGTTTAAAATGGATTTGGAAAAACAAATTGGATCTTTGAAGGAATGTTATCCGAAACAAGTCACGCTAGTTGCTAAGGGTTATCGTCGGGGAAGAAGAATAGACTTTGAAGAATCTTTTGCTCGGTTGCTCGTCTTGAGGTTTGGCGGATATTTCTCGCGTTCGCGCTCATATGAACATGACGGTCTATCATATGGATGTCAAAGCAGCGTTTCTCAATGGGCAACTTAAAAAACGGTCTATGTCACCAACGGATGGATTCGTTGATCACGAGTTCCCGAACCATGTCTACAAAGCTGAACAAAGCTCTTTATGGTCTCAAACAAGCCCCTCGGGCATGGTACGATAAGCTATCATCTTTCCTCATTGCCAATAATTTCACCAAAGGCTCGGTTGACCCAACTCTTTTATACAATATCACGGGCACATATCTTAATTGTTCAAATTTACGTGGATGACATCATTTTGGGTCTACACATAAAAAGTTTTCAATCGCTTTTGCAAAACTAATGAAGAAAAATTTTGAAATGTCCATGATGGGTGAACTTACGTTCTTTCTAGGGCCCGCAAGTTCATCAATCACCCGTGGTATTTTACAAGTCGATCCAAATATGCCCTTGAACTGTTAAACAAATTTGGAATGACAACTGTGATACTTATGCCACACCAATGGCTCATACCAAGAAGTTAGATCTTTGATTTACATGGAAATTGGTTGACCCTACCAAATACCGAAGTATTATTGGGTCCCTCGTGTATCTAACACTAGAGACCTAATATTGTCTTTGCCGTTTATCTATGCTCCGTTATCGATCGCGACCAAGCTGAAACCCACCTCTACGAGGCTAAAGAATCTCCAGATACATCAAGGGAACCATTAATTTGGGGATCGGTATCAGAAGGATTCGGTTTTGAACTAATCGCTTTTAGAATGACGATCACGCAGATGCTTAGACTCGAGAAAAGTACTTGAGGCTCTACAATTTCTCGGTGATAAGCGGTGTCTTGGCAATCAAAGCGAGCGATTGTACATGTCATCAAGCTGAGCGAGAATATGTAGCCATGTCCGCGTGTTGTGCTCAAGTCATTTGGATGAGAACACAACTCAAAGACTATGGTTACGTGTTTGTGAATCCGATGTCTTTGCGACAATCGGAGTGCCATTGCAATCTCGTGCAACTCGTTCGACACTCGAAATCAAAGCACATCGATCTACGCTATCATTTCATCAAGGACCGCGTGGAGCAGTGCCGTTGAATTATACTTTGTGGTCTGAATACCAATTGGCGGATCTTCTCACCAAAGCCTTGCCTCCGCTAGGTTTAATGAGTTGGTCCACCGAATTGGTATGAGGTGTTGACTCAAGAGGAATTGGATAACCCGCTACATCTTAGTAATTGTTGATGACTACTCACGATGGACTTGGGTCTACTTCCTTCGTAGCAAAGACCAAGCTCAAATGATCACCTTTCACAAAAATACAGTTCACCCGCAACACCGTCCGAATAATCGTAATGCATAAAGGAACCGAATTTGTTAACAAAACCCTTCGGAATTTTATGAGAAAGTAGAATTCAGATCAAACATCTATCGACGTACACCGAACAAAACGGAGTTGTTGAAAGACTAAACGAACGTTAGTGGAAGCAGAACAATGTTAATCAATGCTAAACTTCAGACATTATAAGCGTAGTCGATTCATCGCATGCTATACTCAAACCGTTCTATGATCACAAAACGCCACAACAAAACACCTTTCGAGCTTGTCACAACTATAAACCGAACCTCAACACTTTCATGTATTTGGATCCCCTGCTATCCGAATAATGATCGTGATGATTTTGGAAAGCTCAAAGCCAAAGTCGATATGGAGTCTTTATTGGATATCGTGACAATTCTAAAAGTTCCGATCCGAATCGCCGAACTAAGGAGGTAATGGAAACGATTCATGCTCATTTCGATGAACTCACGGACATGGCTTCGAGTATAATACTTGAACCCGTCACAACCGCTTAAACTTCCCTCAACCCCCATCATCACCAAGAAAGCCCTCGCCTAACTCCAACAAATGGAAAGGTTATTTGCTCCTGCTCGCGACGATATGATGAAGCGTTCCGGTGTATCCACCGCTCACGACAACCCGATAATATTCCTATACCGATACACCGCTACAACAACCACTGCTGAAGATGCACCCACCAATTGACTCCAACACAACATTGAACATACCGCCTCCAACAATGATGAACCAATGATGATATTCTGAATGGTACCCCACCGCAGATTTTGATCCAAATGCTTTTCAACTGGCTTAATGAGATCGCCGCACTGATGTCGCGGAATCTACAATAAACCATTTGAATCCGTAATCCGCACAATGTATACCAACATCAACCTCTACACATAGATGGACAAAAGACCATCCTCCGCTAATATTATTGGCAACCGAATCAACCATTGTTACGAGACAACGCCTTCACTGGGATGTGAACACCGCATTTATGCACTCACCGCCCGCCATCGAACCTAAAAACATTAAAGACGCAATGACAAAAGACAACCTGGATTGAATCCATGCAAGAAGAACTCAACCAATTCAAACGCCTGAAGTATGGGAACGGTTGAAAGACCAACAGGAGTCACGCCATTGGTTTAAAATGGATTTGGAAAACAAATTGGATGTCAAGGAATGTTATCCCAAACAAGTCACTTTGCTAAGGGTTATCGTGAAGAAGGAATAGACTTTGAAGAATCTTTGCTCCTGTGCTGCTCGCCTGAGGTCGTTGGATATTTCTCGCTCTCATATGAACATGACTTCTCATCATATGGATGTCAAACGACGTTTCTCAATGGGCAACTTAAAGAAACTCTATGTCACCAACCGATGGATTCGTTGATCCCGAGTTCCGAACCATGTCTACAAACCTGAACAAAGCTCTTTATGGTCTCAAACAAGCCCCCGGGCATGGTACGATAAGCTATCATCTTCCTCATTGCCAATAATTTCACCAAAGGCTCGGTTGACCTAACTCTTTTATACAATATCACGGGCACATATCTTAATTGTTCAAATTTACGTGGATGACATCATTTTGGGTCTACATAAAAAGTTTTCAATCGCTTTTGCAAAACTAATGAAGAAAAATTTGAAATGTCCGATGGGTGAACTTACGTTCTTTCTAGGACCGCAGTTCATCAATCACCCGTGGTATTTTTCTCAGTCATCCAATATGCCCTTGAACCTGTTAAACAAATTTGGAATGACAACTGTGATACTTATGCCACACCAATGGCTCATACCAAGAAGTTATCGATTTACATGGAAATTGGTTGACCCTACCAATACCTAAGTATTATTGTCCCCATGTATCTAATGACTAGCGACCTAATATTGTCTTTGCCGCTTATCTATGCTCCCGTTATCGTCAGCGACCAACCGAAACCCACTGAAAGCTAAAAGAATCCTCCGATACATCAGGGAACCATTAATTTGGGATCCGTATCCAGGATTCGTTTGAACTAATCGCTGACGCCGATCACGCAGATGCTTAGACTCGAGAAAAGTACTTCAGAGCTCTACAATTTCTGGTGATAAATCGTGTCTTGGCAATCAAAGAAGGATTGTACATTGTCATCAATCAAGGAATATGTAGCCATGTCCGCTGTTGTGCTCAAGTCATTTGGATGAGAACACAACTCAAAGACTATGGTTACGTATTTGATGTATCCGATGTATCGACAATCGGAGTGTTATTGCAATCTCGCAACTCCGCTCAAAGACTCGAAATCAAAGCACATCGATTCACGCTATCATTTCATCAAGGACCACGAACAGGTACCGTTGAATTATACTTTATGGAATCAATACCAATTGGCGGATCTTCTCACCAAAGCCTTGCCTCCCGCTAGGTTTAATGAGTTGGTCCACCAATTGGTATGAGGTGTTGACTCAAGAGGAATGGATAACCTCTTAAAAGGTCTTTAAAAACATGTCAAACACCAAAACATCCTTTGTATATAAACTTTTCAAAACAAAATACAAAAATATAAAACCGATAAAACAACAAAAATATTCTCTAATCTATATTTCTTTCAACATGGCAAGTACACTTTTCCGTCAACACTTCAATCTTTCAAAATTAAATATTTTTCCGATCAAGTGTTGGGGAGAAAACAATATATTAACTCGCTTAAAACAATCGTGTACTTGCATGTTATCTTATCTCGTTGAATCTTTTACAAATGGTGGTACATTTCCTTGTTCAAAGACACCTCGGACTTTAATTAATAACCTTTCATTATTTTCTCAAGTCGGGGGTAGGTCGTCAAGTTTCCTTCCTAAAATCTTCGCTTGGTAACCAAAATGGAAGTTAAAAGCTTTGATGAAAATGGAAAAGGTGGAGGGACCGAAACCGCAAAACCACAAAGTCATTTTTGATAAAACTTCCACCTAACTCTTATCCTTCACATTTAATACACCAAACCTAACAAGATCCTACGCCTATAATTGCTCATCATATCCGGTATTTGATCATCATTCGTAAGTAGATTAATGTTTCTAACGTGTTTTCAAACATTGGTTTTGAATTTTAAATGAATCCAACGGTCAAATCTATGGACATGAGTGATTTTGTGTTCTTCGCTATGCGTAAGAACACTTGATCATGTGTTTGTGTTTGTGGCTTAAATGGTAAAGTCAAAATGTTTAAAAACATCATTGATATGTTTTATATCATCAAAACAAACCCAAACACGGTTTGATGAATATGCGAATTAGGGTTTATGTGTCGAATTGGGCATTTTGAATGTGATGTGTCTTGGTTAAAAGATTGTTGTTTTATGCTTGCGTTGTTGAATTGATGATTTCCAAAGTCTATAGCCACCTGTAAACACGAATTGGTCAATTAAACTAGGGTTTAAAGTTCATAAACTTTGGGTATTTTGATTCTCAACAAATTAAGTGTTACAACTTGGCTTACATACTCACAACATGTCTTTGAACTACCATAAAAGTTTAGTGCATAATCTATAGAATCCATACGCCAGATTTAGAGTTTAGGCTACGTGATGTATTCTACGCGTAATGCTTAAGATGAGCTAGTATGTTGTAACTGTGATAAAATGATGTTTTGTGTTAACTTTGATGATTTGATTAACTTTATTTCGTGCTTGCAACACGAAATTTCAGAATCAAGGTTGTTGTTAATCGATAAGATCACCTTACGTAGCTTGTTGCGCGAAGATTAGTCTTACGCGTAGCTTCTACGATAAGGTTCTACAATGGACTACGCGTATCCCGTGAAGGATTTGCGAAAATGACTTCACGCATAAGGTCAACTTTACGAGTAGCCTTACGCGTGAGGTTATATGCCACGCATAAGCTCCACGATAAGGTCTCCTTTTTCACGCGTAACATTTCACGCGTAGTTAGATTCACGCTGTTTACGCCTAAGCATATATCATTCCCTGCTCACGATAACTTTGCCAAAACTACGCTAACCCCTGGATTGACCTTCATGATGATTTGTTACGTGTACAAACTTGTAAATAATCTAATCATAACGTCACGAATCCAATAATGTCACTAATAAACTTAATCGCCTAATATGTCGTGAACAATAAGTGATAACATAAACTTTAAAACTTAAAGTTAACTAACTCACGAAACATTTCACGACGTCATTGGACTATTGAATATACGTTGACTTAGACTAACAATCATTGACACTGTACATTCAATAACTAGACAATAAGACCTTCGTTGACTAACATTATGTCTTTCGATATGTTGGTTCTTTTGGCTAATGTTATTTCGATCACGACATGGTCGAACAAATGAATGTGGATGCACCAAGTTCTCTCCATTGTCGATATCTATCCTCATGGCTATCCAATGAAGATAGGAAAGAACAATCTCCGTGTTGACTTTGACACCCTCACTTGCTCAATCTTCGTGTTTAATTGCTATTGACACTCGAGGACTCATCCTTATCGTAACATGCTTACTCACCTCAGAATCGTCTCCCCGAGATCTACATCCAACGCTTCCGAACACTATGGAGTGGTCAAAGGACAAAACACGCGACGGTAGACTCGAATAACAAACAAGTCACCATTACACCGCAGACTTACATAAGTTCTCCCAATTCCAAGTCGATCCAACCAAACTATATGCCTCACCGTCAAGAGCTCACTTCCAATTCTTAATCGATATCGGTTATGACGAGGCTACAGAGTAATCAACAAGCATCTCACGTAGAGCTTAAGAGTATTCCTCAACCATGGAGAACTCTACATGATCATCACCAAGTCTCGCTCGGTCGGACAACTATGAACACCCTAAGCTCATGGAACTGCAAATATTCGGCATTGGTCAACAAGAAACACATCGCTATCAAGCTCGATTTGGGATGACATGATGTCATTTCTCAACAAACTTGGCTCAAAGATTCCTACATCGATATACTAAATTGTTGATCCAAAGAGCACTTGGACTTCATCCGACATTCCCAAGAGGCTCAATGACCCCAAAATCATGACATGTTGACGGAACCTATTCTATCCGCCGAATCAAGGAAACGCTACAAAGAAACAGCAGTCGTTGTCACGATTTTCTAACGAAGATGTCGAAGCTAGAATCGCAAAAAGGTATCTGAAGGACCAAACAAGGCAAAGTTGGTTATCTCGACGAAAATCTTCGAACACCCAAGGAGAACCGAAAGGAAGTCTTGAAGTGTCAAGTTCTGATAGTCGAGGAATGTTCCAAAGAAGAAACCTATTCCAAAGAGGAAACCTACCACTGAAGAAAGTTCCTTCTCGTGAAGCCACTCCGATCCTTTCACTGAACCGAAGGACTGGGACTAGGACTCGATGCTACACACGTATTGAAGAGATCACATACTCAAATCGCAAAGGATGATAATCCTCGAGTAAACCTCCAAGTCCTCCAAATTTGCCCAAGGAAAAGTGGAAGACTCAGAATTGTACCCTATGATGAGAGCTCGATGAAGAAGAAGAAGAGCAACTGGATAAATCATACAGAAGAAGTTCAAAATCGTCCAACATCGCAAAGGTGAAGCATTTGCTAAAGATCAAATGGGGCCCCGGAGGATCAAGTGCCGCCCACCTCTCCGCATCCCGATGCGGTTAATCGACCCGATAAGGGATCTAGTGCCACCACTCTTGTGCAACAACAAAGCTCGTAGAGGATACTGAGTATGATTTGAGAAACCGAACCTGAAAGAAAAGTCTAGAGATGACGCAGGATGATTATACAAAGTTTCTTCTAGACACCCAACACACTCAGGAGAAAACCTCAGAACTCCTAAGGACATGAAGTTCTCCTCGTCTCCTCATCATCGACTTCATCTCACCCATCACCACCACCATCAACGAAGTCAATCATCATCCAAATCTGAAGAAACCACCTAAATCTTGGATTTCTCAGACCATAAAAGATTGTGAAAGTCATTCCAACAAGTCGAAAGAAGGACATACTTTATAGGAAAATAAATTGGTTTGCTGACCAAATTCAAGACTTAAATGATGAGAAAGACAAGATGAGAAAGAAAGGGAATTTGTCGTAAGTTCATGAAGAGTCATCAAAAGAGGGAACTCGAACGAATGATCAAGGTTACACTAACAAGTACCTTCAGATATCGCCCTAAACTCCAAAAGGAACCGGAGAAGACAAGAGATCATACCCACAAGTTTCTTCGGTACTGCCTCGTGTACTAGAGAAGTATTTTCCACAACTCACCCCTAACATCGTAGCATTGGTTAAACATACAATGGCCAAAGAAGCCGATCTCTCGAACTGAAAGGATCGCTAAACTTTGATGCAAATTGTAGAAAACTAGAAGGGTTGAATAGTTTAACATTAAAATCTTTGTTTTGAACTTATTGAAAGATCAATTGATATTGATCTTAAGTATATTAATGAAATATGCAAGCAATATGTAATAAGTAAATAAGGAAAGAAATGATCAAACCACAACAAGTTGTTTATAGTGGTTCTACCATAGACTCTTTTTCCTTGCCCTACTCCACTCCCCGAGTCTCACACTCGAGTTTAACTTCACTAGTCAACAAGCTCCTTTCACCGCGGAGAAAACTTACACTTCACACACTATTTCCTCGACACTAAGCTAGATGTCGAGTTCTTTCCAGGGTACAACTACTCCCACACACAATGTATTTTGAGGACTAAAATACTAACCACTCACACTCACAAGATTATGATGGTTTGATACAACAATGAAGTATGAATCAACACTAGATCATACAACACTAAACAAACAAGACTTCCAACTTCTCGTTGAAGCTTGAATATGACTTGATCTTCTTTACAAAAGAGATCACTAATATGATATGAAACCGAGTTAGAAAGGTTGCAGTAAGATACAATGAGAGTATTAGAAAGGATGAAAACTACTTGGCTTGGCATTGCTATTTATAGCCAATTGGACGAGCGCTCACGACCGGACCCTTTAAAAGGGTTCCGCCTGTACCAAATTGGTACCACATCCGACAAATAAGATATCAAATCTTGCCTAAAGTCAACTCTATCTAAGTAAGATCAGGCAAGATAGAGTACAAATCACAAAATATCTAATGGAATCTTCCAATGATCTCCATGATGTAATACATGATGTCAAATGTTGTATTACTATTAATAGAAATATGCAATGCTTAAGTAGTGTTTTTTAAGAACCTAACACATTCTACAAACTACTATCATACATAATGATTAGAGTCATATCAAGATGTTACTAATCATAAATGTAAATGTGAATGATGAATATATTGTTTGAGAAAGCTTGTTTTAATATCTAATAAACTTGACAAGTTTTTGCTTTTATAAATTAAATTTACTTTTGTCGTTAACAAAACTTAGGCAAAGATCAAAATATAAATAACGCTTAATGATTTATATTTCATTAACAATCTCCCTTTTGTTGAGGACAAAATATAAATTTTATTTTATAAAAGAAACATAGTTTGTACAAGAGTTATAAAATATTAGTTTTAGAACTTTGAAAAGGAAATGATAATACAAGTGTATGAATTTTGACTTTTTATGAAAGTCAAAGAATCATTATTGATGCACGATGTTGACTTTTCGTAAAGTCAGTATGCGCTTGACTTTTTAAGAAAAGTCAAGTATTATCAATGAGGGTTCTGTTGACTTTTAGAAGTCAATTGTATGCGTTGACTTTTAGAAAAGTCAAATATAAATAATTTCCAAGTTCTATATTTTCCCCTTTGTCTCAACAAAGAAGAGGCTATATGGAATGTAATGAGCTAAGCTATTATCTCCCTTGTTCAAAGCTCCCCTAAATTGGGTGCTTTAATGGAAGACATGGATTGTGAAATAAAGCTACAAAAAATGTTAGTAATAATGATCATTCACAAGCATTTCCAAACACTATGTAATGACACCAACAACATAACAAACAACATTCATTAGTTAAAATTTTTCATGAGTAAAGATCATGAAAAGAGAACACAATGATGTGTTTCTAGTACAAGAAAGTAAAATTATCCTAAAAAAAACAAATAAACGACTATTCTAAAACCATCCTAAAGTGATGGTGGATGGGAAAGAGCGGCGAGACGCCAAGAATGGGGTTGAGGATGAACTCATTTCTTCGTGGAAGTCATGGACCATAATCCGGGTCCGTTTCATTTGTCAATCTGCTTGCTCACAAGTTGAGCAACCATGCCTTCGGAGGTAGAAAGTTTCATGAGGTGGTGGTGGAATGGTGATGGTTGGTGGTGTTGGGGATGTTTGGAGTGGTCATGATGAATGAGCAAAGCACTTTGCATTTGCATTGTCCTCAGTGAGAATCCACCATGCCTTGAATTGGTGGAGGTTGGAGTTCGCTTGAATCTCTCTCTAGTGGGATTGTCATCCCACATGCTCTCCTGAATGTCCCCTCACGTGGGACATGATGATGGAAGTGGATGATCCCGATAAAGGACCATGAATGTCCTTGTGAATGGGGTGGAAAAGGAGAGGTCTTGGCCCCACGGAAGCGCTTTGGGTCAATGGATGACCGAGGCGATTCATGAGCGATTCGCTCAATGGTGCCAAAGGATGGCAATGGTGGCGGATGACTTGGCCTCAGAGGCAAGTCTTCCAAGTCCTCTAGGAAAGGATTTGTGATGTTGGTGAGTTGAAAATAACCCGGGAGTGAGTGGAGACCGGTGAAGGTGGTGGTGTTTTGATGTTTGGATGGGTGCCGGAGGTGAAGTAGGTGTTTTATTGGTGGTGGATGCGACTAACAGCGATGAAGTAGGTGTAGCTAATAGGTGTGTATCTCTAACGGGAGATGAGATTGTGAGTGGTGAAGATTCGATGATGAGCTAAGATTAACAAAACAACAAGGCCTTACGCTCATTCTAGCGGCTTTGCAAGGTTTTGGTGATGATTTAGTCATTTTTAACTTGGGTTTTGCTAGATAGTAGTGAGAATGAAGAAAGTGAGGATGATCATGGTAAAGCCTTTCAATTTATAAAGGTAAGAAATTTGAGAAAAGGTTTGATTTAATGTTGAACCATCAAGAGATGAGGTTCTAATGATTTGGAAGTGGTGAATGCTAGTCATATCACCCAAGTCAATCCATACAAGAAGATGGATGAAGAAGAAAAGATATGCAATAAATGTTCTAGTGAGTGGAATTTCCTAATATTCAGACACACGGATTTGAAGGTACCAAAATTTGGTTCCTTCCTTTATGCAAAAGGGCCTGGGTGGATTTTTCAAATTTTGAATTTGTGGGAAATGGATTTCTATATACCTTAGTGAATAATATACTAGTTCTAATAACAAAGATAAACTAGTTAAGATTGATTTATAAGTGATGGAAGATATTTGGAATTACGAAAGAGTCGAAATTTAAAATTACCCGAGAATCCACGACACCAAATAACACACGGACGGCAATTGGGGCATGTCATTCTGTCCACTGCATGTATGGCGGTACCAAATATAAAGGACGGTACCAAAATTTGGTGCCATTGATCCGCTGGAGTGTCAAAATTGGATGAGTAGTTCGCTTTTAGTGTCCCAAATTTCCAAACCCGAAATTTTTCTTAAAAGTCATTATACTAAACATTTCTAGTTAGGAAAAGTAACAATATATCTAAACATAGAGGAGCATAGATTTTGAGCAGGCTTATTGATTTTCACAATATGTTGAAAATGGGTAAATTTGATAAGATACTTGTGCTATCCTCGCATGAGATTGTTAGTATACACCATTGTTTTAAGTTATATTATCATCCTACATAATAAAACAACTAAATAGTATCAAACATTAATGATAAAGCATTGTTCCAACACCCTTAAAGTACCCTTATTTGTCCAACTTGTAAATCTTGTTCATCATCCCACCAAGGCACTCAACATTCCCTTAGTTTGTTTGAATTCTACCGATTCATTCTCAATCTCGAAGAGATGTAATACCTTGAGGTGGAAGAGAGAGCTTGGAAGACCATCCTGAGCTATTTGACGATGATGATGAAGGAGTCGAGGTTTAGTTCTGCCTTTAGTCTTAGCAACCTCGAGCATCACCAAAGGTACAAAGATGAGGAATGAGATCATAGCGAAGATGCATCCCTTTGGGGTTGGTGGAATTGGAGCAAGTTTCTATAGAGACGGGTGAGAAGCATCCCGTATGGAAGAGCAACGGATCCTCGAGTTGAATATCAATCATTCTCCTAGCTATGTAGTAGGCTAAGTTGAATGGTTGTTCGTGGACAAGTTGTAAAGCACGTGGCAAAGACAAGCGCTTTATGCGATCCCTATTCCTATGGTGCTAATGCTTTGCTCAAGTAACTCCTCCCATTTCTTAAATTGGCTTAAGTTCATCGAGCTCCATTCCATATGGATCCTCACCACCCTTTCCTGGGTAACTCGGGTTGTATCACCTTGGTTAAAAGGTGTTCACGATGACATCCTTATCCTAAACGGGTTATGTAGAAAGAGAGCTGATTGTATCAAGAGTGAGCGACCACTTATCCGTGTAGACACAAGTTCCTCGGTTGAATTCCTAGTACTCTAGCAAATTCACTTAAAGTGATGGTGTAGTCATTTTGGTTGATTCTAAAGCTAAGACAAAACTCATCATCTTCATCACTAAAACCGTCACACTAGCATAGAATTCACGAACCTAGGACAAATTGGTTCATCAATGTCAAGACAGACGAATTGAATGGCGCTAGTTCTTCACGAAGATTGGTATGCTCAAGGAAGGATGAGTGAATGGTTCACCTCGTGGAAATACCTTGATTCTAGACCCCTAAATATTTCTACTTGTTCCTGGTGAGTCCTTTGGTTTTGTGGTGTTTGGGAATGCGTTATGGTGTCTTTGTGATCATAGAATCTTGCGGCTACCATGATTATTCCTAAGGACAAGAATTAACATGTTAAAAATAATGTAAATAAATTTTAACGCTTTTTAATTCTAGTGTGCCTATATGAAAACAATTTGAGTAGGGTTATCTCGACCATTTTATGCACAAATGGTTTTAAGGAGTGTTTGAAAATACCATGAGATAAACAAATGCTCCTAATTCAATGTGGCTACATTTGAATATACCCGGAGTGCATATTAGTTATGCACTTTAGTATTCAAGAGCATGCAAGTGATGAAAATTTAACGCTTCTATTTGTATTAGCAATGAAAATGTTTTCCACAAGTGAGAAGCTTTTCAAAACTTTTGACATGGGGTGTTGGTTGTTTGAATAAGGCCTTATATTTATTATCTATCAATTAGTGGAAACATGATTTGTTTATGCATATGATAATGTAGTACCTAATTTGAATGACTAGTTATGATTTGCCAATTGAATTCATATTTGGTATAAAAGCATACATAAAACCCCATGTAATGATTTGTGATAGTTTTGCATAAATAAGAAACTAGACTCGTAATTAAGAGATGAAATGTAGTTAGATACTTACAATGATGTTATCTTCAAAGGATTAAAGAGCGGGGAAGATGACAACAATGAGCTTGGTTTAAGTTTTACACGCTTTGGTAAAGTGGGTCACGTGAGGAAGAAGATGTTATGTATAAAGTTGCTTGTTTCAGAGACACTGACGACCGACGCGGCACCAAATTTTGGTCCGTCTGTTGTCGCCAGCCGTGCTACGTAGCGATACAAGACAAAATTGTTTTGTTTGACTATTCTAATGTTTTAGACTATGTTTATCCTACATGTTTGGTTCCATTAAACCTAAACCAAGTCTAAGAAGATTAAAAGTTCTCGCTTAAGAGGTTTAGTAAAGATGTCGGCAATGTTGTCTTCGGAGGATACTTTCTCGATTGAGATGTTTCCTTTTGAACATTGTCGCCAAGAAAAGTGATGACGATTTCAATGTGCTTGCACGAGCATGTTGAACGGGATTCTTGCCGAGATCGATGGCCTTTGTTGTCGCAAAGTATCATATCGCTGAGATGAATTCGTAGTTCACGAGCTTGCTTCATCCAAAGAGCTTGTTGACATGTTTTCCTACCGAGACGAACCGTTTCAAGAGAGAGATGGCCAGTCATTGCTTCTTTGCAAACCATGAGGTGAGACAATGTCCAACAAAAGTGCAAATACCACTTGTACTTTTTCTATCGACATAATCACCCATGATCCGAGTCAGATACACTATGGTTTCTATACCTGCCTTTGGGATACCATAATCCTAAACACGTTGTTCCTTAATATATCTAAAATCCTTTTAATGCTTCTAAGTGTGATTTTGGGTTTTCTTGAAAGCGAAGACATAGACAAACACTAAACATAATGTCGTCTACTAGCCGTAAGATAGAGTAGGCTACCAATCATTCTCTATATTTAGTGTTATCTACTTGATTCACCTTCTTCGCCCTTATGAGTTTAGCGTCCGAGGACATGGGTGTTTTAGTTGGTTTGGAATCTTCAAGACCAAATTTCTTAAGCATGTCTTTTATATATTTAGATTGGTTAAAGAAAATACCATCATCTAGTTGTTTGATTTGAAGTCCTAGAAAGAAGTTTAACTCACCCATCATACTATTTCAAACTCGCATGCATGATTTTAGAGAAATCATCACATAGCTCTCGACAAGTTGATCCAATATAATGTCATCAACGATATTTGAACAATAATAATTTGCGATTCTTTTCTTAGTAAAAAGAGTATTATCTACTAATCCCATAGTATATTTGTTATCAATAAGAAAAGTCTTAAGATTTGTCGCAAGCTTTAGGTGCTTGTTTACACGTATAATGCTTTTTTGAGTTTGAAGACATGATGTGGTTCTCAAAGTCGGTAAACCGGAGGTTGAGCAACATACACTTCTTCGTTAATAAACCCATTATGGAAAGCACTTTAACATCCATTTGAAATAATTTAAAATCATAAGCACATGCATAAGCAAGTAATATTCTAATAGATTCAAGTCTAGCTACCGCATAAGTTTCATCATAGTCAATTCCTTCTTGTTGATTATAACCTTGTGCACAAGCCTAGCTTTGTTTCTAGATACTACACCATTTTGTCCATTTTGTTTTCGAAGACCCATTTTGTTCCAATTATAGTTTGATCTTTGGGTTTTGGAACTAGTTTCCAAACATCATTTCTAACGAATTGGTTTAATTCTTCTTGCATGGCATTACCCATGATTCATCTTTTATTGCTTCATTTATGGTTTTTGGTTCAATGGTGGATACAAAACAAAAATGATTACTTTGATTTTGAGCTTGTGATCTTAAGGTTCTTTGATTAAGTTTTCCTATGACCTTTCTAATGGATGACTTTTAGATTCTTTTATGTTGACAATTTCCTTATTTAATGGTTCATCTTCCTTGTTATTATTAATTTGACTTTCAATTATTTGACTTTCAACTAAGTCATCATCTACCAAAGGTGATGTCTTAGAGGAGGTGGACTTTCAAATGTTATGTTCAACATTCCCCACTATCATTGTTTCTTTATTTAGGACAATGTAAGCTTTTACTAGTTTGAGAGTAACCAAGAAATACACCTTCATAAGACTGGGTCAAACTTGGTGAGATAATCTTTAGTATTAAGAATAAAACATTTACAACCAAAGACTTTAAAATATCCTAATGTTGGCTTTTACCTTTATAAAGTTCATATGGTGTTTTGTTTAGGAAAGACGATTAGGACTCTATTTAAAATGTATGTAGAAGTGTCAACAGCTACACCAAAACTTTTGAGGAATGTTTTGTTCATTAAGCATTGTTCTACTCATTTCTTGAATTGTTCTATTTTACGCTCTACTACTCCATTTGATTGAGGTGTTCGTGGAGTGAAAAATTATGTGTTATACCATTTGTATCACAAAAGTTTCCAAATCGAGTTTCGTTGTCAAATTACCACCATGATCCGCTCGGATCGACACAATTTTGACACCTAGAAGATTTTGAATTTTCTTACTAAGTATTTCAAATTTATCAAAAGCTTCATTTTTGGTTTCAAAAACAACGCCCAAGTAAACCTTGAGTAATCATCTACTATGACCAAAGTGTATAAGTTGCCTCCATAGCTTCTTATAGCGATGGTCCAAACAAGTCCATATGTAATAATTCTAGACACTTAGATGTGGACACCATATTTTAGATTTGTGACTACTATGTGTTTGTTTACCAATTTTGCAAGCGTCAAAAGTGTTGGTCATATTTTAGTTTGGTAAATTCTAACCAACTCAAGATAGGTTTTGTATAAGTCTCTATTAGTTAATTCTGCTGCTCATGCCAAAGAGATGAGCTATCGCCAATGTTGTTAGGCAAAGTTTGTCATTATATGTTTTATCTATTTTCACGATATGTTATTTTTCCTAACTCCTTTAGCTATGGTGATGCCATCTTTAGTATTTTACTACCATTTTCATCGAATAGTACTTTATACTTTTTATCACATAGTGGCTAATACTAAGTAGATTAAATCCTAACCTATCCACATGAGCAACATTTTCAATAGTTAGAGTTATGAGCAATCGTATTTTGCCAATGATTTTGCTTTTGATTGCTACTGAAGTGACATTACCTCCGCTATACTCGTATGATGAGAAGAGACTTTGTTGTCATCATGCGTCGTGAGCATCCACTATCTTTTATCCATTCATCAGTTGCAATCCAACTTTCAAGCATACCAGAAGCAAATAACTCAAACATTTGGTCCCTAATATCTCATGGGTCCGTTTGGGTTAAAATACCATTTATTTGATTCATGTATGGAAATGATGGTGGGTTCCATGGCATGTAACTGGAGTTTGATATGGTCTAGGAATGTTTTGATTCCAAACCGTTGTGTTGGTAGTTAGGTGAACGCTGTGGTTGCTCTTAGAAGGGCGTTGGCAAAGAGGTTTTATATCGTTATTGCAGTCATTGGCACCGCCGATTCGAACGATCACTTCAGCACCATCATGGCTACGGAGATTATGTTAATGGGAACATCGAAATCAGCAGGGTTTACTATGTGGAAGGCCTCGATCACAACTGCTTTCGAGGGTCAATTTTGTGATGGAGATTTGGAGGTTGCTTTCGTGGAGAAAACTTGTTTCATTCGTGATCTACAAGGAAATGACCTTATGTCCGCTCGCGTAATTCTAGTCTCTACACTATCTCTATGCAAGACATGGTTGCTTCCTCCCATCTCGCTTACTTTCTAAAGGCAACATCAACAAAATCTGGCTATGGCACCGCTGCGTCTCTCACATCTAAACTTTCAAACCATCACCAACCTTGCTCGACACAAACTAGTTGAAGGACTCCCACGATTCCTAAGACTCAAAAGATCACCTTTGCTCGACTGTGAACAAGGGAAAAGCACTCGTGCTCATTTTCCTTCAAAGGTGGAACACGACTCTCGAAGATGTGCTTCATCTTCTTCACATGGATTTGTGTGGCCCGGCGCGTGTGCAAGCGATCAGCGCCAACGCTACATCTTAGTAATTGTTGATGACTACTCACGATGGACTTGGGTCTACTTCGCCGTAGCAAAGACCAAGCTCCACAATGATCACCACCTTTCACAAAAATACTGTTCGACTCGCAACACCGTCCGAATAATCGAGCGCACAAAGGAACTGAATTTGTTAACAAAACCCTTCGTGAATTTTATGAGAAAGTAGAATTGACATCAAACATCTATCTGCACGTACACACGAACAAAGCGGAGTTGTTGAAAGACGAAACGAGCGTTAGTGGGCTGCAAGAACAATGTTAATCAATGCTAAACTTCCGGATTACTTATGGGCGTAAGTCAGTATCATCGCATGCTATACTCAAAACAGTTCTATGATCACAAAACGCCACAACAAAACACCTTTCGAGCTTGTCCACAACTATAAACCCGAGACCTCAAACACTTTCATGTATTTGGATCCATGCTATCCGAATAATGATCGTGATGATTTTGGAAAGCTCAAAGCCAAAGGCGATATTGGAGTCTTTATTGGATCTCGTGACAATTCTAAAAGTTTCGATCCGGAATCGTCGAACTAAGGAGGTAATGGAAACGATTCATGCTCATTTCGATGAACTCACGGACATGGCTTCCGAGTATATGACTTAGAACCCGGTCACAACCGTTTAAACTTCCTCGACCCCCATCATCACCAAGAAAGCCCTCACCTAACTCGTCAACAAATGGAAAGGTTATTTGCTCCTCGCTCGCATTTATATTGATGAGCGTGCTCTCGGTGTATCCTTTGTTTCACGCACAACCCGATAATATTCCTATACGATACACCGCTACAACAACCATTGTTGAAGATGCACCTACACCAATTGACTCCAACACAACAGCTTGAACATACCGCCTCAACAATGATGAACGGTGATGATATTCGAATGAAGTACCCCGCTGCGCAGATTTTGATCCAAATGCTTTTCAATCCGTTTGCTAATGAGGCTACGCCGCACTGGATGTCGCGGAATCTACAATAAACCATTTGAATCCTCGGAATCCGCACAATGTATACCAACATCAACCTCTACACATAGATGGACAAAAGACCATCCTCGGCTAATATTATTGGCAACCGAATCAACGATCGTTCATGAGACAACGTCTTCGCTCGGATGGTGAACACCGCATTTATGCACTCACCGCCCTGCCAATCTGAACCTAAAACATTAAAGGCGCAATGACAAAAGACAAGCTGGATTGAATCCATGCAAGAAGAACTCAACCAATTCAAGCGTCTTGAAGTATGGGAACGGTTGAAAGACCAGCGAGTCTACGTCATTGGTTTAAAATGGTTGGAAAAACAAATTGGATCTTTGAAGGAATGTTATCCAAACAAGTCACGCTAGTTGCTAAGGGTTATCGTCGGAAGAAGGAATAGACTTTGAAGAATCTTTTGCTCGGTTGCTCGTCTTGAGGTCGTTTCGGATATTTCTCGTTCATGCTCATATGAACATGACGGCTCATCATATGGATGTCAAAAGACGTTTCTCAATGGGCAACTTAAAGAAACGGTCTATGTCGACCAACCGGATGGATTCGTTGATCCCGAGTTCCCGAACCATGTCTACAAACCCAACAAAGCTCTTTATGGTCTCAAACAAGCCCCTGGGCATGGTGCGATAAGCTATCATCTTTCCTCATTGCCAATAATTTCACCAAAGGCTCGGTTGACCCAACTCTTTTATACAATATCACGGGCACATATCTTAATTGTTCAAATTTACGTGGATGACATCATTTTGGGTCTACACATAAAAAGTTTTCAATCGCTTTTGCAAAACTAATGAAGAAAATTTTGAAATGTCCATGATGGGTGAACTTACGTTCTTTCTAGGGCTGCAAGTTCATCAATCACCCGTAGATATTTTTTCGAGTCGATCCAAATATGCCCTTGAACCTGTTAAACAAATTTGGAATGACAACTGTGATACTTATGCCACACAATGGCTCATACCAAGAAGTTAGATCTTTGATTTACATGGAAATTGGTTGACCCTACCAAATACCGAAGTATTATTGGGTCCCTCATGTATCTAACGACTAGCAGACCTAATATTGTCTTCTGCCGTTTATCTATGCTCCGTTATCGATCGCGACCAACTGAAACCCACCTCTGCGAGGCTAAAGAATCTCCAGATACATCAAGGGAACCATTAATTTGGGGATCCGTATCCGGGATTACGGTTTTGAACTAATCGCTTTTTTTAGAATGCCGATCACGCAGGATGCTTAGACTCGAGAAAAAGTACTTCAGAGCTCTACAATTTCTCGGTGATAAACCGGTGTCTTGGCAATCAAAGAAGGATTGTACATATTTGTCATCAATCAAGCGAGAATATGTAGCCATGTCCGCGTGTTGTGCTCAAGTCATTTGGATGAGAACACAACTCAAAGACTATGGTTACGTATTTGATGAATCCCGATGTCTCATGACAATCGGAGTGCCATTGCAATCTCGTGCAACTCGCTTCAAAGACTCGAAATCAAAGCACATCGATCTACGCTATCATTTCATCAAGGACCACGTGGAGCAGTGCCGTTGAATTATACTTTATGGAGTGCGAATACCAATTGGCGGATCTTCTCACCAAAGCCTTGCCTCCGCTAGGTTTAATGAGTTGGTCCACCGAATTGGTATGAGGTGTTGACTCAAGAGGAATTGGATAACCTCTTAAAAGCAGTCTTAAAAACATGTCAAACACCAAAACATCCTTTGTATATAAACTTTTCAAAACAAAATACAAAAATATAAAATCCGATAAAACAACAAAAATATTCTCTAATCTATATTTCTTTCAACATGGCAAGTACACTTCTTCCGTCAACACTTCAATCTTTCAAAATTAAATATTTTCCGATCAAGTGTTGAGGGAAAAACAATATATTAGCGCTTCAAAACAAGCGTGTACTTGCATGTTATCTTATCTCGGTTGAATCTTTTACAAATGGTGGTACATTTCCTTGTTCAAAACACTCCTCGGACTTTAATTAATAACCTTTCATTATTTTCTCAAGTCGGGGGAGTGTAAATCAAGTTTCCTTCCTAAAATCTTAGTTTGGTAACCAAAAATGGAAGTTAAAAAGCTTTGGATGAAAATGGAAAAGGTGGAGGGATGAAACCGCCAAAACCACAAAGTCATTTTGATAAAACTCTCCACCTAACTCTTATCCTTCACATTTAATACACCAAACCTAACAAGATCCTACGCCTATAATTCGTTCATCATATCCGTGTATTTGATCATCATTACGTAAGTAGATTAATGTTTCTAACGTGTTTTCAAACATTGGTTTTGAATTTTAAATGAATCAACGGTCAAATCTATGGACATGAGTGATTTTGTGTTCTTCGCTTATGCGTAAGAACACTTGATCATGTGTTTTGTGTTTGTGGCTTAAATGGTAAAGTCAAAATGTTTTAAAAACATCATTGATATGTTTTATATCATCAAAACAAACCCAGAAACACGGTTTGATGAATATTGCGAATTAGGGTTTATGTGTCGAATTGGGCATTTTTGAATGTGATGTGTCTTGGTTAAAAAGATTGTTGTTTTATGCTCTTGCGTTGTTGAATTGATGATTTCCAAAGTCTATAGCCACCCGGAAACACGAATTGGTCATCGATTCGAAACTAGGGTTTAAAGTTCATAAACTTTGGGTATTTTGATTCTCAACAAATTAAGTGTTACAACTTGGCTTACATACTCACAACATGTCTTTGAACTACCATAAAAAGTTTAGTGCATAATCTATGGCTAGAATCCATACTGCGTAGATTTAGGGTTTAGGCTACTTATGTATTCTCTGCATAACGATTAAGATGAGCTAGTATGTTGTAATCTGTGATAAAATGATGTTTTGTGTTAACTTTGATGATTTGATTAACTTTATTTCGGGCTTGCAACACGTAAATTTGAGAATCAAGGTTGTTGTTAATCTCGCGTAAGGATCACCTTACGCGTAGCTTGTTATCGTAAGATTAGTCTTACGCGTAGCTTCTACGCATAAGGTTCTACAATGGACTCTGCGTATCACGCGAAGGATTTGCGTAGCGGTGACCTCTACGCATAAGGTCAACTCTTACGAGTAGCCTTACGCGTAAAGGTTAATATATGCCTACGCATAAGCTCTGCATAAGGTCTCCTTTTTCTCGGCGTAACATTTCTTACGCGTAAGTTAGGATTCTCTGGCGTAAGTTTACGCCTAAGCATATATCATTCACGTCTCGCATAACTTTGCCAAACTACGCTTAACCTGGATTGACCTTCATGATGATTTGTTACGTGTACAAACTTGTAAATAATCTAATCATAACGTCACGAATCCAATAATGTCACTAATAAACTTATAAATCTAATATCTTTGTGAACAATAAGTGATAACATAAACTTTAAAACTTAAAGTTAACTAACTCACGAAACATTTCACGACGTCATTGGACTATTGAATATACAAGTGACTTAGGACTCGTAACAATCATTGACACTTGTACATTCAATAACTAGACAATAAGACCTTACGTTGACTAACATTATGTCTTCGATATGTTGGTTCTTTTGGCTAATGTTATTTGAGATCACGACATGGTGAACAAATGAATGTGGATGCACACAAGTTCTCTCCATTCTCGATATCTATCCTCATGGCTATCCAATGAAGATAGGAAAGAACAATCTCGTGTTGACTTTGACACCTCACTTGCTCTGAATCTTCGTGTTTAATTGCTATTGACATTCGAGGACTCATCCTTATCGAACATGCTTACTCACTCTGAAGCTGTCACGAGATCTACATCCAACAGTTCGGAACACTATGGAAAGGGTCAAAGGACAAGCTGTGACGGTAACTCGAATAACAAACAAGTCACCATTACACTGCAGACTTAAGGTCAATTCTCCTAATTCACGAAGTCGATCCAACCAAACTATATGCCTCACCTTTGAAGAGCTCACTCTCAATTCTTAATCGATATCGGTTATGGCGAGGCTACGGGGAGTAATCAACAAGCATTCTCACGTAGAGCTTAAGAGTATTCCTCAACCATGGAGAACTCTCTACATGATCATCACCAAGTCATTTACGGTCGTGGCGGTGACTATGAACACCCTAAGCTCATGGAGCTGCAAATATTCAGGCATTGGTCAACAAGAAACACATCGCTATCGAAGCTACGATTTGGGATGACATGATGTCATTTCTCAACAAACTTGGCTCAAGATTCCTACATCGGATATACTAAATTGTTGATCGAAAGAGCACTTGGACTTCATCCTGACATTCCCAAGAGGCTCAATGACCCCAAAAATCATGACATGTTGACGGAACCTATTCTATCCGCTGAGAATCAAGGAAGCGTCTACAAAGAAACAAGGTGTTGTTTGCCAGTTTCCTTCTAACGAAGATGTCGAAAGCTAGAATCGCATAAAAGGTATCTCGGGCGATCAAACAAGGCAAAGTTGGTTATCTCGACGAAAATCTTCCGGAACACTGTAAGAGAAACCGAAAGGAAGTCTTGGAAGTGTCACAAGTTCGAGATAGTCGGAGGAATGTTCCAAAGAAGAAACCTATTCCAAAGAGAAACCTACCACTAAGAAGAAAGTTCCTTCTCGGGAAGCCACCCGATCCTTTCACTGAACGCAAGATGTGCTCGGGACTAGGACTCGATGCTGCGGACACGGATGAAGAGATCACATACTAAAGCGCAAGGATGATAATCCTCAAGTGGCAAAACCTCCAAGTCCTCCAAATTTGTCCAAGGAAAAGGAAGACTCGAAAGAATTGTACCCTATGATGAGAGCTCGATGAAGAAGAAGAAGAGCAACTGGATAAATCATACGGGAAGAAGTTCAAAATCGTCCAACATGGTCAAAAGGTGAAGCATTTGCTAAAGATCAAATGGGTGGCCCTGAGGATCAAGTGGTGTTGCCCACCTCTCCAGATCCTCGATGCGTTAATCGACCCGATAAGGGATCTAGTGCCACCACTCTTGTGCAACAACAAAAGCCTGTAGAGGATACTATTGAGTATGATTTTGAGAAGCTGAAGCCGAGAAAGAAAAGTCTAGAGATGACGAGGATGATTATACAAAGTTTCTTCTAGACAGTCCAACACACTCAAAGGAGAAACCTCGAAACTCCTAAGGACATGAAGTCTCCTCATGTCTCCTCATCATCGACTCTTCATCTCACTCATCACCACCACCATCAACGAAGTCAACGGATCATCATCCAAATCGGTGAAGAAACCACCTAAATCTTGGATTTCTCGGACTCATAAAAGATTGTGAAAGTCATCCAACAAGTCGGAAAGAAGGACATACTTTATAGGAAAATAAATTGGTTTCTTGACCAAATTCAAGACTTAAATGATGAGAAAGACAAGACGGAGAAAGAAAGGAATTTGTTCGAAGTTCATGAAGAGTCATCGAAAAGAGGAACTGAGCGAAATGATCGAAGGTTACACTAACAAGTACCTTGGATATCGTTCCTAAACTCAAAAGGAACTGGAGAAGGCAAGAGATCATACCCGCAAGTTTCTTCTAAACCTTTGTCCTCGTGTGACTAGAGAAGTATTTTCGGACAACTACCCCTAACATCGTAGCATTGGTTAAACATACAATGGCCAAAGAAGCTGATCTCTCTGAATCTGAGTTGATCGCTAAACTTGTGATGCAAATTGTAGAAAACTAGAAGGGGGGTTGAATAGTTTACCGATTAAAATCTTTGTTTTGAAACTTATTGAAAGATCAATTGATATTGATCTTAAGTATGTTAATGAAATATGCAAGCAATATGTAATAAGTAAATAAGGAAAGAAATGATCAAACCACAACAAGTTGTTTATAGTGGTTCGCCTACAAGGACTCTTTTTCCTTGCCCTACTCCACTCCCGAGTCTCACACTCGAGTTTAACTTCACTAGTCAACAAGCTCCTTTCACCGGCGGAGAAAACCTTTACACTTCGCTTACACTATTTCCGACACTAAGCTAGATGTCGAGTTCTTTCCAAGGGTACAACTCTCCCACACACAATGTATTTTGAGGACTAAAATACTAACCACTCACACTCACAAGATTATGATGGTTTGATACAACAATGAAGTATGAATCAACACTAGATCATACAACACTAAACAAACAAGACTTCCAACTTCGTTGAAGCTTGAATATGACTTGATCTTCTTTGCTACAAAGAGATCACTAATATGATATGAAACCGAGTTAGAAAGGTTGTAGAGAAGATATGTATGAGAGTATGTTAGAAAGGGATGAAAACTACTTGGCTTGGCATTGCTATTTATAGCCAAATTGGACAGAGGGCGATCACGGACCGCACCCTTTAAAAGGGTTCCATGTGTACCAAATTGGTACCCTTGATCGATAGTCAAGATATCAAATCTTGCCTAAAGTCAACTCTATCTAAGTAAGATTGTGCAAGATATGAAGTACAAATCTTCACAAAATATCTAATGGAATCTTCCAATGATCTCCATGATGTAATACATGATGTCAAATGTTGTATTACTATTAATAGAAATATGCAAATGCTTAAGTAGTGTTTGGTTTTAAGAACCTAACACATTCTACAAACTACTATCATACATAATGATTAGAGTCATATCAAGATGTTACTAATCATAAATGTAAATGCTTGAATGATGAATATATTGTTTGAGAAAGCTTGTTTTAATATCTAATAAACTTGACAAGCTTTAAGCTTTTATAAATTAAATTTACTTTTATCGTTAACAAAACTTAGGCAAAGATCAAAATATAAATAACGTTTAATGGCGATATTTGTATTAACAATCTCCCTTTTGTTGAGGACAAAATATAAATTTTATTTTTATAAAAGAAACATAGTTTGTACAAGAGTTATAAAATATTAGTTTTAGAACTTTGAAAAGGAAATGATAATACAAGTGTATGAATTTTGACTTTTATGAAAGTCAAAGAATTCATTAGTTGATGCATGATGTTGACTTTTCGGAAAGTCAAAGTATGCGCTTGACTTTTAAGAAAAGTCAAGTATTATCAATGAGGGGTTCTGTTTGACTTTTAGAAAGTCAATTGTATGCGGTTGACTTTTTAGAAAAGTCAAATATAAATAATTTCCAAGTTCTATATTTTCTCCCTTTTGTCTCAACAAAAGAAGAGGCTATCTTGAATGTAATGAGCCCAAGCTATTATCTCCCCTTGTTCAAAGCTCCCCTAAATTGGGTGCTTTAATGGGAAGATACATGGATTGTGAAAATAAAGCTACAAAAAAATGTTAGTAATAATGATCATTCACAAGCATTTCCAAACACTATGTAATGACACCAACAACATAACAAACAACATTCATTAGTTAAAATTTTTCATGAGTAAAGATCATGAAAAGAGAACACAATGATGTGTTTCTAGTACAAGAAAGTAAAATTATCCTAAAAAAAACAAATAAACGACTATTCTAAAACCATCCTAAAGTGATGGTGGATGGGAAAGAGCGTTGAGACGCCAAGAATGTGGTTGAGGATGAACCTCATTTCTTCGTGGAAGTCATGGACCATAATCCGGGTCCGTTCCACGGTTTGACCCGCTTGCTCACAAGTTGAGCAACCATGCCTTGGAGGGTAGAAAGTTTGCGGAGGTTGTGGTGGTGGAATGGTGGATGTGTTGGTGGTGTTGGGGATGTTTGGAGTGGTCATGATGAATGCAAGCAAAGCACTTTGCATTTGCATTGTCTCACTTAGTGAGAATCCACCATGCCTTTGAATTGGTGGAGGTTGTGGAGTTCGCTCAATCTCCTCTAGTGGGATTGTCATCCCACATGCCTCCGAATGTCCTCAATATGAGGGGACATTGATGATGGAAGTGGATGATCCCGTATAAAGGACCATGAATGTCCTTGTGAATGGGGTGGAAAAGGAGAGGTCTTGGCCCTATGGGGCGTTTGGGTCAATGGATGACCGAGGTGATTCATGAGCGATTCGCTCAATGGTGCCAAAGGATGGCAATGGTGGTGGATGACTTGGCCTGGGAGGCAAGTCTTCCAAGTCCTCTAGGAAAGGATTTGGTGATGTTGGTGGAGTTGAAAATAACTCCATGGGAGTGAGAGTGGGAGACCTTGGTGAAGGTGGTGAGGGTGTTTTGGATGTTTGGATGGGTGCCGGTGGAGGTGAAGTAGGTGTTTTTATTGGTGGTGGAGTGGTGATCACAATGTGTGATGAAGTAGGTGTAGCTAAGGTAAGGTGTGTATCATCTCTAATGGGAGATGAGATTGTGAGTGGTGAAGATTCGGATGATGAGCTAAGATTAACAAAACAACAAGGCCTTACGCTCATTCTAGCGGTTTTCTTGCAAGGTTTTGGTGATGATTTAGTCATTTTTAACTTGGGTTTTGATTTGCTAGATAGTAGTGAGAATGAAGAAGGTGTGAGGATGATCATGGTAAAGCCTTTCAATTTATAAAGGTAAGAAATTGTTGAGAAAAGGTTTGATTTAATGTTGAACCATTGAAGAGATGAGGTTCCTAATGATTTGGAAGTGGGTTGAATGCTAGTCATATCACCCAAGTCAATCCATACAAAGAAGATGGAGTGAAGAAGAAAAGATATGCAATAAATGTGTTCTAGTGAGTGGAATTTCCTAATATTGATTACCCACGGATTTGAAGGTACCAAAATTTGGTTCCTTCCTTTATGCAAAAGGGCTCCTTGGGTGGATTTTCAAATTTTGAATTTTGGTGGGAAATGGATTTCTTATATACCTTAGTGAATAATACTAGTTCTAATAACGGTATAAACTAGTTAAGATTGATTTATAAGTGATGGAAGATAATTTGGAATTACGAAAGAGTCGAAATTCGAGAAAATTACCGGAGAATCCACGACACCAAAATAACACACGGACGGTACCCTAAAAGGGTGCCGTCTCGTCCGCCTGTATGTGTATGGCGGTACAAACGATATAAAGGACGGTACCAAAATTTTGGTGCCGTCGGATCCGTGGAGTCTTGAAATTGGACGAGAGTTCGTTTTAGGTGTCCCAAATTTCAAAACACGAAATTTTCTTAAAAGTCATTATACTAAACATTTCTAGTTAGGAAAAGTAAATAACACATATCTAAACATAGAGGAGCATAGATTTTGAGCAAGGCTTATTGATTTTCACAATATAGTGAAAATGGGTAAAATTGATAGCATACTTGTGCTATCCTCGCATGAGATTGTTAGCATACACCATTGTTTTAAGTTATATTATCATCCTACATAATAAAAACAACTAAATAGTATCAAACATTAATGATAAAGCATTGTTCCAAACACTCCTTAAAGTACCCTTATTTGTCCAACTTCTTGTAAATCTTGTTCATCATCCTACCAAGGCACTTGAACATTCCTTAGTTTGTTTGAATTTCACCGATTCATTCTCAATCTCGGAAGAGATGTGTAATACTCTTGAGGTGGAAGGCGAGAGCTTGGAAGACCATCCTCGAGCTATTTGATGATGATGATGAAGGAGTTGGAGGTTTAGTTCTCTTGCCTTTAGTCTTAGCAACTCGAGCATCACTCAAAGGTACAAAGATGTGAGGAATGAGATCATAGTGAAGATGCATCCCTTTTGGGGTTGGTGGAATTGGAGCGAAGTTTCTATAGAGACGGTGAGAAGCATCCCGTATGGAAGAGCAACGGATCCTTGAGTTGGAATATCAATCATTCTCCTAGCTATGTAGTAGGCTAAGTTGAATGGTTGTCGGGTGGACAAGTTGTAAAGCATGTGGCAAAGACAAGCGTTTATGTGATCCCTATTCCTATGGTGCTAATGACGTTTGCTCTAAGTAACTCCTCCCATTTCTTAAATTGTGCTTAAGTTCATTGAGCTCCATTCCATATGGATCTCGGTCTACCTCTTTTCCTTTTGGGTAACTCGGTTGTATCACCTTTTGGGTTAAAAGGTGTTCACGGATGACATCCTTATCGGCTAAGCGGGTTATGTAGGAAGAGAGCGGTCATTGATTGTATCAAGAGCGGTGAGTGACCACTTATCCGTGTAGACACAAGTTCCTCGGTTGGGAATTCCTAGTACTCTAGCAAATTCACTTAAAGTGATGGTGTAGTCATTTTGGTTGATTCTAAAGCTAAGACAAAACTCATCATCTTCATCACTAAAACCGTCACACTAGCATAGAATTCTAATACGAACCTAGGACAAATTGGTTCATCAATGTCAAGAAGACAATCGAATTGAATGGCGGCTAGTTCTTCACGAAGATTGGTATGCTCAAGGAAGGATGAGTGAATGGTTCTACCTCGTGGAAATACCTTGATTCTAGACCCCAAATATTTCTACTTGTTCCTTGGTGAGTCCTTTGGTTTTGTGGTGTTTGGGAATGCGTTAAGGGTGTCTTTGTGATCATAGAATCTTGCGGCTACCATGATTATTCCTAAGGACAAGAATTAACATGTTAAAAATAATGTAAATAAATTTTAACGTTTTAATTCTAGTGTGCCTATATGAAAACAATTTGGAGTTGCGGTTATCTCGACTCATTTTATGCACAAAATGGTTTTAGTGGAGTGTTTGGAAAATACCATGAGATAACCCAAATGCTCCTAATTCAATGTGGCTACATTTGAATATACCCGGGAGTGCATATTAGTTATGCAATACCTTTAGTATTCAAGAGCATGCAAGTGATGAAAATTCTAACGTTTCTATTTGTATTAGCAATGAAAATGTTTTCCTACAAGTGAGAAGCTTTTCAAAACTTTTGACATGGGGTGTTTGGTTGTTTGAATAAGGCCTTATATTTATTATCTATCAATTAGTGGGAAACATGATTTGTTTATGCAATATGATAATGTAGTACCTAATTTGAATGACTAGTTATGCAATTTGCCAATTGAATTCATATTTGGTATAAAAGCATACATAAAACCCCATGTAATGATTTGTGATAGTTTTGTGCATAAATAAGAATCCTAGACTCGAATTAAGAGATGAAATGTAGTTAGGATACTTACAATGATGTTATCTTCATGATTAGTGAGTGGGAAGATGACAATAATGAGCTTGGTTTAAGTTTTACGTTTTGGTAAAGTGGGTTGTGAGGAAGAAGATGTTATGTATAAAATTTGTTTTGTACATGAGACACCACGGACCGACGCGGCACCAAATTTTGGTTCCGTCCGTGTTGTCGTTGGTGCCGTAGCTTCTGATGGCGTATACAAGACAAAATTGTTTTGGTTTGACTATTCTAATGTTTTAGACTATGTTTATCCTACATGTTTGGTTCCATTAAACCTAAACCAAGTCTAAGAAGATTAAAAGGTTCTCGTTTAAGAGGTTTAGTAAAGATGTCGGCAATGTTGTCTTCGGAGGATACTTTCTCGATTGAGATGTTTCCTTTTTGAACATTGTCGCGAAGAAAGTGATGACGGATTTCAATGTGCTTTATGCGAGCATGTTGAACGGGATTCTTGCTGAGATCGATGGCTCCTTTGTTGTCGCAGTATCACAATATCGTTGAGATGAATTCCGTAGTCTACGAGAGCTTGCTTCATCCAAAGAGCTTGTTGACATGCTTTTCCTACCGAGGCAATTCGGCTTCATGGTAGAGATGGCTAAAGCCGTTGCTTCTTTGCAAACCATGAGGTGAGACAATGTCCAACAAAAGTGCAAATACCACTTGTACTTTTTCTATCGACATAATCACCGGCATGATCCGAGTCGGCATACACTATGGTTTCTATACCCGTTCCTTTGGGATACCATAATCCTAAACACGTTGTTCCTTAATATATCTAAAATCCTTTTAATGCTTCTAAGTGTGATGCCTTTGGGTTTTCTTGAAAGCGAGCACATAGACAAACACTAAACATAATGTCGGTCTACTAGCCGTAAGATAGAGTAGGCTACCAATCATTCCTCTATATTTAGTGTTATCTACGGATTCACCTTCTTAGTCCTTGGTGAGTTTAGTGTCCGAGGACATGGGTGTTTTAGTTGGTTTGGAATCTTCAAGACCAAATTTCTTAAGCATGTCTTTTATATATTTAGATTGGTTAAAGAAAATACCATCATCTAGTTGTTTGATTTGAAGTCCTAGAAAGAAGTTTAACTCACCCATCATACTCATTTCAAACTCGTCATGCATGATTTTAGAGAAATCATCACATAGCTCTTGACAAGTTGATCCGAATATAATGTCATCAACGATATTTGAACAATAATAATTTACGATTCCTTTTCTTAGTAAAGAGTATTATCTACTAATCCCATAGTATATTTGTTATCAATAAGAAAAGTCTTAAGACGGTCGTACCAAGCTTTAGGTGCTTGTTTAAGGCGTATAATGCTTTCTTGAGTTTGAAGACATGATGTGGTTTCTCAAAGTCGGTAAACCGGAGGTTGAGCAACATACACTTCTTCGTTAATAAACCCATTATGGAAAGCACTTTTAACATCCATTTGAAATAATTTAAAATCATAAGCACATGCATAAGCAAGTAATATTCTAATAGATTCAAGTCTAGCTACCGGTGCATAAGTTTCATCATAGTCAATTCCTTCTTGTTGATTATAACCTTGTGCAACAAGCCTAGCTTTGTTTCTAGATACTACACCATTTTCGTCCATTTTGTTTCGAAAGACCCATTTTGTTCCAATTATAGTTTGATCTTTGGGTTTTGGAACTAGTTTCCAAACATCATTTCTAACGAATTGGTTTAATTCTTCTTGCATGGCAATTACCCATGATTCATCTTTTATTGCTTCATTTATGGTTTTTGGTTCAATGGTGGATACAAAACAAAAATGATTACTTTGATTTTGAGCTTGTGATCTTAAGGTTCTTTGATTAAGTTTTCCTATGACCTTTTCTAATGGATGACTTTTAGATTCTTTTATGTTGACAATTTCCTTATTTAATGGTTCATCTTCCTTGTTATTATTAATTTGACTTTCAATTATTTGACTTTCAACTAAGTCATCATCTACCAAAGGTGATGTCTTAGAGGAGGTGGACTTCGTCAAATGTTATGTTCAACGATTCCTCGACTATCATTGTTTCTTTATTTAGGACAATGTAAGCTTTACTAGTTTGAGAGTAACCAAGAAATACACCTTCATAAGACTTTGGGTCAAACTTGGTGAGATAATCTTTAGTATTAAGAATAAAACATTTACAACCAAAGACTTTAAAATATCCTAATGTTGGCTTTTACCTTTATAAAGTTCATATGGTGTTTTGTTTAGGAAAGGACGTATTAGGACTCTATTTAAAATGTATGTAGAAGTGTCAATCACGTTACACCAAAACTTTTGAGGAATGTTTTGTTCATTAAGCATTGTTCTACTCATTTCTTGAATTGTTCTATTTTTACGCTCTACTACTCCATTTGATTGAGGTGTTCGTGAGCGGAAAAATTATGTGTTATACCATTTGTATCACAAAGTTTCCAAATTGAGTTTCGTTGTCAAATTCACGACCATGATCCGTTCGGATCGACACAATTTGACACCTAGAAGATTTTGAATTTTCTTACTAAGTATTTCAAATTTATCAAAAGCTTCATTTTGGTTTTCAAAAACAACGTCCAAGTAAACCTTGAGTAATCATCTACTATGACCAAAGTGTATAAGTTGCCTCCATAGCTTCTTATAGCGGATGGTCCAAACAAGTCCATATGTAATAATTCTAGACACTTAGATGTGGACACCATATTTTTAGATTTGTGACTACTATGTGTTTGTTTACCAATTTTGCAAGCGTCGCAAAAGTGTTGGTCATATTTTAGTTTTGGTAAATTCCTAACCAACTCTTTTGAAGATAGGTTTTGTATAAGTCTCATATTAGCGTGACCTAGCGTCTATGCCAAAGAGATGAGCTATCGTCTAATGTTGTTAGGCAAAGTTTGTCATTATATGTTTTATCTATTTTCATGACGTATATGTTATTTTTCCTAACTCCTTTAGCTATGGTGATGCCATCTTTTAGTATTTTACTACCATTTTCATCGAATAGTACTTTATACTTTTTATCACATAGTTGGCTAATACTAAGTAGATTAAATCTAACCTATCCACATGAGCAACATTTTCAATAGTTAGAGAGTTATGAGCAATCGTACCTTTGCCAATGATTTTGCTTTTGAGATTGCTACCGAAAGTGACATTACCTCCGTCATACTCTTGGTATGATGAGAAGAGACTTTGTTGCCGTCATGTGTCGTGAGCATCCACTATCTTTTATCCATTCATCAAAGTTGCAATCCAACTTTCAAGCATACCTAAGAAGCAAATAACTCAAACATTTGGTCCCCGATATCTCATGGGTCCGTTTGGGTTAAACATACCATTATTTGATTCATGTATGGAAATGATGGGTAAGGGTTCCATGGCATGTAATCTGGAGTTTGATATGGTCTAGGAATGTTTTGATTCCAACCGTTGTGTTGGTAGTTAGGTTGAACGTTGTGGTTGCTCTTAGGAAAGGGCGTTTGGCAAAAGAGGTTTTATATCGTTGTTGAGTAGTTTTGATCTAAATTCATTTTAACAAGTCCTACTCACGATATAATGGCTGGTTTTAGTTTAACATTATCATTGGTTTTCTTTGTTATTTTAACAAATTGATGCGGTCCGTGTTGCGAACATTCATTACTCATTGGTACCATGGTACCCTTTTTACAACGGACGGAACCCTTATTTTGGTTCCGATGCGGTCGTCTTTATCTTCTTGGCAGAGCTGATGAATGTTCGTCCTTTCGCCGTTTTGTTTTGACTCTTTGAGATTAATACTTCATTAAAACCTAGCCCATTCCTGTCTCACGGTGTTTTATGGATTTTAACTATTTCATCGGCAAGAGCGATGTTTTGTTAAACCTTTTAAATTTAGAATTATTTTCTATTAAAACTTCTTGTGTGAGCTTTAGTTTTCTATTTCAAGATTAAGCTCTTGACATGATTTACAATCATCGTCATTTGCTTTCCTTTTTCAAGACGTTTTGCTTTTCTTTTAACTCATATACCTCATTTCCAAAAACTCCTTTTGGTTTTTAGAAATTTATTTTTAGTTATGATTTTTAGACTTAGCTCACACAATTGATTATATTGTTTTGCAAGGTATCATCATCTATAGAAGAATAAGAAGAGTCGGAAAGTACCTCATTTGACTCATGTGCCATTAGAGCGATCTCTTCCTTGCTTGATTCTTCATCGTCTTCACTATCACTCCAAGCACCACTTACAAAAGCTCGTTGAGTTTTGCTTTTAGGTGGCTTGGGACATTCTCCTATGAGATGACTTGCATCACCACATCTAAAACACTTTCTTTCACCTTTAATCTTCTTGTCATCCCGATCTTTTCGGAATGGCTTCTTTTCTTCTCGAGGTTGTCTTACAAACTTTCCTCTTCTTCTAAAGAACTTCTTAAAATCTCTAACGGCCATGGCATATTCCTCATCTTCACTATCGGAACAAGATTCACCATCATCTCTTGATTCCGCCTTTGCTTTAAGAGCAACGGATTTGATCTTCTCCTTTCTTCCTTTGATGATTTCCGAATCTTTCTCCATTACCATTTCGTGAACTTTGAGGTTGCCAATTAGCTCGTCTAGTGACATTATTGAGAGATCTTTTGATTCTTCAATAGCGGTCACTTTAGCTCTCCATTTGGGATGGAGTGCTCTAAGAAATTTCCTGAAAAGTTCTTACTACGAAAAGATTAGTCAAGTGCTTTAAGTGATGTAATGATAGTATTAAAGCGAGCAAAGCCACAATCAATGGTTTCATCTTGGGGATAACAAATTGTTCATATTGTTGAACAAGAAGATCAATTTTGTTATCCTTGACTTGTGAATTACCTTGATGTGTAACAATTAAAGATTCCCAAATATCTTTGGCGGTTTCACATAAAAATTCTTTCATATTCTTTTCTAGGTAAAGCATTGTAAAGCATCATTTTAGCTTCATTATTTTTAGCAACTAATTGCTTTTGTTCATCAACGGAAATATCCTTTGTTGTAGAACTAAAATCTCCTTTAACAATAATAAACCAAAGATCTATATCTTTTGATTTTACATATGTTTCAAAGCGGTTTTCCAATAGATAAATCCATTGGTTTCAAAGAGTGGTGGTCTTTGCATAGATTGCCCTTCTTTAAAGTTTTGAAATCCATGGATCGTTTCAAGTTTATAAAATACAAGTTATTTTAGAAATTCTTGAGCAACGAGGCTCGATACCAATTGTAGAAAACTAGAAGGGGTTGAATAGTTTACCGATTAAAATCTTTGTTTTGAAACTTATTGAAAGATCAATTGATATTGATCTTAAGTATGTTAATGAAATATGCAAGCAATATGTAATAAGTAAATAAGGAAAGAAATGATCAAACCACAACAAGTTGTTTATAGTGGTTCGGCCTACAAGGACTCTTTTTCCTTGCCTACTCCACCCCCGAGTCTCACACTCGAGAGTTTAACTTCACTAGTCAACAAGCTCCTTTCACCGTGGAGAAAACCTTTACACTTAAACACACTATTTCCGACACTAAGCTAGATGTCGAGTTCTTTCCAAGGGTACAACTACTCCCACACACAATGTACTTTGAGGACTAAAATACTAACCACTCACACTCACAAGATTATGATGGTTTGATACAACAATGAAGTATGAATCAACACTAGATCATACAACACTAAACAAACAAGACTTCCAACTTCTCGTTGAAGCTTGAATATGACTTGATCTTCTTTGCTACAAAGAGATCACTAATATGATATGAAACCGAGTTAGAAAGGTTAGAGAGAGATATGTATGAGAGTATGTTAGAAAGGGATGAAAAACTACTTGGCTTGGCATTGCTATTTATAGCCAAATTGATGAGAGCGTCCACGGACCGCGGACCCCTTAAAAGGGTTCCGCTTGAGTGTACCAAATTGGTACCGCCAACCGACCGATCAAGATATCAAATCTTGCCTAAAGTCAACTCTATCTAAGTAAGATTGTGCAAGATATGAAGAGTACAAATCTTCACAAAATATCTAATGGAATCTTCCAATGATCTCCATGATGTAATACATGATGTCAAATGTTGTATTACTATTAATAGAAATATGCAAATGCTTAAGTAGTGTTTGGTTTTAAGAACCTAACACATTCTACAAACTACTATCATACATAATGATTAGAGTCATATCAAGATGTTACTAATCATAAATGTAAATGCTTGAATGATGAATATATTGTTTGAGAAAGCTTGTTTTAATATCTAATAAACTTGACAAGCTTTAAGCTTTTATAAATTAAATTTACTTTTGTCGTTAACAAAACTTAGGCAAAGATCAAAAATATAAATAACGTTTAATGACGATATTTGTATTAACACAAATGTCAAAGCGATGCGGAGCGTTTACTTGGAAGAAGCTAAATTTTTGAAAATCTACTTGATTTTCAACTCGGATCATCATGCAAGGAGTCACCGATCAACCCAAACGACCAAGAGATGGCGATGATAAGGATAAGGACTCGCACCTAAACGTCGAAGCGATGCGGTAAATCTACATCTATGCCACCTCCTCCACCACGGACTTCTTCTCAACAAAGTCTCCTCCACCTCGGTCTTCTCTCGATAAACCTCGGGCGATTCCGAGTTACCACCCCGACTCATAAAGCGGTGATTACTTTGGTATACGGGTGGTGACGATGAAGAGGTCCTTGAGCCCCTACAACAACCCACCTCTCCCAAACAAGGACAAAACCGTAATCATCATCTAAGCCTTGAAAAAGAAGAAGAATCGCTTCATCCGGCGTCGTATCATGGCTAGATGATGATAAAACCAAGAATTTGAATGGTTTGCTACACTTGTTAACAACACTCCTACCACGAAGAAGGTCAAGAATTGGTGAGCGGTAGTACCTTGGAGCATGCAAAGATTTTGCAAGAAAGATTCCGTGTGAAGAAGATGATGAAATCCGAGTTGAAGCGCATCAAGAATGAAGCATTCCTTCTTTTGAAAACAGCCGGAAAGTGCAATCGAGGTTGAATATCACCTTGAAAACATTGCTCGAGCCATGTCTAACAACATGGATTGGCTCGACCTGAAGCAAACATCGACTTCACTAAGCGGGACAACCCTCCATATTACACCGACCGGACCAAACCTCTACCAACAATCGGCCTACCGGATGAACCAAGGATTCCTTCATATATTTCTTCAACAAAGACACGGAATTTCTTCTCCATGGTGGCGATAGTTCAAGGAAATACGCTACATCATTGACTCTTCCATTCCGGTAGCTATCTACTCGAGCGCAAAGCCATCGAGGCGTGCCAATCACTTGTTCTCCGACAATGTGCAAGCATACGACCGAGATGCCTTGTATGGGATTCATCATTGGCGAGCAAGCCGAATCTACTACAAGGCGCCGGTCGTAAGTCACAACATGAAGTGTTTAGTACTAAAAGTATCGTTGCCATCCAACATGTTGGTCTTTCGTCTAAATGGGACTACACATTCTTAAAGAATATCATAGTCAAAAGACAAGATGAACAGGACTATGGATTCTCCGAAGCTGACTTTGAGAACTTGTCCCTCAACGACATCGAAGACATGTACCTTGCCAAGGTGCGGGTCGTATGAGACAATTCTCGATGAAGTTCAACGTGAATTTATCAAGTCGGTTCTCATCTTCATTAGGCGCATCGTGATCAAAGAACGTGTTGAAGATATCCGATGGTCGTTGAATCTTATCGACGCGTGTCAACCTCACTCCTCCAACGCTTACTCTTCCCGATCTCAACCACTATCTCAATATACACTCATCGGCAAAACCTTCGGCGTTGTTTACCATAGTGAACTTCAAAGAAACTGCTTAATGGCGTGTAGTGAGCTCCACAAATTGGGATCATACCTTGAAGGCGGTTAGGGATGGATTGGCGTCTGAGTTGAAGGATATCGCTGAAAGTTGGGTCTCTAGCGGAATTCTCGTGAAAGGAGGGATGTGAGAAGGATCATCACCATGATTGATGAACGGTTGTTGAAGGGATCGATTCGAGACGATTGGAGAGCTATGTTGGTGGTCGACCGGGAGAAACATCACCGGCTATCAACGCCTGCTTGCGACTCACAGGAACATCACCGCACTTCCGGTACCCTTGAATTGTTTCCTTCATATAATATTGGATGTGTGATTATATATGTGAATGGCTTGCACACATAACGATTGTACAACCCAGTCTCATCAAGAAAGGACCACGTGGTACGCCTCAGTGCCACAATCCTTATAAAAGGAGCGAAAGCTTCTTATTTTTGAGTAAAACCTATCAAACCTTTCACTTTTCAAGGTTTTGCTCAAAAAGACAAGTACTTCCCCATAAGATTTTTCAAAACCTCAACCGTTTATATCACTAATTGAGGGGGAGTATTTGATTTAAAACTTTGTTCACAAATTGTTCATAGTGGTCGTCTTCCCGCAACACTCGAAATGGTCATATTTATTCTCAAACGTTTCAAAAATAACATTGTCATATGCCATTTTTGAGGGGGAGAAAATTTGTGTGATAAGAAATATGTTGTGAATGCAAATGAATCGTGAACTTGAGACTTAAACAACGAATTGACGGTACTAAGCGTTAGTAACTCGAAAAGACTTGTCTGGACGGGTAATAATTTCAAGCTAGTTCGCTAGTGATGTAAACGTGTCTCGCAAAGGACTTGTCTCGAGTAGAAAGTACCATTCGAGAAACTTTTGATAGACATGAACTCGACGGGTTTGACAACCTTCCAAGGTTTGTCTACACCTTCAAGGTAGTTATTAGAGCTAGTTGTCACCTAAAAGGCGACAATATATCTCTTTAACTATTCAACGTAACCGTGTCTCGCGGAGATTGTCTATCTTTAGTGGATCAATTCAAAAAGTGCGCTCTTTCCTCACTTTGTGCATTTAACCATTAAAACTATTAAGCACATGTGGAGGGAGTATTTATGCAAAACTTCATCTCTCAACGTGGTTCAAACATGTTTTCGTTAACAAACCCTTTGAGAGAGATTTTTACATACGGTGGTTTTAATGGCAAACATAGGTTAGTCATGGAGTTATAAGGTGACTAAGGTTAGGAATAACAGTCCTATGATCCGCCAGAGGAGGATCACCCAAGGACACTACCATTAGTTAGTGTTAGAAGTCCTTAGGAATGATTGAAAAAGGAGAAAATGAGAATCGGAGAAAGAAGGAGTTGAAGAATCAAAAGAAATGTAAAGTAAAGGGTGAAAAGAAATAGCCCTCAGTTATTCAACTTAGGGCGGACACGGGTTCAATTCATATACTCTTGGTTGTCACTTAGTGACACCGGTATTGAAGATTAAAAGTCGTCATGGACCCGATGGCGCGTGCACTAAACCTTCTTAGCCACTCAAGTTTTTCTCAATGAGCTTGTTTCATTCTCACGGGGAACCCTACATAAACTATTGGCTTTCTCTTAGAGATCGTTGGTATTGAAAAAGGAGACCCTCTCCCTAGTCTCCGCTCAGAAAACCAAAACGCACTATTGAGTCTAGAGCCACGAGATTCATCAAAAGATCTCTTAGGAACACTTGACATTTAATCACTTGATGATCAACAAATAAGATCATCGGTGGTTCATATCGAGTCCTTCACGGATCTTAGCAATCTGTCGAGAACATTTATGAGAGGTTCACATCCGTGATCCTCGGTGATTGAATGGAAACTCTGCGGTCAACATCAAACGACCACGGCGGTAGGTCACTGTAACTCCCGTGGATTACGCGAAGTGTGTCTCAAACGGTCTGATCGTGAGGTGATGCTTGGTGTACCTCGGCTATCATCGAATGTAGATGTGCTTCGTGCATCGCGTTATCTCACTTGTGGGACTCCGGTTCAGAGCGGCCTTTGTAAGAATTAGAGTTGTGTTTTCACACTATCTTTGTTAACACTCTTGAAGTTCAAACTTGTAAGTGCGGGAAACCGCTTATTACTAACCGTTTGCAATGTTTTCTTCTTATGGAAGCTCGGGAGCGGGATGATCGTCTTGATTCTTCTCATGCTCACGCCAACATCATCACTAATGGAAGTTCTATTCGAATGCAACACAACAATCGTAATGATTCTTCATCAATCAAAGAATCTACAAAGTCAAAGACTTACGAACTTCATCGATATTGATTTCCAACGTCAAAGGCGTGTGAGCATGTTGAAGAATGACGTGGACACCTTTAGGAAGCAACAAGCGGACACTGAGGCGCATCGATGCGAACAACAACATACTATCACTTTCACCACAAAGAACAATGATCAAAGAACAAAGTTAAAGATGACGTCAAGCATAAGCTGTTCAAAGATAACTATCTCTACACTTTGGGAGATTGTTCAATCAAGGCAATTCTCTCACAAGAAAGAAGAATGTCGAAGGCGTCACGACTACTATTACATCAACGCCTTCACCGTTTACATTCATATATACTTGAGAGGAGATTGTTGGAATCACTCCTAAACAAGATTTCAAGTATTTATATTTCATATGTAATAGGTAGCTTTATTATGGCCTTTATGTTTGTTTAAGGTCAAGCTTATGTAGAAGGCCCATAAGCTTGATCCAAGCCCAATAAGGAATAGGGAAGGAGAGGAGTGTTGCCTAGCTCCTTGCCTATATAAACTCTTGTAAACCCTCATTTGAGGGTTGGTTGTTCAAGTTTTCCTTTCACACATATTCCTACGCCTAACCGTGCTACTCTTATCGTGTATGTGTGCTTGTTTACTTGTTCAATCGCCTTATCTCTTTCTATATTACTTGTGTTGTAAAACTAGTGACCTAACAGGAAGGGATAAACGCACTTTGACAACTACTAACCAAAGAATTAAGAACCCCTTTCACCCTATTAGCTATCACTTTACTAATACATTTATATAAAACATTACAACACAAAATTGGCCTAAAATCCGACACTTTTCTAGGAGTATTCACTTTAGGAACCAAAGCAATGACAGTGGAGTTAATCTCTTTAAGCAACTTACCATTAGAGAAGAAGTCTTTAATAGCTTGAGTAAACTCAGGACCCACAATAGACCAAGAAGCCTTAAAAAACTTGGAGGAATATCCATCTGGGCCAGAGCCTTGTCATCATCCATAGAGAACAAAGCAGACTTAATTTCATCATTAGACACAGGTCTAGCCAAGTGATCATCTTCAAATTGAGACAGCTTTTTGGAGAACAGATTTGAGGGGTCAGAAATAGGATCAGCAACTGCATTTCTTCCCAACACCCTTTCAAAATGTTTAACAAATTGCTCCCCCACAACAGAACCAGAGAACAAATTACCCTCCATATCTTCCACCACTTCAATTCTGCAATTACTTCTTCTCTCTTTCATAGCCCTATGAAAATATTTAGTATTCTGATCACCCTTACTTAGCCAAGAAATTTTTCTCTTTGTTTGAGGAAGAGTTCTTCATCTTTAACAGCTTTATTAAATATTTTAAGCAAAGAAACCTCTTCTTTCCTAATAAAAGCATTAGTAGGATCCTTCACCATATCAGATTGGACTCTGCACAGCTCCTCCTTCAGACGAGAAACATTAGCAGATAAATCTCCTTGAGCAAATTTCAACTTTCTCAATGGCTTCTTCAATAACTTGAGCTTAGAAGCAACAGAAAACATAGGAAAACCATCAATAGCTTTACTCCAAACATGCTCCACAGTAGGCAAGAATTCAGGCTTAGAAGACAAAAAGTTTGCAAATTTGAAAGGTTTTGGCTTAGCACCAGAAATGGCAGGGATATTGAGAACAGAAGGGGAGTGAATATCAGAAGTGACAAATGGTAAAAACAGAACATTTGAATTAGGAAACTTGTCCAAAAAATGCACATTGCACATGACCCTATCCAGCTTCTTTAAAAGACCATACAGGTTACCAGGACTCTTGTTCCAAGTAAAATGGAGTCCAGATCTATTAAATCCATCACCTCTATATTATAAAGATGATGAGTGTGTAAATACTCATCATTTTGTACAAAATAAACTGCAAAATCATCTCGAAAACACTCGAAACACATCAAAATGATCAAAATATTACAAATCGTGTTTTATGTGTTTTAAATGCAAAATATCAAAATCGGATGAAAACATATCAAATTTGCAAAATTGCGACTTTAGTCCCCAAGTTTCTAAAATTGTCAAAAATAGTCCACGAGTCATAATTTTAAAAGAAAAATCACCAAAGGTCCTTTTGAAAACATAAATTATCATATTTAGTCCTTTGGTGGAAAATCTAAAAAATTTGAGAAAATTACAGTTTTGGTCCCTGGGCTTTTAAATTGGTCAAAAGTAATCCTTGGAGTTTCAAAATTGTTCAAATTAGCCCTTGGATTATTAAAACTTGGCAAGAATAGTCCTTTGATTACTTTTCATAAGTTACATGTTTGGTCCTTGGGAATTGGAGCTTTACACATTTGGTCCTTATTTGTTATTAAACCAAAACCCAAACCGGACCTAAATAAATACCCAAGCCCAATCTAAAACCCTTGCCCCAAAATACTTACCGGTCCAAACCCTTAACCCGACCAACCCAGAACCCACATTTCAAAATAAACATACCGCCTACATCCTGCCTTCCCACGGGATTACACGCAATCCCCACACCTTGTCCTCCATCTCCCACACCTCCTACACACCCCCCCTACGACTCATTGTCCCTCCAACATCTACACTCCATCTCTCCAACAGTTAAAACAACCTTTTCCGCCAAAACTCAATAAGCGGCTAAAATGAGTTTAAATCATCCAAGGCGGGAATGAAGGTGGGATTTAAGCGATGATGAAAGAAAGCATGGGAGCTATAAAAGAAGAAAAGGAAGCAAGCAAAGGAGTAGATTTTAGTTTTAATATTTCCTAATGTCGTTTTTTAGTTAAAAAGTTTTAGTTTAGTTCAAATAATGTAATTTAAGCTTATTTGTATCTCATTCAAGTAAAACATCACTGTATTGTTCTTTTGATCCTCAAACTAAGTTTTCACTTGAGTCTTAAAAATTCAAGTTTACTGTTAAAAGGTTCAGTTTCATTTTCTTATGTTTAATCTTCTTTTAGCTTATTTCTAAGCTTAATCTAGTTTATTAAAGCTTCAATAGCTTTTCATAGCTATCATGTCGAGTTCAAGCATTTTTGGCTCGGGGTCAACAAAAGTCAAACGGGCTTGATTTGGGTTTAGACATTGTTTACGTGTTGCGAGCTTGGATGTGGATTAGACATGGTTTAGTATAATGGTCTTTTGGTTTGGTATTGGATAGCAAACAAATTGGACACATGTAAGTGTCATTCTCAATTTCAACTTTTATTCAAGTTTGCATTCGTGTTTGTAGTTGTAATCAGATTCATCAATTGTTCAAACTCATTAGTTAAGTGGCATTTAGGATAATCTAACTCACTTTAAGTGTTTGTTTCATCTAGTTCATTAATTTATGTATTTAAAATTGCTTATCAGCAGTCAAAAGGGATGTTTGGATTGCTTTATTAAACTGAGCTAGAGGTCATAATTTTGCACTAGATCGGTGGTTTAAGTTAGTTATGGTTTGTTTAGTTCATACATGTCTTTGCTTATCATCATTTGTACTCTCGATCAACATTGTTTTAAATCTGTTCTTGTATGCAAATGTGTGAAATCGAGTTAGAGTAATCATTACATGTGGGTTCTAAATCGGTAGAAGTAGCTTGCTAAAGATCATTTTCATCATTTACATCCAATTCAGTCCTAGGTTTGCATCTAAATCTCACAAAAGTCAAAATACTATTACATTCTTTAAAAGTCAAAAGTAGTCTAAAATCGGTTTTAGAGAACTTGCACTATGCTCGGTGTTCATTTTAGCTAGTTAGGGTCTTAGATTTGGCACTTTTGTAGTTTTCAGTGGTCTTCAAGACCCTATATCTGCTTTTGCCATTTGCTTTTCCGATAAGCTCTTAGATAAGCTCAAAGTAGGTCCCTAGTTCATTGGTTACATTTGACAAAGCAGCACCGTCATTTGGTAGCTTTTGTTTGATCATAACTTGCTCATTACTAGTCATCATTAGGCATAATTCGGATAATTACTCTCGCTAGGTTGTCTTGAGATTCCCACTTTTTTTCCTTTAGCTTAACAAATAAGCGGTTTGCAATGGCTTAAACTTAGGCGTAATCATATTTGCTTAATATTGGCGATTGGCTTAATCTCGGTAATCACTTATTAGGAGTTAGGAGTAGTTGAATTTGGTTTCTTTAGAGTATTTTTAGCATTACTTACCTGCTGTAGAAGTTTGTTAGCTTATAGTGCTTATTGGCTTATTTCATATAGCTTATTTCTACCATTTTACATAGCAGCTTTCATTTCCTTCACATAAGCCCTGGTTTTTCTATTTTTCTCAGCTTTAGAATAATATTTTAGAATTTCCCTGAAATTTTCATAATTTTTAGACACTGTTTAGTATTTTTCCTAAATAAATTCAGTTTTTAATCATTTTAAAATAGCTTTTATTGCATTTAATTGAGAAAAGTTCCAAAAATAATTTTTCAATTTTCTTAAGTTTAGATAAATATAAAAGCCAAAAAGTATTTTCCATATTTTCTTAGTTAAAATTGTATTTTAAATAATTTAAATAGTTTTTAATAGTTTAAAATTCCTAGAAAATAGAAAAATAATCGAAAAATACAAAAATAGTTTTGAAAATTCTATTTTGATGTTTTAGACTTTTCCATTTCATAATTTTATTTTTCTAGCTTTATTTCATAATTTCTTGTATTTTAGGTAATTATTAAATAGTTAAAAATAGTTTTTAATTAATAACAATTAGATAATTAGTTATAAAATAATTTTCTTTTCTATAAATTTTCTTTTATCATTAGGTTTGTAAAATGTCATTTCATATTTTAGGACTTTTATTTCTTAGATTTCACTTTTTATTTTGTGCGTCTACGTAATTTTATTTTTAAACGTAAGTTTTAGTTTTAAGTTTTAAACGTTCATCACTTTAATTATAGTGATAGCGTTTATTTAATAGATTTTATCTTTTAATTTCCTTTTAATTTGCATTTTAGCCCTTGTAGTTTATGTCCTTCTCCTTAGTTATAATAATTCACAAAATCCTTTTCCGCTTCAAATCTCGCGATCACTAAGCGTTTGATAATCCATTGCATAGCTCATTTGGGACATAACGACCGGGAGACTCTATACTCCTCGATCCTCATTGATTTCGTGCTTAAAATGTTTTAAGTCATTACGACTTGGCGGTTTCTTGTAGCGTCAAATTTTTAGGCGCCCGCCGGGGAGTCAGCCGATAATCTTACGTCTAGCAGATTAGTGATTTGGATATTCACTCCTTGTCTATACCATCATATGTGTTTATATTTTCTTTTAAAATCAAAAATCCAAAAGATTTTCATTCTTTGTTTTGCAAAATGTTTTCAAAATACCGAAATATTCATCTTTACCTCTCACATCTTTGATTCTTCATCCCTACCCTCCGAAAACCTTTGATTCTTTCTATGTCTCATCCTCACCCTCTTGGTTGTCAATGGTGTGGTGGTCCTTATAATGGTGGCAATTGCCCCGGTTGTAGCATGGTGGAATCGGGAAGCGGGTGCATCATAACCAAGATCCCTATTCTTACCATAACACGACCGATTTATTCCATCACCACCACACCGTGAGACTCGGCAGTTTACTATTGTAGTCTTGTGGTGGTTCACATTCCGCTCGATTGTCAATCGAAACACGCTTGTCTATGAGCGGGTTCACGATAACGATTATGACTACAACACATACCACTCGCGGCCACATCGGTTTCTTGTTGTGAGTATTGTGGAGGTCCTCGCTCTAGCTCGGATTGTCAAGCAGGAACCCATTTCCTTGTAACAATTACGACTCTTCAGATCATGACCAACCTCTACAAGACCAGCTGACCCACTTCCTCAAAATCTTCTCCTTAATCTTTTGGATTTAGTGAAAGATTTGAAGGAATCTAAACACTCCCAAGATAATCCAAATGAAAAATCCATGGAAGAATTGTTAGGCAAGAACAGTGCTAAATTAGATTCCCAGTTGCCGGTGAAAACTCTATTAGGGAATTAATTAGAATACAAAAGCGACCAGATCTAGCTCTCGATTTCGCTTCATTCACGATGGCGGTGATGATGAGGATACACTTGATATCCTTGATTCTATAAATATTCATCAAGTTCATCGGTTGATATCCCCAGCTGAGATTCCATCTCAAACAAGCGCTATCACACCCGAGATTCACACTCACTCTCTTATTATGGGGACGAGCATCTCGACCTTTGTTCTCGAAAAGGAATCGGACGAATTCATAAAGTCTAGTGTTGAGGACCTTGTCCCGATCCCAAGAGAGTCACATGGAATTCTTGATCATGTGTGTGATATCCTCCTCTCTTGTCTTCCAAAATGATCATGTTGAGATGTCCTCCGATTCGATGATGACGATTCGTTATCTTGTGGAGACATCGTTTATGTGGAAGATTCACCTTCGAGCTTGTTAGCTTAGAAGAAGAGAATGATGAAGTTCTCGACATCGAAATCAAAGATGAAGCTCTTGAGCAACATTCTTGAATGTCGGTCTTCTCATTTCTAAAATTGAGGTTTTCAAAGAGAAACCTATTTCATCTCCTATCCCCATTAAGGATAGTGACATTCTTTCAGATGATTCGATTCGGAAATGAAAGCCTTCTGTTTTGATACTATGGGAGAGAAGATTAGTGGCGGTACCACTTCTCATTCTCATAATTCTCTCCCGATTATGAATCATTTACGGTGGAGGAGTTCACCGTTGAACTCACTCATATCAGTTCGAATATGATTCATTCACTTTTGAGGAGTTCTCCGTGAACTCACTCATATCATATCTCCGCGGAGTATGATAAATTCTACTTTGATCTAGACATTCCGAGATTTGTCTTGATCACATAAGCTTAAATGATGAGATTCATAATCCCGAAATTATGGATCCTCCTATAGATGAAGATGAATTAGTCATGATGCTTATCATGATTTTCTATCTCTTCTTCACCTATCCGTGATTTCTCTGTTCTTCACTCCTTCGGGAATGAAGACATTATCTTTGATCCGGCATTTCCATATATCATTTTGAGCGGTTCTATGTATATCTCATCGGTGTGGAACTTTCACGTGCTTCAAATGTTTGTCGAACATCACGAATGAAAGTCCGATGGAGATTGTTTCGCCCACTTTGCTTCCCATGAACCAATGAATTGGGTCGAGTCAAGCTAGCGACTGAAATCAAAATAATGCACACACCATATGGGTTTTCACCCATATTTCGACTTCTTACCCTTTCTACCACCTAAGTGTGGGGTGATGCCCACATGTTTGAAAAAAAAAAAATCATCTTTCTAAATAATGGTAGTAGTATTTCCCTTTTACGTTCTCGGTTTCGCATAACCACGGTACTTTGAATATTGAGGGCAATATTCATCTCTAGTGTGGGGGGATTCTCTCGAATTTTATCATGTAATTATACCACCCAATCCCCGTTTTGGCCAAAATTTTTTTTGGAGTAAGTGTTTTACACTTTCTTATTTGGTTATCGATCCGCCATACGTAAGACAAAAGGATTAGCTAATCCAGAGCAAACGGCTCTTGGTAAAGATTTCTCAAATCCGTTTATATGGCTTGCAATTTGCCCAAAATTGTATGGTATTCGACTCACCATATCCTAAAAAGTGAAGAGTTGGCTAGCCCGCAAGATTATGGCTTGTGGTAAAGGCGATGGAAAAACCATAATTGTAATCACTCACCAAAGATAATTCGATAATTTATCTAAGAGTTGGCTAGTCCGGAAAGTGCGGCTTCGTAAAGACAAAATCAAATCCGTTGGAAGGCGGTGGTTTGCTCAAAATCACATGGTTATCGGTGTACCATGGTTCTTACTTGAATGAAACATTTGGCTACTCCGAAGTAATGGCTTTTGGTAAAGAGATTAAAATCCATTATGTTTTCTCAAATCATTGCTAGGGACTAGCAATATCTCGATGTGGGGATTGATGAGTGTGTAAATACTCATCATTTTTGTACAAAATAAGCGCAAAATCATCAGAAACACTCGAAACACATCAAAATGATCAAAATATCACAAATCGGTGTTTTATGTGTTTTAAATGCAAAATATCAAAATCGGATGAAAACATATCAAATTTGCAAAATTGCGCTTTAGTCCCCAGTTTCTAAAATTGTCAAAATAGTCCACGAGTCATAATTTTAAAGAAAAATCACCAAAGGTCCTTTTGAAAACATAAATTATCATATTTAGTCCTTTGGTGGAAAATCTAAAAATTTGAGAAAATTACAGTTTTGGTCCACAGGCTTTTAAATTGGTCAAAAGTAATCCTTGAGTTTCAAAATTGTTCAAATTAGCCTTGGATTATTAAAACTTGGCAAGACTAGTCCTTTGATTACTTTTCATAAGTTACATGTTTGGTCCTTGGGAATTGGAGCTTTACACATTTGGTCCTTATTTGTTATTAAACCAAAACCCAAACCGGACCTAAATAAATACCAAGCCCAATCTAAAACCCTTGCCCCAAAATACTTACGGTCCAAACCCTTAACCCGACCAACCCGTAACCCACATTTCAAAATAAACATACCGCCCACATCCTGTTTTCCCAGCGGGATTACACGCAATCCCCACACCTTTGTCCCTCCATCTCCCACACCTCCTACACCAGCCCCCCCTACGACTCATTGTCCCCTCCAACATCTACACTCCATCTCTCCAACAGGTTAAAACAACCTTTTCCCGCCAAAACTCAATAAACGGCTAAAATGAGTTTAAATCATCCAAGGGCCAGGAATGAAGGTGGGATTTAAGCAGTGATGAAAGAGAAAGCATGGGAGCTATAAAAAGAAGAAAAAGGAAGCAAGCAAAGGAGTAGATTTTAGTTTTAATATTTCCTAATGTCGTTTTTTAGTTAAAAAGTTTTAGTTTAGTTCAAATAATGTAATTTAAGCTTATTTGTATCTCATTCAAGTAAAACATCATCAGATTGTTCTTTTGATCCTCAAACTAAGTTTTCACTTGAGTCTTAAAAATTCAAGTTCTTGTTAAAAGGTTCAGTTTCATTTTCTTATGTTTAATCTTCTTTTAGCTTATTTCTAAGCTTAATCTAGTTTATTAAAGCTTCTAATAGCTTTTCATAAGCTATCGTGTCGATTCAAGCATTTTTGGCTCACGGTCAACAAAAGTCAAAGCGGCTTGATTTGGGTTTAGACATTGTTTACGTGTTGCGAGGCTTGGATGTGGATTAGACATGGTTTAGTATAATGGTCTTTTGGTTTGGTATTGGATAGCAAACAAATTGGACACATGTAAGTGTCATTCTCAATTTCAACTTTTATTCAAGTTTGCATTACGTGTTTGTAGTTGTAATCAGTATTCATCAATTGTTCAAACACATTAGTTAAGTGGCATTTAGGATAATCTAACTCACTTTAAGTGTTTGTTTCATCTAGTTCATTAATTTATGTATTTAAAATTGCTTATCGGTGATCAAAAGGATGTTTGGATTGCTTTATTAAACCGAGCTAGAGGTCATAATTTTGCACTAGATCGGTGGTTTTAAGTTAGTTATGGTTTGTTTAGTTCATACACATCTTTGCTTATCTCGTCATTTGTACTCTCGATCAACATTGTTTTAAACTGTTCTTGTATGCAAATGTGTGGAAATCGATTAGAGTAATCATTACATGTAGGTTCTAAATCGGTAGAAGTAGCTTGCTAAAGATCATTTCATCATTTTACATCCAATTCAGTCCTAGGTTTGCATCTAAATCTCACAAAAGTCAAAATACTATTACATTCTTTAAAAGTCAAAAGTAGTCTAAAATCGGTTTTGGCGTAACTTGCGACTATGCTCGGTGTTCATTTTAGCTAGTTAGGGTATTAGATTTGGCACTTTTGTAGTTTTCGGTGGTCTTCAAGACCCTATATCTGTTTTCCCATTTGCTTTTCGATAAGCTCTTAGATAAGCTCAAAGTAGGTCCACAGTTCATTTGGTTACTGTTTGACAGCACCGTCATTTGGTAGCTTTTGTTTTGATCATAACTTGCTCATTACTAGTCATCATTAGGCATAATTCGGATAATTACTCTATGCTAGGTTGTCTTGAGATTCCCACTCTTGTTTTTCCTTTAGCTTAACAAATAAGTAGTTTGCAATGGCTTAAACTTAGGGGCAAAATCATATTTGCTTAATATTGGCAGTTGGCTTAATCTCTGGTAATCAGCTTATTAGGATTTAGGAGTAGTTGAATTTGGTTTCTTTAGAGTATTTTTAGCATTACTTACCTGTTGTAGAAGTTTGTTAGCTTATAGTGCTTATTGGCTTATTTCATATAGCTTATTTCTACCATTTTACATAGCAGCTTTCATTTCCTTCACATAAGCCCTGGTTTTTCTATTTTTCTCAGCTTTAGAATAATATTTTAGAATTTCCCTGAAATTTTCATAATTTTTAGACACTGTTTAGTATTTTTCCTAAATAAATTCAGTTTTTAATCATTTTAAAATAGCTTTTATTGCATTTAATTGAGAAAAGTTCCAAAAATAATTTTCAATTTTCTTAAGTTTAGATAAATATAAAAAGCCAAAAAAGTATTTTTCCATATTTTTCTTAGTTAAAATTGTATTTTTAAATAATTTAAATAGTTTTTAATAGTTTAAAATTCCTAGAAAATAGAAAAATAATCAGAAAAATACAAAAATAGTTTTGAAAATTCTATTTTGATATTTTAGACTTTTCCATTTCATAATTTTATTTTTCTAGCTTTATTTCATAATTTCTTGTATTTTAGGTAATTATTAAATAGTTAAAAATAGTTTTTAATTAATAACAATTAGATAATTAGTTATAAAAATAATTTTCTTTTTCTATAAATTTTCTTTTATCATTAGGTTTGTAAAAATGTCATTTTCATATTTTTAGGACTTTTATTTCTTAGATTTCACTTTTTATTTTGTACGTCTACGTAATTTTATTTTTTAAACGTAAGTTTTTAGTTTTAAGTTTTAAACGTTCATCACTTTAATTATAGTGATAGCGTTTATTTAATAGATTTTATCTTTTTAATTTCCTTTTAATTTGCATTTTAGCCCTTGTAGTTTATGTCCTTCTCCTTAGTTATAATAATTCACAAAAATCCTTTTCCCGTTCAAATCTCGCGATCACTAAACGTTTGATAATCCATTGCATAGCTCGCTGGGACATAACGACCCGGGGAGACTCTATACTCCTCTGATCCTCATTGATTTCGTGCTTAAGCTGTTTTAAGTCTGTTACGACTTGACGGTTTTGCGCGCATCAAAAGACACTCTCTAAATTCAACCATACCAGCAGTAACTGTAGAAGATCCCATTGACCTTTCACTAGGATCCAAAATGATATTAAAATCTCCCAAAAAGGCCCAAGGAGCATCCTTAACAGCCACACTATGCATGGAGAGGTCCTTCCACAGAGATTTCCTACCAGAGCTAAGAACATGTGCATAAATGAAAGAGCAAAAGAACTTTTGATTACCATTAACAGATTCTACAAAGATATTCATCAATTAGAAAGACTGACTATGCACCATAATCCTAACAGCATTAGGATCCCACCCAACAATGATACCAGTCCCTCCATTACACATAGCAGCATTAGATATCCAATTCAAGTTACCAAAGACTTTAGAACAAATTTTTTTAAGCTTCTTCTTTTTTACCATAGTTTCTAAAAGACCACAGAAACTAAAGCCACCCTCCCTAATAAGATCAATGACTTGATTTTGACTAGAAACATTACCCAGCCCTCTTACATTCCAAGCAAAGGACTTAAGATTCATGATCACCTTCCTTACGTAAGGACCCAATCAACTCTGCTTCCGGGCCATCATTAACCACCTTCTCATGCTTCATAGCTACAGCCATTCCTTCATTTTCTGACTCAACATCATCATCATCATCATCAACATAATGCTCCATTCCAAATTTTGAGCAGTTCTGGTAGAAGTAATCAAGCTGAGACAAAGACCAGCTAGTCCTCACTTCTAGAGAAGGGTACACTCCCAATTTCATCACTTCATCTACTTCTGATTTCAACTTAGGCCAAATAACATTATCATATTCTGCATCTGTACCATCTATAAAATCCTTCTCCTTATCAACCATATCCTGATCATTAAAGGCTTGAAAAGAATTAGCAACTAGAACATTCTCACCCATGGCAATATCAGGATTACTAGTTAAGTTAGAACCCCTAACCAAAACCTTGGGCTTAAAATTTTCATTATACTTAGAGACTAAAGGAGGTTTCAGAACCAAACCAGCATCTTTCAAAGGAACCCAACCTGACTTTAGATTAGAAACATCAGTATTAAAAGTGCCTCCCTTATTACCTTGTTTCAACACAAAAGACCCCTCATCAACACCTTTTGCTTTCATGAAACTCTGTTGTCTTGGATTAACATTCTTCCCTTGCTGATATGAACCAAAACTACCACTTTTTTGCCTAAAATTTCGACCTGAAGACCTGTTAAAAACCTTAGAATTCTTACTTAGAAAAGGTCTATTGTTAACAAAACTCTTTTGCTTATAATTCTGCTCACCATTTTGACCACTGACCGACTTATTCTTCTTACCCACAGTAACAAAACCATCTTCATAATTCACAACCCCATTACTCTCAACTGGTCCTTTATCTTTACTAGTCACAGCATCTCTGTTTTCTTTAGCAGCAATCTCAGACTCATTTCTAGGCCTAACTCTACAAGACTCGGTAGAATGACCAAAATTCTTACAATAGGATCATTGAGGAGGCTTCCATTGATACTTAACAACAAGCTTACCAACCCTAGCAGGTCTGTCACCAATCTGAGGATACTCAATCTCAAGAGACTGAGGAAGTTCATGCAATGCAGATACCTACACCAGGACTCTGGTAAATTCAAGTTTCCCAGCCTTTTTCAAACACCTTCCTTAGTCAGTTTGTCCATGAGCATATGTCTACCTATCCCACTAAATATCTTACCAATTCCATTCCCATTACATAGCTCCAAAGGAATACCTTAAATACACACCCAAATAGGAATAGAAATAGGCTCTACTTTTTCCAACCAAATCCCAGGCTCCCAAACATTTAAAACCAGAGGAATATTGTTTACCATCCAAGGCCCACTTTCCAAAACAGTTTTCATACCTTATTTACTTTTAAACTTGAAGTAGTAAATACCAGAACTAGTCTTAGTTATATCAGCTATCCCATGAACCCTCCACATCCTGTTCAAATTATCATTAACCACCATGTAGTCCATCGAAGTCCCCACAAAATAACCATAGAGCTGTAATGCACACGCTTCACTACCCTTTTTAATATCCTCCAAAGAAATAGCAACTCTTCTTGAACCATTACTATTATTAGATACACATTGAGGGGTAAAACTCATTTGTAACTCCCTCTCTTCCACACCTTTTTTCATCTTTTCAGCAAATGATTCAATGTTAAGAGTACCATCAGACTTCACTACTTTACTGCCAAATTTATTAGAGGACCAAACATTACTTGACTTATAAAACAGACTAGGACCAAAGACACCATTTAAACCAACAAGAGGAGTCTTAAGAATGCCCTTACTACTTTGCCTATTACCAAACACAAAATCAGAACCTCCATTTCCACTAACCACCTCATCCTTACCAGTTTTCCTGGTACTTTCAACCTCAGTATGCTTCCCATCAGCCATACCAAGCTTACTAGCATCATTATTAACTAAGCAAGGATCTACAATACCTTCTATCCCTCCATCCTTAATTCCCACTCCATTACTATGATCATCAGAAACAAAATTAGATAATTCAATAGGGTTATTAATAAACGAACCATCATTTCCACTAATCAAACAGTGACTATCATTCTTAACAACCTTTTTCTCAGTCACATCTCTATCAATTCTACCCTCCCTAAACATCATCTGCTTTGATATATTCTTATCATAAGAACTCCTATCCAAAACCTTAGATAAACTTTCATCAACAACAGAGTTACTAGAGTTAATGCGCTTACCAGTACCAACCAAAGGAGACGATTCACTTCGACTTCTCCCTTTGCCAACAATCTTTGAATTTCTAAGTCTTTTGAGAACAGCTCCCACACCAACAGAAGCAGATCCAAGGGATTGAACCTGAACTCTAACCTGATTCTTCACCCCTTTAGGTCTACCCCTAGGTTTAACACATCTATTACCCTCACCAGGAACAACAGGAACATGTTTCAAGCCCTCGGCCGAGATCCCAGTGAGAGCACAAAACTCATTACTGATAGGGTCAGGAGGTTTAAAAGGATCAAGTGGCATAGCAAAAAAAAATGAAAGAGAAAACAGAAATAAAACAAGAGGAATAACAGTGAGATTTACACCTATCAACCCTAAATTGCCAGAGATTGAATAGATGTTGCGGGGAAGACGATTTCGCCAAAATCCCATAGAGAGAGAAAGTGGATGGTTAATCCTTTGAAATAATGTTGAAATCATTAATTTTTTTCTTTTCTTTTACTTTCTATAGTCGTTAATGGAAAAATATTATGGAAAATAGATTTCAAGATTAGATTTCAGGATTAAAGAAAACATTTCCATCATACAATGTCCATACGAATTATACTACTCATTTTATTAGTCCATCAAGCACATGTCTAATATCACCAAAGATAGATTAAATTTTCTATAGCTGCTAATCTGTGTTTTCAGTAGTTTGCATAACATATTATGACATGCATAAAGAACTGATCAACTTTAACAAAACCACACATCTAAGTAAAATAAAAACATCGTTGCTTCAAATCCAGCATATGGAAGTATCCGACAGTAACCAAAAGGGTTACACATTATCTCCAGTGGATCAAATGGATACAAATAAAAAGCTTAGCTTAAAATAAAAGGGTTGAACATAATGCGATGGCATATAAGTGCTTTCAAGTAGTGAATTGATTTGTACACTTGTGAGTTAGCTCTGTATTTTAAGCTAATGATGATGCCTTACTGTGTCATTCTCCTCTGTTACTTTGTGTGACGGGTGATCTGCACAATGGTGATATTGGACTGTCCGGCATAGTGGGGAAATGTAGTTGTTGGCTTATGATATCCTTAGATGCATTGGTGAATTAGGTGAAATTAGCTTTCTAATATTTGCTATTAAACAAATCTGGTCCGCGTGTATCTATAAGATGATGGATATATGTATATATAAGATGATGAATATGTGGTGATTGAGTGTGTGGAGAGGATAAAGATGATGAGCGGCGCCTAAAAGAGTGTGTGGAGAAGATGATGAACACTTAAGGTGTGTGTGTTTGAATTTTGTTTGTGTTTATAAAAAATGTATTCTTAAAAAAAGTGTTTTTTTTTTAAATATTAACAACATAAAATAGCATGTAGCAACACTAAGAAAAAAATCGCCAAAAATACATTATAGATCTCTTAAAAAATATTTCAGAAAAAGTACTAAAAGTGTCTTGTATGAGTACTTACAAAAAGTCTCATATAGTACAAAAAAGGGACACATGTCATGATTTAAAACTATGATAAAAGTTGCTCGAGTCTCCTGGGCATTTTGAAAAACACATTTTTTTGGTATACAAAAGGTATACACTTTTGAGTGAAAGAGCGTTTGAAGAATTTGCTTATAGTTTTATTAGGTTCACATATTAAGTAGTGGTGACTGGTGAGGATATGCGATCTTCACTTAATTTTGTTTCTATATTTTTCTTTTTTGTCTTCCATAACATTTAAGTTTAACTTATATCTACTACATAAAAAAGAAAAATAGTCAAAGTTAAATTGTTGAATGTTGAAAAATGATCAATGTTTAAAAGTTGAAACTATCTTATAAAGGAAATGTTTTAATATGGGCAACATTTAAAAGGTTGAAACTATTCTTATAAAGAAAACAATTTAATGGGTTGTTATACATTTACGAGGCAATGATGACCAAATCTTCTAATGAAGTTATGTTTGATTTCTGTTGGTAGCTATGTTCCCAAAAAAAAAAAAAAAAAAAAAAAAAAAAAAAAAAAGACTATGTTCAAAAGTTCATGTGTAAATTTTGGGTAAATTTTTTTACAAAGTTTAAATCTTACTGGTGGTTCCAGATATGTTGTTGTGGTGATACTTGAGAAACCCAAATCCATTGGTTGGTTTGGTGGTTTTCGTTTTGTAGCTCTATCGATGTCGTGAGGTTCACTTTAGATATGGTGTTTGTTTGTGTGCTTCTAATATCTTTAATGGTCATAGTGTTTGATACGGAGTAGATCTTCAAGGTAATTCCTTTGAAATCTGGCTCAATATCTGACTGAAATATAACATATTGGAGGCTGATTATTATTTTTAAAACATATTTTCGAAAAGAAATGAGACACATTGTGTTTATAACCGAGGCCAATGACTTTCTTAAGCATTTTGTGTATGTTTTTTTAATCAGGTAGGTGAATGTTAGTAATGGTCTTGAATTGTTTATATTCTTGAACTTTATTTTAAAGAGGGTGTTTGGGGTAATATTGGTGATACTGGGAGTAATATTTAGTTTGAGGTAGTTTTCGGCTAAAAAATATTACTATTTATTTTCAATATCTTAGATTTAAAAGTTACGCTTTCTTTGATGTTTTGAATAGATTTGACAATCTGTTATTGTCTTGTAGGTAAATGCTTTATTGGTGTACTTGCGATTTATTGTTAGTGTTTTATTGTCGTCGCTATTCAATTATGCCATAAGAGGAACGGTTCCTCGAAGAGGATACCGATCACTAGAAAGACAAATTTTCATAAAAAAAAAAAAAAAAAAAAAAGAGATTCACCTTGTAATTTTGTCGAAAACTAGAAACCACTATCGTTAATTAGAGCGGGTCTTGTGAAACTATTATAAACATATACATACATCAATAGTTAAACCCCGTTTTGAAATTCAAAGAGGTATTTGAATGTTAGTTATCAATTTTCGTATTTAATAATCATAAAAAATATATAATTTGTGCAAACCCCGTGCGTGCGCGGGACTTATAACTAGTATTATTACTAAAAAATAGTCTAATTTACACTTTTTTTTTACACTTTTGAAATGTGTGAAATTTTATTTGTTTATTAACACTTAAAATTGTGTAAAAAATGTTTACATTTATAAGTGTGAAAAAAAAATTTGTTAACCCTTTTTAATGTGAAAAAATATGAAAAAAGTGCCCACACTTATATGGGTGGAAGTCATTTGTAACACCCAATTTATTTGTACTTTCTCAAATATGAAAAAAAAATAGATGTTACAATTAAGTTTCACACTTAATAATGTTGAGAAATTTTAGATATCTCGTGAATTAATACAATTAAAAGAGCACCATGTATGCGAAGAGCTAAAACAGTGTTATAGGAAAAAAGTCTTTATGGCTCAACACTTTTCCTTATAACTCAAAACCTATAACTTAACACAAACTTCTTCCATAACTTAAGTTATAGAACACTCATGGACTTCACAATTTTTAACTTTTTTTCATTACTAGTTGGCCCGTATTTCTTTTTTGGGTTGTAACATGGATCGTATTACTTCAGGTCAAAGAGTGGAAATCGGGTTAGAAAAGGGCAAATTTTTTAATAGATGGATATTCTTTCGGTCATATTGGTTACACAAAACAAGAAGTTACGTTATCTTATTTGTTAATAAAAAGACATTGTTATTTATATTTGTCAAAATTAGAAAGTTGGTTTCTAATATATGAATTTAACCTAAATTAAAAACATGCGAATATGTGACGATCACATTTTTTATGATGAACAAAACATGCAACAAATTAACAGCAACATTAGACGTTTGTTGGCTGAAATTAAGTGTCGGCCGGAAAACCGTAAGTAAAGACATTTTAGACTACTACCCATAAATGAAGAATATAATTTTGCTTGAATTGATTAGACACTGAGATTTCAAATTATCAATTTCTCATACGATTGATTAATCTATCCGTCACAAAGCAGAGGAAACAAAACTTATATACTCAAACACATATATTCTGGGTTGCTCTGACGAAATAGAATTTAAAAAACATTACAGAAAGACATATATTATATAGTGACAACTTATTAGCCATGGATTCATCAAACTAACAGGTACATATATAATTGAAACAATACACTAGTGAAACATGATGTTTCATGCAAGGCCTAAAACGATAAATCTGAAACGAAAGCCGTGCAACCACAAACCTTCAAATGTCAATGTCGTCTTAGTCATCGTCATCGTAATCGTCATCGTCTTCGTCTTCGTATTCGTCTTCATCTTCTTCATCTTGGTCTTCGTCTTCGTCTTCGTCTTCATCTTCTTCATCTTGGTCTTGGTCTTCGTCTTCGTCTTCATCTTGGTCTTCATCTTCTTCATCTTGGTCGTCTTCGTCTTCGTCTTCATCTTGGTCTTGGTCTTGGTCTTCATCTTGGTCTTGGTCTTGGTCTTCATCGTTAAATTCTACATCAACTGCAGCTGACATGGAACTTCCATCATCCAGGGCAACTATTAGCCCAGCCGTTCCAGCTAACAAAATTGCTTCCGAAGCCACTTGTGTTACCACTCTCTTTCCGATCGGTTTCATCATTCCATTCTTTTTCTTCTTCTTTTTCTGATCACCTTTCTTCTTTGGGCGATCAGTGACTTTGCCGGAGCTATCTTTCTCCTTAACCTTTGGGCGATCAGTGACTTTGCCGGAGCTATCTTTCTCCTTAACCTTTAGTTGCGAGAACTTATGGGAAAGGATGATTTCTCCTTTTACCTCCCCAGACCATATCTTTACCGGGTAACTTACATTCTTTCCAGAAGCATCTCCTGCTAGGAGATCTTTAAAAGGAATCTGGACTTGTCCTATGTTTCGATCTACTATATGACCGTCGTGCACGATCTCGCAGAAGAGGGTGTAACTGTTGTTCATGGAAGAGATGTTAAAATCCATGCTATAGTTCCAAACAGGAAATGAGCCTCCCCTTTTTGCAACCTCGGTTTTAAGTGCTTTAGTCTCTTTGCCGCCTCCCGAAATCCAAACAACGACGTAAGGGTCCATGGTACCGAAGATTTTTACGTCGTTGAGAGATTTCCCGGAGTGGAGGACAATCTCTAACTTGCAAAACTTCATTAAATAAAACTGGCGTGCTTGATTGTTTGAATTAGCTAAGACAAAGCCAAGGCTATTTTTTTGGTATTGACTATGTATATTTTGCACTCAATATTGTTACAAGCTTTAAATAGATCATTTAATCAATCATACCAGTTAGGACGAAAGTTCCTACAGACGAAAGTTCTTGGTCTTCTTAATATTTCTATCTATAAATACAACATTCAACAATCTTTCTAGGATTATTTTTCATGGTAAAGTTTAATTAGTCGTGCATGTAAGCACGGAACCAGGGCTAAAAGTGACCGGGGTCACAAATTTTTTTAACTACATTACGAAATTGAAAGAAAAATCTAACAAAAAAGATGTGGTTTTCAATAATATTGATCAAGTATATTGTGTTCACAATTTATTTATTGATGGACTAACTAATCAATAGCTAGAAAACAGGCATTAGGACTAGGTGCATTTTGAAGAATTCGAAATTTTTCACAATAATTAACACTACACGGAAAAGCTCTATCGATTGTCACGTGACCTCACGAAACCTCTAGTTCCGTCCTTGAATGCATGCTTTCAGTGCATAGCCTGTAAGTTCGAATGACAATTTTTATAAAACTGCATTGTGACAATAATTTTATTGATTCAGATTTCACTTATATCCCAAATACGAGTTCAGAAATTTTAAATGTTATGCATTACCGAGTATTATTGTGAGAAAAAAAAGTTTTTAACGTTTAATAAAAAAAATGAATAGAATTTTTGTGGTTCAAAAAAAGAGTATAATAGAATTTTAAGAAAATGTTAAATAAATATTTTCTCATTTCATTTTCGGGTAAAATCCTTTTCAATTTATTTATTAAATTTGTTTTTGAGGTGAAATCCGTTTCAATGTAGTTACCGGGTAACTTACAATGAAGAGTCATACACCCAACCGTACCCTGGCCGCCTGGCGAAAGGATTCTAAACCATACAAATCATATCTATAATTATTGGGGGTCCGTTTGGTATAAGGGTGTGAGAACTAAGATACGAGTTTGATACCATTTGTGTTTATTGGTTGAGGGGTTTTGCCAAACCATCCTATGAGCCTGAGCCTTACAGATGAAACCCATAGATCCATATCACTTGGATTTTGTGGATTTTGTCAAACCATTCATGTGAGCTCTATTCCATCACTAATTTCATCACCTCACTCTTTTTCTTTATATTTATCAAACAATATTCAAATCCAAATATATAAACAAAACAACATTTTTTTAACTATCTAACTCATTCTATACCACCACATTATCATACCAATATCCATTATTATTCCTGTAAGCAAACCAAATGGACCCTAAATGTTAGCATAGAATTCTTTACACTTTGTTTTCAAGTTATTTTTTCGAGAAGAAAGTGAAAGAAAGTGGACGAAATCAATTTTTCTTTTGTTCTCAAGAATTTTTAATGAAGTGAAATGAAAAAGGGAGGATGTAAAGTGGAGGTAATTTAATGTGTTTTGTATTAACTATCTTTCATCCCAAGAATGGGATTGAAAGTGAAGTAAAGTAGATGTCCCCAAATAAATTTACCAAACAACTCTTATTATTTATAAATGTCATTATTTCTCACTTCCCACATTATGAGAGTATTATGGTAAATATAATATATCACTTTCTTTCATTCTCTTTTCATTTTGTACAACTTGAGAACATAATTATGTAAGTTAGTTTCATTTTCTTCCTCTCATATTCTCTACTTTACTTTTCTCTTGATGAAAAAAAAAATAAAAATAAAAAATCTTTATAACATAGTGTTAGACTTTTGAGGTCAGCACTTAGAGTCGGTGAATCGCTATTTATGATAAATAAATAAATAAATAAATAAATAAATAAAAAACCCCAGCTTGGTTACAATTATAATGTTAAATGACATTGTGTATCAAAAACTACGGTGTGTTGTTCATTCGCTTCTTTTATCTCACACACTCATCTCGTATTAAGTGTACACTTTTACAATGCATAATGCTATAAGAAACCACACTAACTACATTTTTTATCAATCAAATATCATATTTACTATTTTATCAGTTAAAATATAAAGTAAACACTTTTTATACGATATCTCAAAATAGTAATGTGGACATTAAATATGAAACAAAAAGAAAAAACAAAATAAGCATAATAATAATAGTAATCAATCATTTCATTACCAGATTTATCTCATTATGTCGTTTATTTGGTTTGTTACGTATTTCATTATGACAAAACAGACACATACGGGTTTCAAATTCCAATATGGTTGTTTGGCTTAGTGTTCAGGGTGCACCACGGGAAAAAAAGTCATTCGTGTCGCGGGGGTTAGATTTAAACACCCATCCCATTTTGTAAGAAAACACAAAATATTCTTCGAGCAACAAACTAATCCCACAAGCTTTGAGGAAAGAGAAAAAAAAAAATTAGGGAGAGATAATATATTTAATTGGTTGTTATGAGTGCATATTGGTCTTCGTCTTTGTCTTCACCTTCGTCTTCGTCTTCGTCTTCGTCATTGTCATTGTCATTGTCATCATCTTGGTCTTGGTCTTCGTCTTCATCCTTAACTTCTACATCAACTGAAGCTGACATGGAACTTCCATCATCCAGGGCAACTATTAGCCTAGCCATAGACGGAACTTGAACATTTTTTTTAGGGGGGCCGAATTTATTTTGGGAGGATCGAATCGGAGATTTGTTTGTAACCTCAATTAAATTACCTCTAAAACCTATAATATTTACACCAGGTGCCGCAAATTTTGGGGGGCCGTGGCCCCCGGGTCTCTATGAAGGTCCGCCTGCCCAGCCATTCCAGCTAACAAAATTACTCTCGAAGCCACTTGTGTTGCCACTGTCTTTCCAATACGTTTCATCATTCCATTCTTCTTCTTATTCTTTTTCTGATCACCCTTCTTTTTTGGGCTGTCAGTGACATTGCCGAAACTATCTTTCTCATTAACCTCTGGTTGCGAGAACTTATGAGAAAGGATGATTTCTCCTTTACCTCCCAGACCATATCTTTACCGGGTAACTTACATTCTCTCCGGAAGAATCTCCTGCTAGGAGATCTTTGAAAGGAATCTGGACTTGTCCTATGTTTCGATCTACCATATGACCATCGTGCTTGATCTCGCAGAAGAGGTGTAACTGTTGTTCATGGAAGAGATGTTAAAATCCATGCTATAGTTCCAAACAGGAAAAGAGCCTCCCTTTTGCAACCTCGGTTTCAAGTGCTTTAGTCTTTACCGCCTCCCGAAATCAAACAACGACGTAAGGGTCCATGGTACCGAAGATTTTGACGTCGTTGAGAGAATTTCCGGAGTGGAGGACAATCTCTAATTTGCAAGACTCCATTAAATAAAATTGGCGTGCTTGATTGTTTGAATTAGCTATGTATATTCATTTTACCAGGATGAAAAATCCTTTTTACTCAAAAAAAAATTAGCTATGTATACTTAGCACTCAGTATTGTTACAAGCTCTTAAATATTTTATTCAACCATGCCAGTTAGGATGAATTAAAGTTCCTAGCTGTCGTCTTAATATTTCTATCTGTAAATACAACATTCGACAATTCTTTCTAGGATGATTTTTCATGGTACAGTTTAATCAGTCGTGCATGCTTTCTAGTGCATAGTCTCTAAGTTCGAATGAATTCTTTTTTATAAAACTGAATTGTGACAATAATTTTAATGATTCTAGATTTCACTTATATTGCAAATATGTGAGTTCAGGAAATATATATGTTATGTATTACGGAGTATTATTATCGAAGAAAAGAGTTTTAACGTTTAATTAAAGAAATAATAGAATTTTGTGGTTAAAAATATATAATAGAATTTTCAAAAATGTTAAATAAATATTTCTCATTTCATTTTACGTAAAATCCTTTTCAATTTATTTATTAAATTTGTTTTTGAGTGAGATATTTAATGCATTGACCAAGTCGTATGTCAAATACCCAACCGTACCCTGGCGAAAGGATTCTAAACCATGCAAATGATATCCATAAATAACTAATTATATAAGGGACAAGTTATCCATACCCTTTCAAAAATACCATTAATTAATAACCCATCATTACGGTTTCATTACTTTTATTCCATTCTGTCTTCTCATAAGAAGAGGAAGGATATCGAATACTAAAAGCAAATTTTGGGACGCTCATTTTTTTGAGTCGAGATAGTCGTCCCAAATTGTCGTCATTTTCACGGAAATAAAACCACCTGCCAATTTTTTAGTCCCGCCAAACACTTAGGCGTCTCGAATGTTAACACTAAAATTTGCACTAAAATAGTGTAAAATGAGCGTCTTTATAAGATATTCTTACACCAAATAAAAGTTCTTCCGATGTGTACTAAATTTTAAGACTAAACCATTTTAATTAATCTAAAGTACAAGTCGACACAATAAATTAAAAATAGTTAAAATAACATATATCGATATTGAACCGTTGTAACGTATTGATCGGAGACTTACAATAATATGGTTTATATAAGTTATTTTTGTTTTTATAGTTAAGTATCAATGTTTAAGAAAAATGTTGAGTTTAAATAACATGAATAGTTTTAGTGACAAATATAGTGTAGCACTATATTTAGTCTTTCTATTCACATCACTAAATTAGTGTTAAAGATAGTGTCGACGTTGGAGAAGGTTTTTTGTACTTTTGGCTAAATTAGTGCAAAAGACATTTAGTGTTAACATTGGAGATGCCCTTAAGGACGACAATGTCATCTCAAAATGTATGTATATGTTTTTTTTAGTATATTAAAACTTTAAAAATCAATATTTATTTTTAAATCAATTTAAAACTTTTTAAAAACATTCGGACTGACAATGTCAGTCCATATGTTAAAATATTTGAAATAACAATTATAATCCAATAATCTATCTAAAAGTACTTATATATGAATTAATTTAAAAAAAAATTGATTTAAAATTATATGTTAGTGTAAAAAACCTTCAGGACGACAATCACTACTATAATAAGTAAGACGGGTGAGGACACTTTCGTCGGGGACAACCATGTCCACGTCGAAAGTCGCTAAACGACAAACCATCGCCTAACGTGCACGCAATCTGTTGACCATTTACCAAAATTCAAAGCAAACTTTCTCCAATGACATGTCCCCATGAAGTGCTTTCCATTTTTACCAAAATTTGACCAAAACCAAAGCGTGCTAATTGTTCCCGCCTTAATTCCCGCCAAAACATTTGGCGGGGACATGGTCCCCGGGGAAAGTGTTGCAGGAAAAATATTGCCGCCAAAATTTCTCACCAAAATATTGCCGCCAAAATGTTGCCGCCAAAATTTCTCACCAAAAACTCTATTATTTTAACGTATATAACAGCTAACATATTTGCTCTGATCCTCACAAACACATTTTATACTCTCTTATCCTCAATTCGGTAAAAACACCTAACTCAATCGTCAATTCCCACAAAAAACACAAAACAATGACTCGTTACACGCCGGAAGAGGAGTGGTTAAAGGTTTTATCCAACATAACAATCTTTGATGAAGTTATTCATAAATATGGTGATGAAACTATCGAGGAATATGGTTCTTATAAGAACATTGAGCCGTGGATGAGAGATGTTATTCTGAAATGGTTGAGGAAAAAGCCATACTACAGAGTGATGTTGAAAGGTGATAAGAAAAGCAAGTTATCAAAATTCGATGAAACGGGAACGAAGATAACAAGTCTTGATGCTTTGTTTAAATATTTCCTCAAGCAAAGGAATGAAAGGGAGGGGAATGGTGGTACAGGTTCTAGCAAAGTGGGAAGTAGCAGCAAAAAAATGAATGAGCGATGGTTGTTGTAGTCTTAATCATGTGTTAAGTTGTGACGTTCGAGTTGTTACGTTTGATTATTGAGTTGTTTCGTTTACTTGTCAAGTTGTTTCGTTTGAGTCCGTATGAAATGTATGTGTTTGAGAACTCTTACGTGTTTTAAATAAAAGGTTTGCCTTCGTGTTTGTTAATTGTGATCGTGTTTGCCGCGAAGAATATTTCTCCGACATGTAATGTGTTGAGAATTATGTAAAGTTAAAATATCACAATCTGTTTATACAATTATAATTTATATCAGATAAGTATTGACAATCGCCATTAATATAAAGCTAATATTATACAGATAACTAATAAACCAATTTTAACTTCTAATTCCACCCAAACCTACCACGCACGCCAATTCATTTGTTTCGATGCACGTTTCCAACCCGACTGAGAACGAGGAGCCGAAAGCCTGCAACACTTTGCCTTCGTGTTTGTTAATTGTGATCGTGTTTGCCGCGAAGAAGATTTCTCCTACATGAAATGTGTTGAGAATTATGTAAAGTTAAAATATCCCGACATGTTATACGATAACTAATAAACCAATTTTAACATCCGATTCTACCCAAACCTACCACGCACGCCAATTCTTTTTTTTATTAACGTTTCCAACCGGATCGAGAACGAGGAGCCGAAGCTCAAACACTTTGCCTTGTTAATTGTGGTCGTGTTTGCCAAAGAAGATTTCTCCTACATGAAATGTGTTGAGAATTATGTAAAGTTAAAATATCCCGACATGTAATGAGATAACTAATAAACCAATTTTAACATCGATTCTATCCAAACCTACCACGCATGCCAATTCATTTGTTTCGATTCACGTTTTCAACCCGACTAAGAACGAGGAGCCGAAAGCCCGCAACACTTTGCCTTCGTGTTTGTTAATTGTGATCGTGTTTGCATGAAGAAGATTTCTCCTACATGAAATGTGTTGAGAATTATGTAAAGTTAAAATATCCTGACATGTTATAAAGATAATTAATAAACCAATTTTAACATCTGATTCTACCCAAACCTACCACGCACGCCAATTCATTTGTTTGATTCACGTTTCCAACCTGACTGGGAATGAGGTGCCGAAAGCCTTCAACACTTTTCCTTCGTGTTTGTTAATTGTGATCGTGTTTGCCGCGAAGAAGATTTCTCCTACATGAAATGTGTTGAGAAATATGTAAAGTTAAAATATCCTGACATGTAATACAGATAACTAATAAACCAATTTTAACATCTGATTCTACCCAAACCTACCACGCACGCCAATTAATTTGTTTTGATTCACGTTTTCAACCCGACTGAGAACGAGGAGCCGAAAGCCTGCAACACTTTGCCTTCGAGTTTGTTAAATTGTGATCGTGTTTGCAGCGAAGAAGATTTCTCCTAAATGAAATGTGTTGAGAATTATGTAAAGTTAAAATATCCTGACATGTTATACAGATAACAAATAAACCAATTTTAACATCTGATTCTACCCAAACCTACCACGCACGCCAATTCATTTGTTTCCATTCACGTTTCCAACCCGACTGAGAACAAGGAGCCGAATGCCTGCAACACTTTGCCTTCGATTTTTTTAATTGTGATCGTGTTTGCCGTGAAGAAGATTTCTCCTACATGAAATGTGTTGAGAATTATGTAAAGTTGAAATATCTTGACATGTTATAAAGATAACTAATAAACCAATTATAACATCTGATTCTACCCATACCTACCACGCATGCCATATCACAATTCTCAATTTTTGGTCATTTCTCAAACTCTACATTCATCATACTAGTCATGCATGGGTTTTGCATTTCACATTAAACGCATAATTTCATATTAAATAAACGTTATCGCGTAATAAATTATTTTGAACATTTGATCCGTTACTTCCAAAAATTTATCACAATATATTTTTATACTCATATTAAGTTTATAAAAATATTATTATTAGTTTACCCAGTGTTTTAAATTTATTTTGTATATAAATTGTTATGTTTATATAAATTACGACGGTTTTCTTAAATTCAACCCGATAAATATTTATTCACTCAAATCTTTCAAGAAATGTATTTTTATGACCTCAATATATTTTATCTTGACCCGTGAAAATTTATTTTATCTAACGCTACCCTAAATACTCAAATGTGTATACAATTTAACACTTAACTTCATTTAACTTTACAAGACATTATACTTATATAAAAGAAAAAAATAAATAATAATAATTAAATAAACCTCCTTGTCGACACAAGGAGGGTGATTCACTTAGTTTGCTAAAATATCTTAGCATATAATGTAAAATACTCCAACTCAAACACATACAATACATTACTTGCAAGTGTTTTAGATAAAAAATATCCATTCTCTCTTCCTCTCCAATATTCGGCAGCCACAAGACCAAAGGATAGAACATCTCAAATTTTTCAAGACGTGTTTTATTACACACTAGTATCACTTGTTGTATAGGTTTTGAAATAAAAACCTTGGGTGATTAGGAAAAACCTTTGTTCTCATAAACCTCATCAAGTATTCTTGTAAGCATCTCATGTCCATTTTCATCTTACATATTTATTTCATAATCATTTCATCATATTTGAGCAAAACATGCAAGTCATATGATGTTGTACCACTTTTCATTGATTTTTAAGGGTTATATATATCTAAGTCATCCTATAATTATTCCTTGTTATATATTTATTTTGGTGATGTCTAGGAACCCATGACACCCTAAGAAGGTGTATGGTAGGATTAGAATAGCTCCGGAGTTGTTTTGAATGGGTTAGAATAGGTTTGGCGCGAGAAAAAACTCATTTCGACACGTTTTAAATAGGGTCATCCATATTTTTAATTCGGAAAATACGACGATGGGTATAATATTTTGGGCTAGATATTTAGAAAATACACTTTAAAACGAAACGTGGCCGCTTGAACGGATTAAAGCGGAGCTATAACGAAGAAGATATGAAACTTTCAAGTTTGACGATGAAAACTATTAATTTCGAAATTTCAAGATGAAAATGTCACTCTTCGAGTCAAAAATGAGTCTTAAGCTTTATAAATTGTGTCGACTTATCAAAATATATTAGTATACTTTGACACGAATCTAAAGATGTAGAAAACGTGAAAACGGACTTGTAACGATTAAATTACACGCGATAAACTAAGTTGCCGTAACTTTATTCTATTAGCAAAATTAATATATTCTCTATTAAAAACATACTACGGCAACTAAAGGACCATGTTGGCGGACGTTTTAACAATGATGTAGAACTTTTATAACGTGATGTCTTCTAGTAAAAGTAAGTTCGCCTAGCATATTTTCCAAAATGTCCAACCGTTTGTTGAGCGGAGTTGTAACGAATAAAATATAGTCACTCAAACTTGGCGAAAACCACCCTTAAACTATCCTTTTGGGCTAAAGTACCATACTTAACCTATATTTTTCTTTGTGATCGAGACCTCTAGGATGTAAACTTAAATGCTAAAACTTTGAGATAATGATACAAGCTTTCCAAAACTGATGAGTTCGTTTCTTAACACTCGATGTGCACCATTTTGCGACTATCATAGGAGGTTGTTTCAACATAACTACATGTAGAGTATTTTTATATACGACGAGATGTCATAAACATATATTTTGACGATAAACATTATTTCCAAAACGTACAAGTGGTATGGATATCATATGGAGTTGCATGCACAACATTGTATTACGCATTCACGACAACATATCATAACTCAAGTCATAACATTCATTTTAGGTCGCGGATAGTTTCGAGCCTCATTTTAGTGCACTTCATTTTGTTAGCATATCAATCATACCAGTGAGTTCATACCCGCTTTTACTCGTTTATATTCTTACAAACTCTTTGGGGAGATACATGCTTAAATACTTGTTTTTACTCTTGCGAATACTCAAACCATTTATACAATTGTGTTACACTATAATTCTTATACTCTTTGGACATTATGTGTGGTTTATTGCGATATGTGCCTTAATGTGCTAAACTTGTTTTCAATTATGCATCAACATACATACATTAGCAATCGGTTAACTCTGCGGAGCCGGCAGAGAGGTATTGATAGTACTATCGGTCGACGCCCCCCTTGGGTCCTTGATGACGTGACACAGGGTGAATATAATCATTATTCAATGAAACTCAACAAACAATTTAGACTTGTCAAGAGGTTCGAGTTGGTGTGATTCTTTGTATTAAGTACATGTATATATCGTATGCACCTATGTCCTACTTACAAACAAGATTGACAATTCCATATTTTGGCAATGGGTTGTAAACACACGAGTTGCAAGTTTTGTATGGGCGAACTTGGGCCGAGTGGATTTACAAGGCCTTTGCTACATCAACATTCTTTATAGACTTTTCAAATCATTTTCAACAAACTTATGAACTCACCAACCTTTGTGTTGACACTTTTAGCATGTTTATCTCGGGTTGTAAGGCGATAGCATTTCATGGAGCTTTGGGTCTCATGGCATACATTGGAGTCTAGTGTTTTTATCTATTACCATTCGACATGTTTTGTAAACCTTTATGTATTATCAAACTTTGGAATCTCATGTGTTGTAAACTTTAACTTATTAAATCGAATGGTAAAATCTTTAAAACGTCTCATTATAGAGGTCGTTTTCTTTATCCATACTTTGTGCTATGACGTCATACCCCAATGACACTATCGTTCCGCTGCGATATTTTGGGGGTGTGACATGCCAATTCATTTGTTTCCATTCACGTGTCCAACCAGACTGAGAACGAGGAGCCAAAATATTGTATGTCGTGTTTGATAACAAAATACTTGAAAGATACATACGAATAAGTAAAACATACGTATTATTCCAACAACAACAACAACAACAACAAAGACAACAACAACAACAACAACAACACTACATACGAAGATTTTCCATGTCACCTAACAGCTCATGGATTATTGCATCTGACTGACATGCGTGGTCGTTAGGAAACCTTGCCATTTCAAGTCTTGCCTCCAGCATCCTTACCCTTCTCTCTAGCACCTGTTTTTGTTATTCTAGTATGTTTATCCTAAGATCTTTGGCATTACAGTTTGACCATTCTGTTGGTGTAGATCTAGAACATTGAGATATTAAAGTAGAAGAGATTACTCTTAAGTATTCATCAAATTGACTCTTCCACATAAAATATCCACATCCATGATCTTTTTGCCTGAGCTATTACATAATGAGGAAATTATAAGAGATTACAACCCAATTATTTGTATATTTACATAAATAAGAAATGTATGATTGTTCACCTTCGAAAGAGGACACGCATAATAATGAATTTTCTTTTTGTGATGTTCTTAGTTTTATATTTCCTGTTCCACAAGAACGCATAAAAGGATTATATCACTCCATCTCAGGTTTGAAATTGGTGTGAAGATAAAAGGTTGTGAGGTTGAGTGGTTTTGAGGATAAGAGTGTATATAATGTGTTTGTGAGGATAGAGCAGATCTGGTGGGAAGTTTTGGCGCCATTTTTTGGTGGGAAATTTTGGCGCCATTTTTTTGGTGGGAAATTTTGGCACCTCGAGTCATTTCGTTTAACATATTATGTATAACGATATCACCTCGACTCATTTCGTTTAACATCTCAAGTATAACGATATCACCTCGACTTATTTCATTTAACATCTCAGGTATAACGATATCACCTCGACTCATTTCGTTTAACATCTCAAGTACAACGATATCACCTCGACTCATTTTGTTTAACATCTCAAGTATAGTGATATCACCTCGACTCATTCGTTTAACATCTCAAGCATAACGATATCACCTCGACTCATTCGTTTAACATCTCAAGTATAACGATATCACCTCGACTCATTTAAAATATTTTAAATTATTTAATAGTTATTTAACTTAATTAAAATGATTTAACAATAATTTTAAATTACTGAGAGAACTATCAACAAGAGAACTTCTAAGGAGGAAGAAAGAACTATCAACAAGAGAACTTCAAGAGTCTTGATGATGACGAAGCTTGGCAACTCATGGAATTGAGCTTGCTCGACTTTAAGAGGTGGTGGTCTCGCCTTTAAGAGGAACCTAGAGAATCACACAAACACAAAACTACATAGAAAAATCCTTTGGATCTGAGGTTAGAGAGTTTACAATACTAAGAGAAAGTATGTGAAAAAGGGGTGAGTTACAATGAAGAAATGACTCACTATATATAGGAAAAAACCTCTAATGTTCCCCGGATCCCACGGATCCCTTACTTGAGGGATTCTTCCAGTGTAATCTTTGGGATCCGTGGACGCTCCTCCATTTTTGAGTTATGGATCATGGGTCTTGGGTTATGGACTTTGGGTCATGGGTATCCATATAGACACAATGTATCTAGACATTGGATCATGGGTCATGGTTTAGGTCCATGGGTAATGGATAATACCCAACATGACTTCATGCATGATGTCATGCAATGGGACATGGGTTATGGAGCAAGCTCCATGGGTATGGGTCCTGGACTTTGGGTTTTACCCAACTACATTCAATGTATCTAGTCAATGGGTCAAGTACTTAGATTTTTACCCATTACAATATATACTAAGTACATCAAGCATTCATGTATGTAAGTAAAGTATAGCAAGCATGACATGTAAAAGTGACGTATAAGCATGCAATTAGAAGAAAGACCGACTTTTTGATATGATATCAAATAGTCGTAAAATTCTATTATGTTATCCTAGGTTAAGATGTTCTTGTTTATCGCCATACCATCACATACTACCGAGTTCTAAATAAAAGCAATATTTTTAAGATGTTTCATCATATTGTTCAAATCAAGGTCATTGACCTCACCTTCCATCACCCTCAAACTTTACCTTCAATCCCCTCAAGCTTCCATCTCATTTCTTCTTCTTCCCATTAGAAAACCGGCAATGCATTTGAACATCCCTTTGTTTGTTGGAACTCTTGGGAAGGGCTTGGAATGTCCGAAAATTGGCCAATGTAGGACACGGGTCGAGATGGTATGTGTTCATGGGTTTCTTCCTTCTCCTCCGTCTCCTTGGATGAGTCCGTTGGTAGATGAGGTCTTTTACCTTCAACCATGAACCTCGACGTTTTCTCATCGGATAGAGGCACCATGACTTTGTTGCGGAAGAGTGGTCATCCGTATAGGGAGAGGGTTCTAAGGAAAATAAAAATTTAGCTAGGCGAGTAAGAAGAATAGCATATGGTAGAACCATCTTATCCGTCCTAGCAACGCTACCATCCGCTTGACCATGTAGTATGCAAGGTTGAAAGGAGTTGAGTTGGCAAGGCAATAAATCATGTGAACTAGACATGCGTTAGGATGATCCTTGTTTCCAACCAAGTAAAGCACATTCTCCCTAAGAACTTGTTCCCATTTCTTGTAGAGAGGAAACATCTCAAAAAGTTCCATTTGGAAGGGATCTCGGCGAATGACTTTTGAGTTCCTAGTTACTCGAGTTTGGGAGGCTCTTTGAATAAAAACGGCATCTCTCACAGTGGTCGGTTCATGGAGGGGTGTGAAGTAAACCTCATGATCATCAACCATGTCATGAATCTTGGCTAATGACCAATCGTTGGAATACATACACACTCCATGGTGAGGAATGCGAAGAATCCGGGCAAACTTAACAAGGGTTAAGGTGTAGTTGTGCTCATTGATGATGAAGGCAATTGAGATGGTTCACTCATCATTCCTTAAGATCGAATGCATTTGTAAAACTAAAGAACAAATACGGGCATATTTGTTCGTGGATGTTAAGGAGACATCGAAAATTGATTCTCGAAAAGACCTCGGGAATGTCGGTATTATTGAGAAAGGATTGATCGACCACCGACCTTCATGAAATAACCGCTTTTGTAGCATTTTGAAAGCTTTTCGATCTTGAGGGTCAAGACCTTCCTTTCTGTGGTGCATTGGTATGTAATGAGCCATATCTTGGTAATGTTGTTGCTTAGAGCTTGGCATGATTGATCCTAAAAACCAAAACCACAATGTGGTGTTAATTTAGTGAATAGTTCCTTTTTGAGGTTCATCACAATTTTTGCTCAACACATCTCTTTTGAAATCATTATGAGTTCTAATTTGTATTAACATAGTTTGTTCTTTGATTAGTTATCTTAGAAAATAATGTGATAGCAAATTTTGACAAACCCACTTGAATCAAAGTTCTCAAGATGTAAAAAATTGTACTACTAGGAACTAGAGAATAGAAATTACAATGTAGTGAAGATAATACTTACACAAGTGATTTAATTCCTTGGAATGATGAAGAAAGATCTCTTAGTAACAGTAATTATGGGTTTATGTTCGTATGTGAAAGAGTAAGGTGAGGAGTAGAAGTACACAGTGATCATCAAACACTTATTATGTTTTACTGATGTGCCGGTTCCCACGGATCCCTTGCAAAAGGGACCCGGCTAGTTAAAATTTAGGGATCCGACAGTCAGCAGAGAAACATTTTGAGTGGGTTTGATAATTTTGACACGGGAGTTTTTGATTTTGATTTTTGTCAATGGTTTTGCTCTATATCTTAGGGTTTGTCTATGGTACAAGGTTTTGATGAGTCTTCATTTTTATAAAATACGTTTGACGAGGTTCCTTTTTACGAGTAAGCCATAAGTCGAGAAACTAAGAATCATGTTAAAATTCTATTTTATCATGATATGGAAAGTTTCAAATGGAAAATATTGACATAGATTACTAATGCAATGCCAATATCTCTATGTGAGAAATGATGGATCAAAACTTTTGATTAGCCAAATGTCTTTATGAGGTAAAGATGTATAATGAATAGTTTATAGTTTTGTCTTTGGAGATCAACCAAGAATACTATATGTGTTTAATATGGAGAACGACTTTTTGGAGAAATTGTGATATTGAAGTTTAAGCATTAAATCTACGAGTCTTTTCATAGTATATGTAACAAAATTGTAATACTACCTAATATAATTTAGAAGCATATATTATTGATTTATCTACAAACAATTAGCATGTTTTTAGATTAACTAATTATAGTTGGAAGAATATACCTTTGCTATATATTCTTTTTATGATTTTTGAAAATCATAGACGTGAAATACTTCATGAGCTTTTAAAATACCTAATCGTATTTTGTAAAAGCAAATTGTAACTGCTTTGGATTCTTGTTTGGGTGTTGACTTCATTTTTCTTTAGATTGAGCGAAGTCATTGAACAAATCCTAGCATGAAAAATTCTCAAAAGAAAATGTTAGAATGATCTATCACTATCCAACATTCAAAGTATAAGAATTTCTAAAACATGACTTTTTGTTTTATGAAATTTCATTCTTTGTAGTTTTCAAACATACACGAATCGTATCAAGTTTTTAAAGTACCATATACTCTAAGAAACTTGGTAACGAAGCTCGATGCCAATTGTGGAAAACTAGAAGGGGGTTGAATAGTTTTACTGATTAAAACTTTGTTTTAAAGTATTTAGATCGACTTATGTCAATCTATTTAGCATGTGTGTTGGATATTGATAGATAAGTATATAAGTAAGTAATGGAAAGATAAAGAGTAAAGGAACACAAAACCACAACACGAGTATTTATAGTGGTTCGGCTACAAGAACACCTTCCTTGCACTACTCCACTCCCCGAGTACCCCACTCGATAGTTTGTAAGCACTACACAACACAAGCTCCTTAATGTGGCAGAGAAGCCTTCACAACGTCGCCTACTCTTTATCCGGTACAAGGCTAGACACCTAGTTCTTCTACGAAGTAGAACCAAACTGTTGGGAATAATCCGTTACCATGGATAGTTGTGGTTTACACTGCATGAATTAATACTAGCAGTGGAAATGTATTCCCACTGCAAGTTCTTCATTACCACTGCTATCAGTTTATGATAAGGTTAAACGCGTCTAGATAAGTATAGAATAGATCTTGTGTATATTCTATTATGTTAGCTTTATACTTATCTTGTAAAGGACTCCTTGTTGTATAAAAGGAGATCCTAGGTCATTGTCTTAGGTACGTATTTTACATTACAAGATTACCTACGAAAGCTTCAAGGTGTAACCCTAGTGATAAGTTAAGATCACTCGTATTATTCGTTAATAATATTGGAGCTTGAGTTTTGTGTTAACTTGTGTTCATTCTCTTACATCATATAATTCGTCTTCTAAGTATTATTTAAGTAAATTCCGCTTGCTTGATAATATCATACAAAATATTATTGACACAAGGAGAGTGTCCAGATCCATCAAGTGGTATCAGAGCGAAGGTTCTGATATTTTGTTTTAGAAGATCCAAGGAATTAGCTTGACTCACTCACTCAATTCAATGGAGATGGAAAACAACCAATCAAACTCTTCTTCTACACCCGACTCCCTAAGCTTAAGCTTAATGAGTTTGAGATGTGGAGGATCTTGATTGAGCAATACTTCCTCATACGGGACTATGCTCATGGGAGATCATTCAACTTGGTGATTCTTTCAAATCTGTGACCACTACTTCAAAAGTTGGTGACACGGATGTTGTGAAAGTTTCGTGCTCGAATCAAATCTTGAAAAGCTCAAAAGAAGAATGATCTTAAAGCTTGAAGTCATTGGTCGATGACTCTTCCTAGAGACCAGATTATTGCATTCAAAGAAGTTCAAGACGCTAAAGAACTGCTTGAAGATATTTGCTCGGTGTTTGGTGGTAATGATGCTACAAAGAAGACTCAAAAGACATTGTTAAAGCAAAGTTATGAAAACTTCTCGCTTCAAGCAATGACTCTCTTGATAGTATTTTCACCAAACTTGAAGATTGTTACACAATTGATCGTGTTTGGCATTGAGGTAGAAAAGGAAGACCTCAATTTGAAGTTTCGAGAAGTTTGCCTTGAGTTTCAAACCAATGTTACTTGTCTTGGAAAACAAAATGCAGACATAGAAACAATGAAGCTCAATGATCTTTACAACAACTTCAAACTTATTGAACAAAGGTTGAAGAAGGCGGAAACTTGGTACAAGCTCTAGTAGCTTGGCATTGTTGTCAAATGCATTGATGGTGATGATTCGAAGATGAAAGTGATGATGATATTGCCACCGTAGGTTCTAAAGTTTCCACCGCAATGTGAATATTGCCACTGCAGGATCAAAGAAGAAGGTTGCTAGTATTGGAGATCCTACCTTTATGCTTTTATCTCCACACAAGTTGATGGCTCTCTTAACTCATGAAGACATAGAGCAAATTGATGAAGATGACTTGGAGGAGATGGATATAAAATGGCAGATAGCTCTTCTTAGCAAGAGGGCTAATAAATTCTACAAGAAGATCGGCAAGCCTATCCACATTAATGGTGATGATCTGCAGCTTTGATAAGAAGAAAGTGGAGTGCTTTAAGCGCCACAAGTTTGGACATTTTGCTAGAGAATGTAGAAGACCAAAGACCAAGGACAACAGATCTACATGGTACAAGCAAAAGAAGGGACCAACTATGGAAGAACCAAAGGCAATGTTGGCTATTGATGGTGTGAGCTATGATTGGAGTTTCATGGTGATGATCTTGAAGAAGAACACACGATGTTGCTCTTGTTTCTGCTGAAGTTGCTCTTATGGCTTGCTCGACTGAGGTACAAAACTCGAATGTTGCTCTAAAACATGTAGGGTGCTAGAGAAGTTGAAAGACTTAATGATTTATTATCTAATGAAAGACAAGAGTTATACATCGCTAATTATCTTGTGGCTAATCTTAGGAGAGCCATGGCGCTTTAGAAAACAAATAGAGCACTATCGGCAAATGAGTCAAATTATAATGATGATATGATTCTTCTTAGGAGAGAGGTAGAACATACAACTGCTATGAATGAAGCATACCAAAAGGAGCTTGAAAAACTTCAAAGAAAATTGAAAATGTCAATTTAACTATAGACACATGTTATCATCGATCGAGTCAATTGATAAAATTTGGAATGCTCAAATATATAATAAAGCTAAGTCGGTATAGGTTATAATACTGCGCCTCCACCACTAAGGGTGTTCATTCACCTCCGGTATAGATTTAGCTCATACAGGCATAGAGGATTTTAAGGATCTTGAAAGAGAATATGGTCCTTTAAAAGACACATTGTGAAGAGTGAGGAAGAAAGTAAGCTTGATAATGATGTTTTGAGAGTGCTAGTGACTCATCCGTTGTATATGAGAGTGTTAAAAGAATGTAGAGACTACTATCCCAAAAGTTGTTAATCTTTATTACAGAGGAACCTAAGAAACCAAGAATAAACCTAGACCAACTGTAAGGTATCTTTGAGATGTATAGGAACAAGCCTCTGACTCCTAGGGGTAACCAGAGGAGTTGGAATCATGTTAAATCTCAAAAACTAGGTAGTGATTTTATTATGAACAATAAGGCATGCTATATCTGTGGTAGTTTTGATCATTTACATGTTTATTGTGACTATCATGTTGGGAGAAGGGAAGTCTATGGGTATAAAAGGGTGGAGTCTAATAGGTATCAACATAATGAACACCCAAATTCTCATTGCAAAATGGTCCCAAGAGCAGTTCAACTTAGAAGTGGCCTCAAAATGTTTGCCACTGCACAAACTGTTAACACGGCTCACCCTAAGTCACCTGTTAAAAGTGCAAACTTCAAAACAAGTTTAACAAAATTTGCACAAACAGGAAAAAGAACCTTTCAAGCTAAAAAGGTTAATAATAATCAACAGTGGGTACCTAAAGAAACCGGCGATTACCATCGCTCATTCAAAAGTTACCACCGCAAGGGTTTTAAATATGAAAAGGGGACATGGACAATTACGTGAAGGCCTCGGCCGTTGGGAATGGAAACCTAAAGGAAATACCTCTACAACCAATCCCAATGGTGTATCAATGACCTTTGATAGATTTAACTATATTGATACACGAGGCGATCCAAGTCAATCATGGCTTGGATCCCAAAAGAAACTAACTCTTTAATCATATGTGCAGGAACATCCAAGGACAAAAGGTCGATCAAGGATATACGAGATAGTGGGTGTTCAAGGCACATGACCGCAACAAGTCCTATCTTTCGATTTTGAGCATTATGATGGACGGTTTGCGGGTTTGATAATGAAGTTAGTGGAACAAAATGTGTGATGCCGGAATATCAAATTTAAAGGAAAACATGGATTATTATTATTATTACACATGACTGCACTCTAAGTGCAGCAGTTACATCCATGAGGTACATATTACAAGCATCACAACATAAACTGAAAACTACTACCATCAACCTGTCCCAAACACAACCTTCCTAACCCATCCCTTTCCTTCCCATCATCTACCATCTATGGCTTCTTAGGAAAACCCCAACTTGGCATCACCTTAGGAGCTCCTCACATGTCAATCCACTCATACACTCTAGGACATGCTAAACCCTTTACTACTTCTCTGACTGGTGGTGAGGATGATGTAGGACCTGCTGATGGAGGTGCTGATAGCAATGGAAGTGAAGGTGATGGTTGGAGCTCTTTAGGAGGAGCTATTGCTACAAGAGGAGGAACACTCAGGACTCTTCCAGAGGTTTCATCATCTGTATCCACATATGGTGATACATAAGAGCTTATCTCTGAACTATCTTCCTTGATTAGTGCATCCTGAGGCTCTGGTTGTAGTGATGAAGGTTCAGCAGGAAAAGGATTTGAAAGAATCATTGAATGTCTTCTCTTCTTGGATACAACCTTCTCATACTCTTCTTTCTCAACTCTCCCCGGGTTTTTCAAGACAAAGTCATCCCATGAACTATCAGATGAACTGCTAGAAGAAAGATTGATTGGACTAGATTGACTCATGGTGTTGCTTTGAGAGTGAAAGGTTTGGAGTATGTGATTTGAGTGACTTGTGTTGAATGGTTTGTTTATTATATGTTAAGTTGGATTCAAGAAGTTAATGAGGGGAAGGTGCAAGTAGTTGAGGAATAAATTGGAGTACTGTGCTCTTGAAAAGTGTATCAATGCTTATGTGTTGACTTTATTGAGTATAGCCATAGCTATACTTAATTCTTTCAATATATTAACCATTGCCAATGAAATAGTGATTCCAGTATTTGGTTTATGTTAGTGAATTACAGTTTGAAGGATTCCTTTGTTTACATTGAATAGTTTACTCTTTGGTGATTGACTTTCTAGTTGTCCACTGATGCTTATACAGAAATTATTGCTTAACAGTGGGAACTATTCTGCAACAAGTGGTAACAAGTTTGCTTTTATAGTGGAAAAAGGAAAACAGAGGAACTTCATTTATATAACGTGATTCAAAACAACCAAAGTTAATGTTCTACTTATCATCAAAACACAAAAGACTGCAACCTAGTTCATCCTACATCTAACTTCAGCTACTCCATTGGCTTCTTGCCTTTACCCACATAATCATGCTTGTTTTTCTGTGCCCTCTTCCTTTTTTTCTCAAAGGTGGATTGCATTCTTGGACATGGAAGACCAAGAATTTGTGGAGGAGGTCTTGGTAGCATTGCAGGCCTTGTTGGAATGGATATCTGCTTCATATTGGAGATAGCTGTTTCCAGTGCTATTGAAAGAGCTTTTGGCAACTCTTTAGCCATAGAATAGGCTTCATCATTTGCATCATCATCATCTGATGAATCGGAGTAGAACTCAAGAGATTTTGCGAGCTTAGCTAAACTTAGCGCTTTCTTTGGTATATCTTTTGGATGAAGAGCCGACTCGGTGGAAGTATCCAAACCATCCCGATGCTTCAAGATGATTCGATTCGATTACATACTCTTCTTCCGAGTCAAAAGAGATGTTGATAGTGTTGGAGGGATTGCTCATGCTTGTGGTTTTGGGGATATTGTGTTTGAATGAAAATTGATGAAGTTTATCTTAAGCCAAGCCTCCTAATATAAACAAAGTCGGTTGAAGGGTTATTTAATGAAGATACTTACCTTTTTCTTATTTTGGTAGGTAAAGGAGTAAATATAGATATTATTGAGTTGACTTTGGAAGATATTTTGCTTGGGTAATAGTTTTGTTAAAGGTAACTTTGGTTAATATCAAGTTGGTTATTCTCATCTTTTACTGAAATGTATATCAAGTTTTGATGAGGAGTTGGAGTTAAAAGGTGTATGTCTGAGATACACAATAAATGGTTATTGATTCACCATGTCTAATACATATAAGAATCAACTAGTCCAGAGCAAACGGCTACTGGTAAAGACTTGACAAATCCGTTTATGGTTGATAGTTTACCAAAAACTATATGGTTATCAACTCACCATATTATTTATGATTAAGAGTTGGCTAGTCCATAGCAAATGGCTCATGGTAAAGACATATCAAATCCGTTGATAGGCGATAGTTTGCTAAAACTATAATGGGAGCGATCTTGTTTTCTAATGCTTTTATTTTCCACCGCTCTTTGAAATTTTTGTGAAAACTTACCATTTGCTAGTTCACAGTTTCCACAGCGGTGTTATTTTACCATTGTTGTTCTAGCCGTTACAACCGATTGTGTCAACTAATTTTTACTAGCCGTTGAAAGTAACCATTGTTATCATAAAAATAGGGTTAAAATATTTAAGGAAATTATCTTCTTTCCATCTTATAATACTCTCTAAAGATAATTTTTCTTGCTCAACAATTCTAAATCCTAACCCTATATATCTCTTTTTCTCTCAATTGGCTAATCATTACTTCAATTCTTACTGACATAATAATATTTTTCATCAAAAGTTTCTATGGCTTCTTTGAAATTTGCAGATGAGCACAACCTAGTGGCCTACCTACAAAAGTCTAACGAGAAGAGTGGCCTGTTTTCATCGATTGTGGACTTTCTTCATACCACTCACATAAGGTATGCATTGCTTTTAAAACCACAATCTATATCTCTCAAATCAAAGCAGTTTTGGACTCTTGCCAAGTCCATAACACTTGAGATTGGAGATACACATGAAACGATGGATGCTCTAAGAGCCACTTGTAGATGGGGTAAATATTGATGTTCTTGAGGCATCCCGAGGAGAGTACTTCACTTGGATGATCTCAATGGTCTCATCACATTACCTATGTCGATATTCATGATACTTTATCATCCATGGGGTATGATACCACTAACAAAAGGCTACTTTCAAAAGAGTGGTTTTGTCCCCAATGGAGATTTTGATTCATACTTTGTTACATTGCCTTAGTCCTAAGAAAACATCTTATGAGCAATTTAGTTCAACCATGGCTTATCCTTTGGTTTGCCTTGTCAATGATAAGATTTTCAAGCGGTCCAACTATCTTTTACAAGTATGAAAGGCAATGTCTGAGTAAAACCAAATTTTAATGTATCCAATGTTTGTGCAAGTTGTGCTTAATGAATTTCAACTGCAACCTCATAATACTGTTTATCAAATCAGTTGTCTAAAGCCTAAAGTTTTTCAAAATTTGAATAAAGAAGGCAATATGATTTTTACACCTCTCCTACCCCAAATGCTTGCTAAAATTTCATCTGAACAAAACACACCCATAATTAATGTTCCAAACATTGATTATACCCCACCAGTTACAAGAACCTATGAGAGAAGGTCTAATCAGACAACTCCTCTCATGACAACACATCAAGTTTCTGAACCTTATGGTATAGGAACAAGCAGTGGTGGTTCTAGACTTCCACCTAGTCCTACTATGGAGGAATCTGGACCTTTGCCCCATGATTCACCTCTCCCAATAGGTAACACAGTTGGAAGTTGATGCGCGCAAAACCGTCAAGTTCTCTCACGCAAGCGTAAGAAAACTTAAAACAGCTCAAGAACGAAATCAATGAGGATCAGAGGAGTATAGAGTCTCCCCGGGTCGTTATGTCCCAGCGAGTTGTGCAATGGATTATCAAACGTTTAGTGATCGAGGAATCTGAACGGGAAAAAGATTTGTGATAAGATTATGACTACAAAAAAAAGCCAACAATTAAAAACGGCTTAAATGCAAATTAAAGAAGATTAGAAAGATAAAATCTATTAAATAAACGCTATCACTATATTTAAAGTGATGAGCGTTTAAAACCTAAAACGTCGTTCATTCTAAAACTACGTAACGCACAAAATAAAGCGTGAAATCTAATAAATGAAAGTCCTAAAAATATGAAAAATACATTTTACAATCCTAATTATATAAGAAAATTATTAGAAAAGGAAAATTATTTTTATAACTAATTAATTAATTATTATTAATTAAAACTATTTTAACTAATTAATAATAACCTAAAATGCAAGAAATTAGGAAATAAGGCTAGAAAAATAAAATTAAAACTTAGAAAAGTCTAAAATAACAAACTAGAATTTTCAAAACTATTTTTGTATTTTTCGATAATTTTCTATTTTTATGAATATTAAACTATTAAAACTAATTAAATTATTAAAAATTACAAAATAAACTATAAAAAATCTGGAAAATTACTTTTTTTACTTTTTATATTTATCTAAACCTAAGAAAATTGAAAAATTATTTTTTTGAAGCTTTTCTTAATTTTTTGTATTAAATGCTATTTAAAAATGCTTAAAAACTAGATAAAATGCAGAAAAATACCAAACAAGCTAGGAAAAATCTGAAAAATTCAGGAAATGCTTAAAATAATATTAGGAAGCTATGAAAAATGGAAAAACAGGAGCTTGTTTGGAGGATTTAAGAACTGATGTGGAATGAGCTTAAAATAAGCACTTCCAATAAGCCAAAAGCTACCTAATGACCACCACACTTAAACAGAAGCTTGGATATGCTAAAGGAACTCAAAAGCAACAAGTAACAACTAGCTATAACCTCTGAATTCCCAATTGCAAAGATTTGATGTTTTGAGATTTTGCTTAAAAACAGTAAAGGGGTACCAAGTTTGAGCTAATGCACAAGCTTCAATACAAGCTAAAACTGAAAAATACCAATTGGAACCTGTTATAGACCTGGTTGAGAGTATTTGTACCAAAAATCAAGCTATGGGAAGCTCTAATGATCCCTGTGCACAAGCTACCAAATCTGTGAAAAAGTCAGTATTCACTGACCTTTGGTGCAGGGGAAAATGGGTCTAAAAGAAAGGACTGTTTGAGGCTTATAAAAAATTTGTAAAATTTAACAAAAATGCTAATAAGTGACAAGACCAGATGCAGTTTATAGAATACCAAGTTTCACTTGATGAGTCCAGAAAATGAGCTCACCAAAATTTCTTGTAGTTGGCTCAAAAACAGAACTTAGCAACTTTTGACTTTTTCACAAAACTAAAAAGTTGACTATTTTGAGCTTTGCTCCAGATTTCTCAACTGATCTTGGTTTATATTAATGAAATGAAGTTACTAAAAGCTTTATCTATGGATTTTGAACATGAAACAAGAGATTTGCTTTTCCAAATTCCAACAGTTAACTGTTTAGGACAGGATACAAAAGATTTTGACTTTCTGTGATTGCAGACCTAAATTTTTGACTCAAATGAACTCAAACACACTAATTGAACATGATCCTACATAACTTAACCACTGAGCAGACCAATAAGACAGAAAATACATTAATGCCAAACACCCCTATAGTAACAGATTATGACCCAAACTTGATCCAAACAATGATCCAACTAACAACAATGATCAAACTAAGCTAATGTAACCTAAATACAACTATTAGAACAGATAGGAACCATTTTTAACTACAATCACTGAGTATGCATAAAAAACTTGAAAATGACTTACAAAAGTCCAAAGCTGCTATAGCTTGAAAACCAATGAACCAAGAACCACTACCCTAATACAAACCAACCCATAGCTTCCATTTCAACCTCATTCCAAGCCTGCATCAACCATTGACCATGTCCATGCCATTTATGCTCACCCAGTTGACTTTTGTTGACTTAAGTTCAAAAGTGAATGAAACTTGATTATAAGCTTATAAAAAGCTATTAGAAGCCCATTTAAGCTTATTAGAGCAGAGAAATAAACTAGTTGAAGCTTTTGTCTCAGAATTTGAAATGGAAAAATTCAACAGTGATGCTAAAATGTGAAATTAAACAAAACCTTGGAATCTCTGATTGAAACTTGATTACACTACCATTATAACTTGAGTTTATCACTTGGGAACACAAAATTACAGATTTAAGATTAAACTAATACATTAAAGATAAAAACGACATAAGAGAATTTTAAGCTAATTAATCTACTCTTTTTTTCTTCTCTATCCTTCTCTTTTTATAACCCAATCACTTTGTATCTCTCCTCTGATTGTTTCCCATCAATCCTAGCCCTTGAATGACCCTGAATTAATCTCCACCATTCAAAATGGTTTTTGGCGCCAAATTCTTTATATGCCCTTGGAGGTTGAGTGAGAGGGGGGGGTGCAATTAATGAGGTTTGGAGGCTTGTTATGGAGTGGGGAACAGGTTTGAGTGATTGGAGAGGAGGGGGGATGGGGAAGGCTAGTTGCAGGGAAGCAGTTGATAATGGAGACTTTTGGCGGGTGAGAAGATTGACCAGGATTTTGACCAAAGCAGTATTATAATAGGGGGGTTCATAATTCAAAATGACAGGGGTCCAAGGTTAGGCAGGGGGTCCAAAATTAATTTGACAAGGGATTAATGACAAGGACCTTGGTGTAAAATCTGAAAATTGAAGGGTTTAAGCTGCCAATTCATCAATCTTGTTTCAAGGGACCAAAAGTGACACTCTCGAAAAGTATAAGGACCAATGTTGCCATTTTGCAATTTTCGAGGGCCATTTCGCCAATTTTGAAAGTTGAAGGACTAAACTTGTAATTTTCTCAAACTTTTAATATTTTTCACCAAAGGACTAAATTTGACAACTTATGATTTAAAAGGACCTTTGGTGACTTTTCTTTTGAAATTATGGCTCGGGGACTATTTTTGACAATTTATGAAACTTGGGGACTAAAGCGCCAATTTTGCAAACTTGATACATTTTCATCGATTTTGATATTTTTGAATTTAAAACACATAAAACACTGATTTGTGATATTTTGATCATTTTGATGTGTTTCGAGTGTTTCGGATGATTTTGCGTTTATTTTGTACAAAATGATGAGTATTTACGCACTCATCAATTCGCCATTGAGATATTGCTAGTCCCTAGCAATGATTTGAGAAACATAATGGATTTTAATCTCTTTACCAAAAGCCATTACTTCGGAGTAGCCAAATGTTTCGGTTCAAGTAAGAACCATGGTACACCGATAACCATGTGATTTTGAGCAAACCACCAACTTTCAACGGATTTGATTTTGTCTTTACCGGAAGCCGTACTCTTCGGACTAGCCAACTCTTAGATAAATTATCAATATTATCTTTGGTGGTGATTACCAATTATGGATTTTCCATCGCCTTTACCTGAAGCCATAACCTTGCGGGCTAGCCAACTCTTCACTTTTAAGGATATGGTGGTGAAAACCATACAATTTTGGGCAAATTGCAAGCCATATAAACGGTTTGAGATATCTTTACCAAGAGCCGTTTGCTCTGGATTAGCCAATCCTTTTGTCTTACGAGACATGGCGGATGATAACCAAATGAGAAAGTGTAAAACACTTACTCCAAAAAGAAAAATTTTGGCCAAAAGCGGGAATTGATATAATTATATGATAAAATTAGTGAGAATTTCCCCACTTAGAAATGAATATTGCCTCAATATTCAAAGTACCGCGAGTTATCTTGAAAACAAAGAACGTGAAAGGGAAATACTAAGGCCATTATTTAGAAAGATGATTTTTTTTTTTTTTTTTTTTGAAACATGTGGGCAACCCCCACACTAGGGTGGTAGAAAGAGGTGAGAAGACGAAATATGGGTGAAAACCCATATGGCATGCTCTTGTTTTTGATTCCCAGTCGCTAGCTTGACTCGACCCAATTCATTTGTTCATGGGGAAAGTAACGTGGAAAACCAATCTCGATCGGACTTTCGTTCACAATGTTAATGAACATATGAACATCGAAAGTTCCACACCGACGAGATATAACCGCGGTATTGTTTAATAGTAGAAACTATAAAGGATGATACCGGGTCAAAGATGGTGTCCTCATTCCGAAAGAGAAAAGGAAAGAGCAACCACACCATCTGTGAAGAATGGAAGAAAGACGTACATGAGAATGCAAGTCCATTCCTCAGAGAGAAGCAAATCACCGGTTTGACATCTTTAAGCTTAAACTTGAAGCTTAGATGGTGATTGTCAAGAAGATGTCCGGGAGGAGGGTGGAAATGGTTCTTCAATCAATAGACTTTCGAGAAAAAGGATGTCTCCTCCGGATCAAGGTAAGTGTTATCAATTCCGTTGGAATTGACTCATCACTAAGAAAGGCCTCGACTTCATTCCAAAGTTGTCATTTTCCTCATCGGGGTGATAGAAGGAATGGAAGAGTCGGGAATAAGACTAGAAGATGATGGATTCTTTTGAGCAATTCATCCATGGGAAGAATGTCTCCATTGGATCACAAACATCATCATCCAACTCGGATGAAATCAAGAGAGTTTAGTTTCATCCACGGACTTTAACAATCTCGATGCGACAAACCGATGCGGAGGTGGGACAAGTGGTGTGCTCTTAGAGCTAGCGGTTTCCACCACTTCCGATGAAGTCTCCGATTCTAGATCATCGTCATCATCATCAAGAACACTCTTGACTTCCACGGTACAACTTTCAAACCATTTGCTTGAACCGGGGGTAATTTTCAAAGCTTTGAGCTCAAGACGTTTTGGTGAACACTCTTAACCGTGAAATTTGAGAGTGTTGCATTGATTCTTTCTGATTTTTGATCAATTGTTGCAACACTCTGTTTGTACAGAGGTTTGGAGTTCGGTTAATATTTAACGTGAGCTCTTCGTTGTCAACCCGTATGGTCAACTCTTCAAAGAAACACATCGATCGAGCACGACTGTTCTTAAGAAAGCTCTCCCAAGATGAGGGAACTCTAGGATCCGCATCAAGTCTACTACAACAAAGTCGGCATGAAAGTGAAACTTTCCCACTTTCATCACGACATCCTCGGCTATCCCAGTGGACGAGTTACTGATGCGATCCGCTAGCTCGAGTGTCATACGAGTGGATGAAAGTTCGGGAAGAGACGTTTCTTCCATACCGAGAGTGGCATGAGGTTAATGCTAGCGCCAAGATCGCCAAGGCGGAGCATTGAAACATCCCCAAAAATCACACGGAATTAAGAACCGCCGGGGTCTTCAAGCTTTCGGAAGCTTATTAAGAATGGCGTGAGCATTGCTCATTTAGAGGAGTTTAGCCATCTCGATAGCTTATCTTTGTTGGTGAGTAAGCCTTTAAGCGTAGATGCAAATTTAGGCATTAGAACGAGCATCAACGAAGCTTATATCAAAGTGAAGCTCATTGAAGATTTGGAAAAATTTTCCATCCGCTTTGTTTTTGTCTTTGAGCTTCTCATCATTCATTCTTGATGGGTAAGGAAGTCGACTAGACTTTGAGCTGGATGGAAGTGATTTACGCTCAAGATTTTTCTTTGGAACATCGGGTTCGGACTTGGAACTTGACTACCAAGGTTGGACGTGTCTTGGTACCGTGGGCTTGAATAATGCACCTTGTCCGTTGTCTCCTTGGTAACTTGACTAAATGCCACGAGGAGGGGGCATTGGAGTCTTAGGTCCATTGTGCGTCTTACCACTACAGTGGTGACGGCTTTCAACTCGGCATTGGGATTAGGAATAGTATTGCACGGGAGTCCTCCGGAAGATGGCGAAGCTTTGTTCATATTCATGTTCATGAAGCCGCTCATCATATTCTTTAATTCATTTGTCTGCCGAGATAATGTGGTATCAATTTCCTTTTAGCTCACCTCTCATGTTATTGATCCGAGTTTGCATTGAGCGCATGTTTGACTCGATCATTTTCATGAAGTCATTGGGTAAGGGAGCTTGAGGAGGTGGTTGATAACTTTGATGATTTGGAGCTTGATATGGTTGAGGTTGGTTGAAATTGTTCGGTTTGGTGAAATTTTGAGAGTTATTAAAATTTTGTCCTTGATTCGAACAAAGCGATTCGATTTCCATGGTTTTGATTGCCATGGTTTTGCACAGAGGAAAACCGGTGGTGTCATACCGCTAGGTGCACAGTAGTGAGGATCACCTGTGGTCGGTATTGATTGTGGTTTACCAAGCTACGGAGCTTGGTAAAAGAAGCATCGGTTGCTTGACAATCATAATACGCGTGTGGACCACTACAAGTTTCACACCTTGTTTATGGCTTTGATTGGTTCCGCTTATGAATTTCGCTTTTGATTTCCTTAACCTCTTTTATCATACAATGGATGATATCCGTTAGAGCTGACTAACGGAGCGGCTAACTCGGAAGAGTTACCGGATGAAGAAGCGAGTGTTCGAACATTGACTTTGTTGCGAAATAGGAACTTTTATTTTGCTCGCAAATCACAATCACATCTTTAGGTCTACGATTCAAGATATTGCCGCCGCGCTGCATTCAAGGAATCTTGATCATTACCGTTCAACCCATTGTAAAAGATATTGACTTGTTGAAGCTCGGTGAATTCATGATGGGGCATTTCACGAGGAGATCTTTGAATCTCTCCCATGCCTCTCCAAAATTTTCATCGAAATTTTGATGAAATCCAAATTTCATTTTAAGATTAGTCGTCTTTGATGGAGGAAAGAAGTAATTCACAAACTTTTGAACAAGATCCTCCCAAGTTTCGATGGATCGAGGGGTTCTTTTTCCACCAAATCCGGTCAGTCTCAAGAGAGAATGGAAAAGCATCAACTTGATGACTTTTTGAGGTACATCCTTGAAATTGATAGTTGAGGTTAACTTGTTAAACCAACGGATGTGCATCTGGTCTTCTCGATCGGACCGCGAATTGATTTGTAGACACAAGTTGGATCAAATGTGTCTTCAATTCAAGTGATCGTAGTTGATAACTGGTAAAACGATGGCATCTCCATAACCCCGGTGGGTGCACGAGCATTTCCGCCATAGCACGTTAAATCCGCCATGTTGTTGCTTGAAATAGTACGAATCTCGGGTTCGACTATTTGGGCGAGACGCCACGAGCGTCTTCTAGGAATTTCGCTAGATCACGCAAAGGACTCAATGATCTAGAAGAACGAGTGCGCATGCACTAGAGTTAACTCTAAGGACTCTCGAGTTAAGGAGAGAAATGGAATTATGAAGATATTTCGATGAGAATGAGAATTATGAAGGCGTTTTATAAAAAGCGGGTGAGGAGAATCTTTATGGGTTTTCCGGTTGCGAAGCGTCGATATCACAACAAAATCAATTAACACAAAATCGAGGCAAAACAACGATGAACTTAACCAATAATCCAAGATGAATGGCTTTTTGAAAAAGGTACACCAATCACAAGGACACAAAGGCAAGTTTTAAATCTTTGGTTCGGGAACTTATTATGGTCGCACCCCAGTTAGGTAGTGCACCGCCTTGGTTTCTTGGTGGTAATCTTTTAAGTTGTTATTATTAAAGAAAGCGACGAATATTTTTGTATTTTATTATTTGATACATATATAGAAACAAAAGGAAAAATATTTTTGTGTTTTATCGTTTTGGATGTTTTGGGTTTTGGATTTTTATAAAGATATGGATATATATATAGATGGATATGGATGATATGAACAAAGAGAGTATTCAAACAACTAATCTGCTAGACGTAGACAAATAGCACTGACTCCGGCGTGGCGCCAAAATTTGATCTTGCATAAGAAACCGTCAAGTTCTCTCACGCAAGCGTAAGAAAACTTAAAACAGCTCAAGCACGAAATCAATGAGGATCAGAGGAGTATAGAGTCTCCCCGGGTCGTTATGTCCCAGCGAGTTGTGCAATGGATTATCAAACGTTTAGTGATCGAGGAATCTGAACGGGAAAAAGATTTGTGATAAGATTATGACTACAAAAAAAAGCCAACAATTAAAAACGGCTTAAATGCAAATTAAAGAAGATTAGAAAGATAAAATCTATTAAATAAACGCTATCACTATATTTAAAGTGATGAACGTTTAAAACCTAAAACGTACGTTCATTCTAAAAACTACGTAACGCACAAAATAAAACGTGAAATCTAATAAATAAAAGTCCTAAAAATATGAAAAATACATTTTTACAATCCTAATTATATAAGAAAATTATTAGAAAAGGAAAATTATTTTTATAACTAATTAATTAATTATTATTAATTAAAAACTATTTTTAACTAATTAATAATAACCTAAAATGCAAGAAATTAGGAAATAAGGCTAGAAAAATAAAATTAAAACTTAGAAAAGTCTAAAATAACAAACTAGAATTTTCAAAACTATTTTTGTATTTTTCTGATAATTTTTCTATTTTTTATGAATATTAAACTATTAAAAACTAATTAAATTATTAAAAATTACAAAATAAACTATAAAAAATCTGGAAAATTACTTTTTTTACTTTTTATATTTATCTAAACCTAAGAAAATTGAAAAATTATTTTTTTGAAGCTTTTCTTAATTTTTTGTATTAAATGCTATTTAAAAATGCTTAAAACTAGATAAAATGCGTAAAAATACCAAACAAGCTAGGAAAAATCTGAAAATTCAGGAAATGCTTAAAATAATATTAGGAAGCTATGAAAAATGGAAAAACAGGAGCTTGTTTGGAGGATTTAAGAACTGATGTGGAATGAGCTTAAAATAAGCACTTCCAATAAGCCAAAAGCTACCTAATGACCACCACACTTAAACAGAAGCTTGGATATGCTAAAGGAACTCAAAAGCAACAAGTAACAACTAGCTATAACCTCTGAATTCCCAATTGCAAAGATTTGATGTTTTGAGATTTTGCTTAAAAACAGTAAAGGGTACCAAGTTTGAGCTAATGCACAAGCTTCAATACAAGCTAAAAGCGAAAAATACCAATTGGAACTGTTATAGACCTGGTTGAGAGTATTTGTACCAAAAATCAAGCTATGGGAAGCTCTAATGATCCCATGCACAAGCTACCAACTGTGAAAAAGTCGATTCACCGACCTTTGGTGCGAGGAAAATGGGTCTAAAAGAAAGGACTGTTTGAGGCTTATAAAAATTTGTAAAATTTAACAAAATGCTAATAAGTGACAAGACCAGATGCAGTTTATAGAATACCAAGTTTCACTTGATGAGTCCAAAAATGAGCTCACCAAAATTTCTTGTAGTTGGCTCAAAAACAGAACTTAGCAACTTTTGACTTTTTCACAAAACTAAAAAGTTGACTATTTTGAGCTTTGCTCCAGATTTCTCAACTGATCTTGGTTTATATTAATGAAATGAAGTTACTAAAAGCTTTATCTATGGATTTTGAACATGAAACAAGAGATTTGCTTTTCCAAATTCCAACAGTTAACTGTTTAGGACAGGATACAAAAGATTTTGACTTTCTGTGATTGCAGACCTAAATTTTTGACTCAAATGAACTCAAACACACTAATTGAACATGATCCTACATAACTTAACCATCGAAGCGGACCAATAAGACGTAAAATACATTAATGCCAAACACCCCTATAGTATGCAGTTATGACCCAAACTTGATCCAAACAATGATCCAACTAACAACAATGATCAAACTAAGCTAATGTAACCTAAATACAACTATTAGAACAGATAGGAACCATTTTTAACTACAATCACTGAGTATGCATAAAAAACTTGAAAATGACTTACAAAAGTCCAAAGCTGCTATAGCTTGAAAACCAATGAACCAAGAACCACTACCCTAATACAAACCAACCCATAGCTTCCATTTCAACCTCATTCCAAGCCTGCATCAACCATTGACCATGTCCATGCCATTTATGCTCACTCAGTTGACTTTTGTTGACTTAAGTTCAAAAGTGAATGAAACTTGATTATAAACATAAAAAGCTATTAGAAGCCCATTTAAGCTTATTAGAGCAGAGAAATAAACTAGTTGAAGCTTTTGTCTCGAATTTGAAATGGAAAAATTCAACAGTGATGCTAAAATGTGAAATTAAACAAAACCTTGGAATCTCTGATTGAAACTTGATTACACTACCATTATAACTTGAGTTTATCACTGGGAACACAAAATTACAGATTTAAGATTAAACTAATACATTAAAGATAAAACGACATAAGAGAATTTTAAGCTAATTAATCTACTCTTTTTTTTCTTCTCTATCCTTCTCTTTTATAACCCAATCACTTTGTATCTCTCCTCGATTGTTTCCCATCAATCCTAGCCCTTGAATGACCTCAATTAATCTCCACCATTCAAAATGGTTTTGGCGCAAATTCTTTATATGCCCTTGGAGGTTGAGTGAGAGGGGGTGCAATTAATGAGGTTTGGAGGCTTGTTATGGAGTGGGGAACGGTTTGAGTGATTGGAGAGGAGGGGATGGGGAAGGCTAGTTGCAGGAAGCAGATTGATAATGGAGACTTTTGGCGGGTGAGAAGATTGACCAGATTTTGACCAAAGCGATTATAATAGGGGTTCATAATTCAAAATGATGGGGTCCAAGGTTAGGCGGGGGTCCAAAATTAATTTGACAAGGGATTAATGACAAGGACCTTGGTGTAAAATCTGAAAATTGAAGGGTTTAAGCTGCCAATTCATCAATCTTGTTTCAAGGGACCAAAAGTGACACTCTCAGAAAGTATAAGGACCAATGTTGCCATTTTGCAATTTTCCAGGGGCCATTTCTGCCAATTTTGAAAGTTGAAGGACTAAACTTGTAATTTTCTCAAACTTTTAATATTTTTCACCAAAGGACTAAATTTGACAACTTATGATTTAAAAAGGACCTTTGGTGACTTTTCTTTTGAAATTATGGCTCAGGGACTATTTTTGACAATTTATGAAACTTGGGGGACTAAAACTGCCAATTTTTGCAAACTTGATACATTTTTCATCTGATTTTGATATTTTTGAATTTAAAACACATAAAACACTGATTTGTGATATTTTGATCATTTTGATGTGTTTCTGAGTGTTTTCAGATGATTTTGCAGTTTATTTTGTACAAAATGATGAGTATTTACGCACTCATCGTAAGTCTTGAGGCGATGGCAACCAATTGAAATTGATGGTTTTGTGTACCAAATTAGCAAAGCAGTTGAGTCTACAAAAGGACTTGGATCTTGTCAAGAAGCGAAGATGCCAAGGATGTTCAACTCTTAACAACGAGATTCATACTTTAAAGGGAGATCTGAGAGGTTGAAAAAGTACAAGCGATCAAGAAGATGGTGATTTCATCTTCATCCTCACCTTCGATGGTGATTCAACGATCATGCTTTGGGAAATTCTTCCAAACAGGGAGGAAAACGAGTTCGACACCGAGGAGGACAATTGATTTTGAAGATGAAGGAGATACAAGTAAAGGAGCAAAGGAAGTGAAACTCATGGAGAGCAACTTGAAGATCAAGACATTTTCCAAACTGCAATCGATTTTATTTCCACCGCGAGCCAAATATTGCCACCGCAAGTGAAGAATTTGATCAATTGAAGACAGCAAGGGTAAAACAGTTATGGAAGATGTACAACAACCCGAAAGTAAGATTTCAAAGAAAAGACAAGTTCGATTGATCTTGATAGAGAATTGCTAAGAAGATAGCGTAAGATCAAATTCTTGAGAAAGTTGCTAAAAGAAAATATTGAAAGAAATAGAAGTTGCAAGCTTTTGGAAGCTAAAGATTGGATAGAATGGAAAATACTATTTCCACCGCTCAACCTACAATTATGAAAGAGAAAGCTCCGAGTTTAGTTATGTTCCTCTCAAGAAGATATTCAGTTTGGGTGGCTAATAATCCGAAATCAAGAAAAGGCAATTGACCTTGTTGTTGATGCATCCTTAATCGAGGAACAAAGAACATTTCATTGAAGGATTTTATTATAATGAAGAACAATCAAGCACTTGATGATGTGATTAATTCAGTCAAAAAGGTTCAGAAGAAACAAAGACAACCAACCAAGGCTCAAATACTTGCATATATGAAGACTTATTGTTGTCATGTTGGTAATTGGAAAAAGCATCAATTTAAAGGAATGCATGATGATCAAGTTGAAAAGGCTTACTACAGAACTGTAAAACAAGATAAATCTTTTATTCCAATGGGTTCTAAAGAAGAAGAAGAAAGAAGGTTTCCTAGATTGAAGAGAAAGGCCAAAGTAAGTGATTCTCAAACTGTTAAGAAGACTAAGGTTGATGAAGATCATACAAAGTCTCATCGAGAAGGAGATTCCCTCTTGAGAAGTACATCAAGAACAAATGACTAGAATGATTGTGATTGAAGACAAAGATTTTTATCCGTAACCACCGCAAACCGACATCCTATTATTGATTGGGAAGTTTTCATTTGCTAGAAATTTTGCTCCATCATGGAAGATCACAAGGCTAGGTGGTGCAACTTCATCATTCATGACATTTGAAGATCCGTTAAAGCTTTTGATGAGATGACCTTAATACACTATGAAGGTTAGTACAAGAAAGGTTTAATGCTCGGGATCTCAAAGATACAAAGGAAATGCAGTTATGGGTGAATCTTAGAAGGCTCTATGAACCAACTGTTGATGATGACTTGAAAACTTTATTCACAAGTTTTGGTACTAAATGGTTTTACTATGATTCATGTGAAGTTCATCATGTTTCTACGACTAATGGAGAAGACTTTTCATGCTTCTTTGAGAAAGAATATCCACTTAGAGTGGAGCTCTTCAATGATGTTAACCTTACCAATAAGAGTTAATGAAGATAATGAAAAGGTCGAGCATTGTTACAAAGGCTTCAAGATAAATCTTCAAGAGCAATACAAAAGTTAAGAGAAAAGAAGTGAAGTGTTTGATTAAATTTCCCAAATCCTTGAAGTTAATGCATATTGAAGAAACTTATTGATTTGCAGAGAAATCATAAGTTTAGGGATGATTGTTGGGAATAATCCGTTACCACGGATAGTTGTGGTTTACTTCGCATGAATTAATACTAGCGGTGGAAATGTATTCCCACCGCAAGTTCTTCATTACCACCGCTATCGCTTATGATAAGGTTAAGCGTCTAGATAAGTATAGAATAGATCTTGTGTATATTCTATTATGTTAGCTTTATACTTATCTTGTAAAGGACTCCTTGTTGTATAAAAGGAGATCCTAGGTCATTGTCTTAGTAACGTATTTTACATTACAAGATTACCTCGAAAGCTTCAAGGTGTAACCCTAGTGATAAGTTAAGATCACTCGTATTATTCGTTAATAATATTGGAGCTTGAGTTTTGTGTTAACTTGTGTTCATTCTCTTACATCATATAATTCGTCTTCTAAGTATTAATTAAGTAAATTCCGCTTGCTTGATAATATCATACAAAATATTATTGACACAAGGAGAGTGTCCAGATCCATCACAAACCTATCACAACGTCGCCTACACTTTATCCGGTACAAGGTTAGATACCGAGTTCCATTACAAAGGGGGGAACTACTACCCAACACTACACCACAACACAACTACCCCAAAGGGACACACTCCTTGTTAGAATACTAGAAGGATATCCTTTAACCCAAACTATCTAACTTGTACATCAATGCACTTTATCGAATGTACACCCTTGGCACCTTTCACTAATGCCTTCAACACGACCCTTCAGCACCTTTCACTAATTCCTTCAACATAACACTTCTATGGAGAGAGGAAAGAACTATCAACAAGATGCACTTCAGTGGTCCTGATGATGACGAAGCTTAGAAACTCATGACTTGAGCTTACACGTCTTCAAGAGGTGGTGATCTTGCCTTTAAGAGGAACCTGGAGAATCACACAAACATAAAACTACATAGAATGATCCTTTAGATCAGAGGTTAGAGATGTTAGAATATTGGGAGAAGGTATATGTGAAGTGGTAGTGAGCAAGAGAGAAATGGCTCACTATTTATAGACAAAACTTGTCTACTGTCCCACGGTTCCCACAGATCCCTCCCCAAAGGGATCCGGCTAGTGCAAAACCAGGGATCCGGCTACTAGAAGTTTAGTCTAGATTACGGGTTGTAAACCGGGTTATGGGTTATGGGTTATGAACCATGGGTTATGGGTAATGGATTATGGATACCCAACAAGATGCAATGTACCTTGTCATTGGGTTATGGATCTTGGGTCATAGGTCATGAACTTTGGGTCATGGATCATGGATAATACCCAACATGACTTCATGCATGATGTCATGCAATGGGTCATGGGTTATGGATCATGCTCCATGGGTATGGATAATGGACTTTGGTTTTTACCCAACAACATTTATTGTACTGAGTCAATGGATCATGGGTTATGGGTCATGGGTCATGGACTTTGGTTTTTACCCATTACTTTACCCATTATAATATATACAAAGTATATATACATTTCTATATTATGTAAACACTAGTTGTTATACATATGCATTTCTATGAGATGTAAACAATATTACTTGTTAGTGTTTATATAGAAATGTCTTTCGTTTTATATAACTTATTTACTAAACATGTTTTGATATAGTTTTAATATGTTTAGTAAAAGTGTGTTAATAAACTATTGGCTCAAACCTTTTATGTATTTTATTTGTTTCGTTAAAATGATTTTACGTTT